>JAKLTH010000299.1:3610000-4198285 GCA_025175895.1 Wurfbainia villosa | reverse complement strand
ATATATAAAGAAATCAAATTGATATGCCTAGATATAATATATGAGACCATAGATTTAAGAAAAATAAAACTCACATCTCACAAAATCTTAGGAAGACTTGTGTGTGTATTGATACACCTAGACACATGTGAGATGTTAAAAAATTAAGTTAAGTTCAAGGTGCATAGATGTTGCATCTCGATGAACTCAAACTCATAATATAACATGGAGGAATCATGAGGAAAGTTAATATACAAGTCATATACATCTAGCCCATAGACTATGGTTTAAAACAAGATTTTAAAATCTTTTTAAAATTATTTTGAAATACTTGGTGAAGTCTATCTTTTGATAGCAATCACCATTGAAAAGATTGACACAAAATTATACAAAAATATTGAAGTTATCAATGCTTTTGAATTTTGTATCAATCCATTAAAATAATGGGTATTTTATTATTAAATTATTTTTCACTCATTGTATGTAAGTAATATACGTATGAAATTTCATGATTTTTTAAATTACATATAATTACTTATGAATTTCTAAATTTTGATTCTAAAAATTATTTTATGTATTTTGTAGATACCAATCAACTACTAGATTAGCCAGTCAGCTGGTGGTGGTGTAGTCGACTGATTTATGATTTTAGTCGATTGCGGTATCTGATATTGGTTGAACAAGATTTGTTTAGCTAGTTATCATCACCCCTATCTACCCTAACATCTCATAACCCTAGGATATTCTTTGGAAAGCATTGGAAGAGTGAATCATTGAAAATTATTAGGAGAGTTGTTTAGGGTGGAGTATTAAATTTTAAGGGAGGTTAAAGTTCAAGTTTGAACTTTTACCCTTATTTTCGATTGTTTAGATTTCCTATAGGCTTAGGAACTCTCTAAGGGCATTGTTGGTGCAATGGTCAAGGGGGAGTAAATCTTTAGGGGGAGGTTATCTATCTTGATATGATGGATACATTTTTCTTCCAAAGAAGGAGAATGAGGGATTGACTCTCATTTAGTGACATGAGTCTTATCACTATGAAAAGTGAAGGCATCCTAGATGATTTTGGACCAAGGAAGAGAATGAGGGATCTTATTGGGAGATAAGACATTGAAAACCCTTGATAGACTTTTTGATGCATGCCAAAGAGGGAGAAATGAAGGTTTAAGTGAGGAAAACTTTCATTATGCTTTAGCATAGGAAGAGGCAAGTTGGGCTTGTTGGTTAGCCTAACTTAAACGTATTGTCAAACATAAAAAAGGGGGAGATTATTGGTGCAATAGGCCCCCGGTCAATGTTGACCAAACTCGAGTGGGACTCGAGTAGTGTTTTGATATTTGTCAATATAATCGGACATGGTTTAACCATATGTTGGCTATATGACTAGTGGATGATTGAGATATCCAAAGTCATATAGGGGAGATTATTTGAGGGCAATCAAAACTCAGGTTAAGGTTGATCAAACTCGAGGGAAAGTTCAAGTTTGGATACTTGGCATTGAAAGTCCAAGTATGAATACTTGGCAATAGAGAGGTCCAAGTTTGGAGACTTGGCAAGGGAAAGTTCAAGAATGATCTTGGCATGGAAAAGTCCAAGTATGAATACTTGGCAATGGAAAGTCCAAGATTGGATTCTTGGTAATGGAGAAGTCCAAGTTTGAATACTTGGCAAATGGAAAGTCCAAGGGTATAGCCTTGGACACGTAAGTCCAAGTATGTAGTCTTGATGGTGAAAATCCAAGCATTGAGGCTTGGCAATGGAGAAGTCCCAGAGGTGTGGTCTCTTGGCAAAGGAGATCTGATGGAATGATATAGTTGATAGAAACACCTGAAGGTTAGTGCGAAGGGTGAACGAGTTGTGGAGGACTCAGATGAACCCTGAGGGCATGAGGCTGATGGAGGTGACTAGAAGGCTTAGGTTTAAACTATGAGTGAGTGTCAAATATGAGGGGATCATCCTTGGGCTAAACCTCAATTTTAATGTTTACCAGTCGACTGATGGCTTTGGTCAGTCGACTTGTCGAGTGTTTAACACTCGAAAGGCTTAGTGGTCGAGTAGTCGACTGAGGCTCGACTACTGATTGTGGCTATGATAGTCGACTGACTACTGGCAGTCGATTGCTAGGGTTGAGCAGTTGACTAGAATTAAGTGAATAGAGTACAGAAGGTTGGGCAGTCGATTGTTGGCTGATGACAGTCGACTGATGGTTATGACAGTCGACTGTTGGGTCAGAGTAGTCGATTGATCGGATACTTTTTGACGTGGATTAGTTCATTGTGAGACAATGCTACAGTGGCCAGTCAACTGCTTGGTAAGAGTAGTCGACTGGACGGTAGAAAATCAACCTATGTGTAAAAGGAGCTCAACGGGAAGAAAGGAAGGAGCTAGCTGGTTATTGAGCATTTGGGAGAGATTTTGCAGCTGCATTCTAGACCTTCTAAGACATTCAAAGCAACCAAACAAGAAAGCGATCAAAAACATTCTCTTGTAAAATGTTCTTTGCATTTCTTTTTGTATTTCTGTTTGTATGTGTTGTATTTGGTTGTGTATTACTATTGTAAGTTTATTGTAAAAAGTTTCTCCACCTTTAGTGTGTTGTTGAGATGGAGAAAGAGATTTAGTGGAGCAGACACTAAAGCCCAACCATGGAGTAGGAACCGTAGGTTCTAGACCAAGTAAAATTTGGTGTTGTGCTTGTGTTGTATTTTGTTTATGCTATATTTTATTTCCGCTGCATATTACTAACGATTGTAGACAAACACGATAATGAGTGGAATCGACAAAATCAACAAGACGCTATTCACCCCCCTTTAGCGCATCTAATGGTCCCCAACAAATTCTACATTTCAAATTAATTTATATCTGACAATTTCTTTTGAGTTTAGTGTCTACCCATATTTGAAAGATTTTTCAATTCTTAAATGGCGAAAAGAGCATGCAAATATTTTTTTTCTATATTATCATAAATTGCTAAATAATTTTAGAAACTTTATCTCAACTATAGCGGTTGAACAAATATTCAGTGCGGAAGAAAATATTTTAGATGATACAAGATCATGTAGAACTCTAAAATCACTTGAGAAACAAATTTATCTGGATGATTGATGTAAAGTAGATCTTAGACAATAAGAGATAATAAGACAAAATAATGAAGACTTATATAACATTACAACCGAAGGCACATCAACTGTTAGCTCTGACAATATTTCAAATTAAATTAAAATAACAGGGTCATATATTTAAATGGTAAATAAATTATGAGCGATTTGATTATTTTAGACCCCAAAAGATATATACTTTAGTTTAATTTATATAAATTAAGTTCAAGTTTTTAAATTATAAAATCAATAAATAAATAAATAAATAAATAAATAAATAAATAAATAAATAAATATATATATATATATATATATATATATATATATATATATATATTCTTTATTTTGATTTGTGGTTGTGAATTTATTGATCAAATATATTTCGGTAATAATTTTTTTTATGATAAATATTTAATTTAAAGAGTTATATAAAATAAATAAATCAACATAGATTAAATTTCCATACACAAAACTTGAGTTTAAATATAATTTAAATACAAAACAATTTAAATTAAAATAAGTTGATCGAATTAATGAATTAAAAAATAATGTAATTAAATCACCTATTAAAGAGATAAATAATTTAAATTTCGATTCTAAATGGTTTGAATCGGAACTGAACTAGAAGGAATCAAAATCGTCAGTAAATGATTCGATTCCGATTTATGATAGATGATAAACTTGACCAACCAATTTTAGAATCGGAATTAAATCGTGAAGAATTAAAATCCAAACCATTGATGAGTGATTCAATTCTGATTCTATTAGATGATGAACTTGAATCGAAATATGCAATCTAAATTGTAGCCACCCGTTCTACGCACTAGTCGGGGTACTAAGAACATTAATTCTTAATGTGGTGATGCAAATACCAATGGTCATTGATAATCGCCAAAAAAAAAACATAACTGCATAATTATTTATGTCGATCTACATCGTCTCTAAGTGCGGTGCAGAATTGCAAAAGTGAATAGAGGACAATCCCTATTTTTAAATAAAAATATCAACCGAGATATCTATCCTCTATCGATTGATCATAATTAACTTCCTCCGTTCACAGTGAGATTGACAAGAGAAAATCTTTGGAGCGAGAGATTTCACTTTTTACAAAAGTTTATGTCAATCTACTCCCAATTCTAACTGCTTTTGAATACCAAATTAACTCGAGCGTACACATTTGAATCCACGCCAAAATCCAACATTCAACTCGTGCTTGAATAAGAGAAGCTTTGCCAAAAGAATCTACATTAAAGCGATCAAAGATTCGCCGGCGGCGCTGCCGCCGCCGCCTTGTGAGAATCCCAAATCAGGTCTCCATGTCGACAGAAGGCATTCTGCCCCGACACCGTCACCCCTCTCGCTTCATCCCACTTCGCTCCTGACCAACGGCAGGCTCTCGTCGGCATCCGCCTTTTCCTTCTTCTTCGCCGGCGACGGCGAGGCGGAGCAGTCGGCGGCGAGCAGCGCAGTAATGATCGCAACCTGCAACGGCATCCCCACGCAGCTTGTGGACGGCAACGTCCTCAGCGGTGTCGAAGGAGCCAGTCACGCCCTGATCCGCCGCCGCTGCAGCCTGATCTCCGCCGACCACTTCCCCCGCTGCCGCTGCCGCTGCCGCACGCATCTGAAGAGCTACGATTCGGCCTACCGCCTTGCTTTCGGTGAAGCTGATCGTGGTGGTGGTGGAAGAGCTATTAACATTTCTTCTGCCGTTGTGGACATAGTAGTCACTATTCATCGCCATTAATGCCGATCGATTCCTTCGTTGCTTGTTTACTTCCTGTGTTGCTTCTCATTTATGTGGAAGCGGAGGAATGAAATGGCTTCAAAATGTTTAGTGCTACATTTCTCATGTTTTATTTGATGTGAGATAATCCCTATTTTAACCTAAAACAACAAGATTAAACTTATAGTATTATATCATTATACAAATTTAAAATTCTGACTCTTGATAAAAAGGAAAACAAAACAAAACTCTGAACTTACTGGTTTACTACTAAACTAAGCAGTTGGTAGTATTTTTAATATTTTTTGTGCAAATATTATTTTTTTAGCGGAATAATTTCTTAAATGGAATGCTTATTATGTTGTCTTCATCTCAATTGGCATAGTAACATCATGTTAAGCTAATAATTTTACTCATGCATGAATGAAAAATATGAGTTGAAATTTTAAAAGTATTATATTTATTTTTATAGCTTAATTATCTCCACAAACACAGGAATTGCATCAAAGATCTGGAGATGCAGGGTTTCAACTTTTGAGTCCTTCCAAAGGATCAAGTGGTTAATAGGATGGTATAGTTGTTTAGGGTTAATTTTCGAGCATTGTAAAATTTTTTAAAATGTCTATCTTTTCACGTATGTCTTGATTGGACAAAAATATTCCTCATAATTTATCTCATTTATCATGATTGTAAAGTCAATTGATAAGGAATGACCGATTTTGTCTTTTACTCCAAAGACATTGAAAAATAAGATATAATTTACATTGTTTAATTCGATTTTAAATAATACGATAAAAATTTATTTATTTAAAAAATTTAATTTATATCGTAGTTTAACATTGTATTACTCTTGAATTCAATTGAACGGTATTCATTGGATGTTAACTCGTGCACAACGTGCACTTTTAAAAATTTCAAATAATTAATTACGGTACTCTTTGTTAATTTAAAATCAATAAAAAATTTTACGCTTCCAAAATAATCATATTCCGAATTATATGTTCCTTTGCTGACATAGTAGAGATATTCTTCGTTATTTAAAAATTACCGATATCTTGAATCACACAGGATAAACCACATATAAATAATTAAAATTACGAATAAAAATTCCGAATCAATCGCACTTAAAATTATAATGAACTCCAGTTCCATTATAAGAATACAAGAGCTTAAATCTCTACCATTAGCGTGCAAACAAAGATTATCTTCGTCGTTATTATGATTGGCATCACATTTAGGTTGATTAACCTAATTGAGGGTGCCAAACTTGTGGACGTAGATTCGTCCCTTGGCGCTTGATGTTAAATACGGGATTTAAAACACTAAATTAAATGACCCAATAATTAAGGAAATAATTCTGGAATTTTTTCGAGATTTTTTAGGGAATTTTAGGAATTTTTCTGGAATTTTTTTGGAATTAAACGGACTCTGTACGAGATTTTTACGGGGATAAAATAGATAGGCCTTATTTAAGGGGGGTATTAACCTAAACCCAGAACCCTAAGTTTTATTTCTTTTCTATTTCTTTTCCCGCCCACAGAACTTCCCCTCTAGCTCAGTCCTTCCGCCCTCTTCTTTCTCCTCGCAAAGAACCCGACGCCGACGCCTCCTTTGCTTCTTCGCCGGCGCTTTCCTCCATCAACGATCTCGCCGCGACCACCGACACACGGCCGCCAAGCTAAAGGATTGCCGCGAGCCTGCCTTTTCGCCGCACAAGACCGGCCGCCAACCCTCTTCTCGACCAAGCCTTTTCTTTCCTCCACGCCGACGCCGCTGACGCGAGCACCGCCGCCGCCGACGCCTCTTTCTTTCCTCCATCAAGCTGCACCGGCCTTTGTGTCTTGCGGTCGCCATCCTCCTAAGAACCGCTTGCCTTCACGCCATGAGCTCCTTGGTGTCGCGGTGAGAGTGGAGATTCGTAAGTACTTAGTTTTATTTTTCGCTAGTTGATTTTGGGGCGGATCGGTGAGGGTAGATGGTGCCGGTGAGTAGGGCGAGGGAAGGAATTGGGGACTACCGTGAGAGAGGTTGTAAGGGTTTGATTTGAGGGTGTCGTGTGGTTAGGGGTTGGATGTGTACTGTGAATAATGTGTGAGCCAACGTAAATTGAGTCGAGAACTAATTTGGGAAAGGATTGGTATTGGTGGAATTTCTAGGCGGGTGAGCTTGATTGGTTTGCTTGGGTTGATTCGGTGTTGATCGGTTAATCGGTATGATATTTGGAGGATTAGGAATTAATTGGATTAATTGGGATATGAAGGAAATCGATTAATTATTCGATTTGTCATTGCATTGTATATTTTGTGCTTGACTATAATTATGCTATATGTGTGTTTCGTCCAAGGCAGTCCCCAAATGTGACGATTCGGTTCTTCATGGATATATATTCAGCGGTATTTTGACTTAACGCTTAGATTAAGTCAAATTGATATGCTAGTTAGGATAGCTTACAATAATTTTTCGTTTATATGCCTAGTATGTTTTCGTGCCTACTAGATACATGCATGTGATAGGATATGATTATATTTACCTGTTTGATTTGGATCATAGTATGTGGATTAGGGATATGTACATATTGATTGTACATATCATTCGGATAGGTATATTATGAGTAGGATTTACATGCTTTAGTATCATGCACCATTTTCGCATGATTGCATGCTAGGACGGTTCCATTATTGTGAGCCCGCAGCTAGTTACATGGCTCGCATACACTCGCCACTCATGGGTTAGTGGTACATCGAGGGTGTGTGCGATGCTCTCGTCAGCTCCATTGGTCCGCTGTAGGTAGCAGGCGCGTAGTGTGGCAGGATCCCTCCTCCGCCTATGACACCGGGAGATGAGAGCTTAGCTCCCACCACTATGTTTGGGGCGGAGGATAGGTGTACTCGACAAAGATCCTGTCCACTCTGCCACTCAGATGATGGCAGAGTGCATTACTGTCATAGCCCTACCCACTCGGCTTCACCATTGCGTGTGAGGTGGCTACGATCAAGCGTCGAGGTGACCATGTCATTAGTACGACATGCACTTTGCACGGATTGCATTTTGTCTGTGTTTCTTTGCATTTTTATTGATGCCTTGGATGTGCATATGATTGTCATACAGATACATGTTTATATATGGTCGAGACTCTATTACTTCTAGTCAGGCACATGCTCCTATATCAGGGTAGGAGATTCAGGTAAGTACAGTCATTTTGTATTTCTTGCTTGCATACCCTATTTATGTGAGACTGTACTGGCATGATATTTTTATTGTTAGCTATACCTGATTTTGCATATCTACTATACCCGCAGAGTTCTTTGAACTCACCCCGTTGATTTATATCTATTTCAGGATGAAGCTGTCAGGAGAGTGCAGTTGCCGGACCCCCACTCGTCGTAGATGTTTTATTTTTGGATATTTGCTTTATGGTTTGGATATTTTGGTTAGAAGACATGTATAAGTTTTGGAGATTGATTTGTATTTGGATTTTGGTGTCCTTGTGGATCTTATTCGGATTTTAGTTTGATTGGATTTTGTTGGTTATTCCTGCCCAGATGGCAGAAGGGGTAGGTTTAGTTATGATATTCTTTTGTGTATATCATTTGATTGTTGGCCTGAGGCCTGATTTATATAACTGCGTGTGAGTTTGGATTCCGGTCGTGTTGACCGATGTATAGTGGCCGTGTAGGCCTTGTAAGTAAAATTTGGATTGTCACCCGTACAGGGGAGATGCTGCCGGATTTTCGTCTGGTGGGGTCTCCTTCGGGGCGTGACACTTGAGATAGGAAATCTGTTAGATATTGGGTCATATAAAGATCAATATACGATTTTGAAAAGGAAAATTGATGTGCCATCAATCAATGAAAGTTTAAATTGACTTCAAAATCGAAATCTACGTTTCGAGTAGATGAATCTAGACTATTAATTTGCTCAAAACCGATTATGGGTGAATGAGAAATTAATTGTTAAAGTCAGCCTAAAAAAAGTTATTAAAGGAAGTAAGGGGAACAATAGTCCCACATTGGAAATTCTATAGAGGATTTACTTCCTTATATGTGTTGATAAGTTAATTGAGTTAACTCAAATAAGCGAATACTCTCATCAATGGGCGGCGGTGCTCGCACCTCTACAAGCTCGTCACCCGCCACGCGTCGACGCGCAATGGGACGCTTTGTTTGCGCACTTTGCAGGCGTCGTCGCTAGGAGCTTAAATTTATGCTCGGGTGACATGGCTGATTCTACGTGGCACTCGGGTGATGTGTTATGTATACATGACACTCGGTTGGGCGGAGCAATATCGTTTTACGGAGATAGTGTTGAACACTAGCCTCGACGAGCTCATATCAGATTGCTGTCTCCCCGATTATTTCAGTCTCAACAATCGTAAAATGATATTCGGTGCAATCTAATATGGTCGTGATCAACGTTCCGACTATCGGAGTCACAACTTCTGTTCCACCCGGAGAGAAGTCAGAGAAATTCAACGGAGCCGATTTCAAACGATGGCGTGAGAAGATCTTTATCTCGACAACGCTAAACCTCGTACGGTTTTTGCGTGAAGACCCGCTAGCCGCTATGGAAGGAGATTCCAATATTAAGGCTGCTTGTGATGCGTGGTCGTACGGAGATTTCTTGTGCCATAATTATGTTCTCAATGCATTCGACAACACGTTGTATAACGTGTATAGTCTGATAGAGACGACAAAATCCCTGTTGGAATCGCTAGATAAGAAATACAAAACCGAAAATGCCGATTTGAAGAAATTCATCATCGAGCGATTTTTGGATTTCAAAATGGTGGATTCCAAGAGTGCGACATCTCAAGTCCAAGATATGCAACTGATATTGCATGATCTGGATGCCGAAGGCATGAACGGTCGAACGAGTCGTTCAAGTAGCCATGACTGAGAAACTCTCTCCGTCGTGGAAGGATTTCAAAAATTACCTGAAGCATAAGCAAAAGGAGATGGGGCTTGAAGACCTGATCCTGAGGCTACGAATAGAGGAGGATAATCGAAGATTCTCCGACTCTAAAGGAACGAAGCGGACTATCGACGAGATGTCTAACCTGGCTGAGCCGAACACCAAAAAGCCGAAGCAATTCAAAAAGAAGGCTCCAGGCAAGAAATTCAAGGGCTCGTGCTACAACTGCGGAAAGCCAGGACACATGTCCAAAGACTGCAGACGCCCAAAGAAACCAACCAAGAGTCAGAAGGAAGTTGCGAACCAGGTCGCAACTTCTGACGACATGGAGCTAGATCTCACTGCGGTCGTGTTTGAAGCCAACACGGTGGTGGACAACCCGAAGCAGTGGTGGATAGATACTGGAGCAACACGTCATATCTATTCTGATAAGGCGATGTTCTCCAAGTATACTCCGATAAATGGAAGGAAGTACTATATGGGCAATTCCACAACATCGCCGATTGTCGGACTCGGCAAAGTTGTTCTAAAAATGACGTCAGGAAAGGAGCTAATGCTTATTGATGTGCTCTATGTTCCCGACATCAGAAAGAACCTAGTTTTTGGATCGGCACTTGTTAAAGCCGGGTTCAGACTAGTGTTCCAATCAAATAATTTTGTACTTACGAAGAACGGTGTATTCGTAGGTAAAGGGTACTTAGAACAAAGTCTGTTCAAGATGGTTGTAATGACTGTACACCGTGAATTTGATGGTAATAAAATAAAAGCTTCCAACTATATTGTCGAGTGTTTTAATTTATGGCTTGATCGACTTGGACATGTTAATAATAACACTCTAAAACGCCTCGTCAAATTAAATTTATTACCAAATATCGATGTTGACAAAACACACAAATGTGAAGTGTGCATGGAAGCAAAAATGACGAGACTACCTTTTCATTCGGTGGAAAGGTTAACGACTCCTCTAGAGTTAATACATAGTGATCTATATGACTTAAAATTCGTGCAAACTAGAAGAGGTAAAAAGTATTTTATTACCTTTATCGAGGTTCATATGTCTTTCTTTTAAGAAGTAAAACGAAGCCTTAGAGGCTTTTAGAACCTATAAAATGTAAGTTGAGAATCAACTTGATAAACAATTAAAATAATTGAGCGATAGAGGTGGAGAATATGGTGCACCGCTTGATGAAATTTGTTCGTAACCGCATTATCCATCAGACAACGGCGCCTTACTCACCTCAATCAAATGGTGTTGCCGAACGTAAAAATCGGACACTTAAGGAAATGATGAATGCCTTGTTGATAAATTCAGGCTTACCCCAGAACTTGTGGAGGGAAGCCTTATTATCGGCAAATCACATTCTCAATAAAATCTCTCACAAGCAAAATGATAAAACACCATATGAATTATGGAAAGGCCGCAAGCAATCGTACAAATATTTAAAAGTGTGGGGGTGCCTGGCAAAGGTCGTACCAAGCCAAAGCAAATAAAAATCGGACCTAAAACGTTCGATGCAATATTTGTCGGATATGCTCAAAACAGTAGTGCATATCGGTTCATAGTTCATAAGTCAGACATTCCTGATATTCATGTAGGAACAACCATAGAATCTCAGAATGTGATATTTTTTGAAAATGTATTCCCAAATAAAAGGGGAAACATTCAAATTGATAGCAACGGAAGTTCTAACAATAATGACGTCTCAGAACTTAATTGTCGTAAAAGGACTATAGACTATCAAAATGAAGAGCCATGTCGGAGCAAACGAGCTAGAGTTGAGAAATCGTTCGGGCCGGACTTTATGACTTTTATGTCAGAAACGGATCCAAGAACATTGAGTGAAGCTCTCTCTAGTCCCGACACCCCATTATGAAAAGAAGCAGTCAATAGTGAAATCGAGTTCATCATGAATAATCATACTTGGGAATTAGTGGACCTTCCTTCTGGTGCTAAACCATTAGGCTGTAAGTGGATACTAAAACGCAAGTATAAAGTTGATGGATCTATTGACAAGTATAAGGCTAGACTTGTAGCCAAAGGGTACAAGCAAAAAGAATGCCTTGATTACTTCGACACCTACTCACCGGTGACAAGGATTACGTCCATACGAGTGCTGATAGCCCTTGCAGCATTGTATGACCTTGAAATACATTAAATGGATGTTAAGACTGCATTTTTAAATGGTGAGTTGGAAGAAGAAATCTACATGGAGCAACCCGAGAGGTTCATAGTTCCAAGAAAAGAGGAAAAGGTGTGCAGACTTGTTAAGTCGTTGTACGGACTAAAACAAACGCCTAAACAATGACACGAGAAATTTGACAAAATAATACTGTCAAACGAATTTAAAATAAATGAATGTGACAATTTCATTTATGTCAAAGACACACCTAAAGGTTATATAATCATCTGTCTATACGTAGACGATATGCTTATAATGGGTAGTAACCGTGAGATAATCATGAGTACAAAGAAAATGTTGACCAAGAATTTCGATATGAATGATATGGGTCAAGCAAATGTTATATTGGGAATTAAAATTCTCAGGACATCTGAGGGGATAGTTTTGATACAATCTCACTATGTAGAATCAGTGTTGAAGAAGTTCAATGCGTACGATCTCTCTACAATAAAAACACCTATGGATCTAAGTCAACACTTAGCGAAAAATCAAGGTGAGCCCGTATCACAATTAAAATATTCCCGGATAATAGGCAGTTTGATGTATCTCACAAATTGCACACGTCCGTATATTGCCTGTGTGGTTAACAAACAAAGTCATTTTACAAGTAATCCAAACGACACCCATTGGAAAGCACTGATGCGAGTTCTTAGATATTTTAAATATACTATGAACTATGGATTACATTTCGGAAAATATCTCGCTGTCTTAGAGGGATATTGTGATGCTAATTGGATATCATATACAAAAGATTCCAAATCCACTAGTGGATATGTATTCACAATTGGTGGAGGAGCGGTATCTTGGAAATCCACTAAGCAGACGTGCATTGCTCGGTCAACTATGGAATCCGAGTTTATAGCACTAGACAAAGCAGCTGAAGAAGCTGAATGGCTGCGGAATTTCTTGGAAGATATTCCGAGCTAGACAAAACCTATGTCTGCCGTACTTATACATTGTGATAGTCAATCGGCGATTGGAAGGGCACAGAGTAGTATGTATAATGGTAAGTCACGACATATACGTCGTAGACATAATACCATTAGGCAGTTGATCTCGAATGGAGTGATTGCAATCGACTATGTCAAGTCTAAAAATAATTTAGCAGATCCTCTTACGAAGGGGCTAAATCGAGATCAAGTATACTGCTCATCAAGAGGAATGAGATTAAAAATCTACAACTAAAATGACTGTAGCGGTAACCCAACCTTGTTGACTGGAGATCCCAAGATCTTGGTTCAATGGGACAACGAAGTTACAGAAGTTGTGTTACAGCACACGAGATATATTATCTCTATCCCAGTCCTAGGATGAATATGTGCTGTCCTACCACATGTAGTGAGGTTAAGCTTATGCTTTTAATGATTTCTATACCTTTATAAGGTGGAGTATGGTAGGATACTCTTGATAGAAGTGTCACCTATGTGACTGTGAAGACAGGCCGCTTCAATGAAACACTCATGAATCCAAGATGGTATCCATGGCTAAAACGGAACCAACCATGAGAACCAAAAGTAGGTGAGATAAGTCTTTGTGCGAGTGTTATTGTCTAAGTATACACAAACAGCTGAGCAGTTCAAGACATCATGTTCACTGCGCAACCTAGTATGCTCGATAGCATTCCACTACGGAAGGTTCAAAGCCACAAGCTACCTCTCTCGATGCATTGACTTATCGATTGGACTCTCGTAAAGTGTCAGCATGCATACACGCATTAATTTCCATTCATGTGGGGGATGTTAGATATTGTGTCATATAAAGACCAATATACGATTTTGAAAAGGAAAATCGATGTACCATCAATCAATGAAAGTCTAAATTGACTTTAAAATCGAAATCTACGTTTCGAGTAGATGAATCTAAACTATTAATTTGCTCAAAACCGATTATGGGTGAATGAGAAATTAATTGTTAAAGTCAGCCTAAAAAAAATTATTAAAGGAAGTAAAGGGAACAATAGTCCCACATTGGAAATTCCATAGAGGATTTACTTTCTTATATGTGTTGATGAGTTAATTGAGTTAACTCAAATAAGCATAGATACTCTCATCCAATGGGCGAGCGGTGCAGACTTGCACAAGCCCGCCACCGCCACGCTAGAATGAGCGCTTTGGCGACTTTGCACTTCGCGATACGCCGCTAGGAGCTTAAATTTATGCTCCGGGTGACATGACAGTGCCTACGTGGCACTCGGGTGATGTGTCATGTATACATAACACTCGATTTGGCATGGAGAGGTGACTGACTGCTGACTGGGTAATCGGATGGACACGTTGGAACGGAGAGAGTGAGTAGCGCGATCTGGAGCGTTGATCGCGAAGAATCACGATCGGACCGCTGGTGATTACGATTGATCTGGAGCGTCGGATTGACTGGATCGGATCGGATCGTGAGATCAAAGGATGATTTGAAAGGTCACAATCATCCAGATCTAATGGCTGATATTAAAAGGTTTGATGAAGGGTTACAACCCTCTGCATCCAACGACTCAGATTAAACTCACCAAAGGGCATCTCATCTCTTCACCTAGTATAAATAGATCCCTAGAGAATGGAATAAATCACTCAACTCAAACTCATTTCACTCAAGTTCTCATCTCATCCATCCATCCTCTGCATCCAGAGTCCAAAAAGCCTACGAGTAGGTTCGCCGGTCTCGGAATTTGTAGTGTTACTATTCCGAGACATCGTCGTTGTATCTTGGAAACGAATTGCTGCTATCCGTAAGCACCTGAGCAGAGCAATATCATTTTACGAAGATAATATTGAACACTAGCCTCAATGAGCTCATATCAGATTGCTGTCTCTCCGATTATTTCAGTCTCAACAAAATCAACATACAAAAACAAGAGGTCAAAGAGAAAGAAGTCACGTAATGGCGGATCAAAAACCAAAAAACTTCAACAGCTTGTCGTAATTTTAGCAATAAGATTAGTGCTTTATAAGAGGCAATAAAAAATCGCAATAATAAAGGAAAAGAACATACAGAAAAAATTACATATACCGTACGTAGATACTATTGAGAAATTTTATCACAAGGAATTTAAAATAATCAAAAGAAAACCCGAGGAAACACCGAAACAAGTAGTATTCAACTACTCGCCACTTGCAGCGACGGCAATTTCTTTGATGCGAAAGGAAAGGTGATGACGCTCCTCTTTAGCGTTCCTCAATATCAATTTCACTACAATATGAAAAAAAATAAAACACAGAGTCAACTTTATAGCCGACCATGGTAATTCAAGTGAGAGGAATTTTCCTTGTGGAGTCGGGAATCGATTCGTGCTCATTTGATACAAATTTTGATGTCTGATCTTTAATCTATTAGTCTTCCTGATAGTTATTCGATCATTTTGACTCAATTGAACTTCTTATTTGATGTCTGACCCATCAAGTTTTCTTATCAGTTGTTTGATTTTTTTGATTTAATTGGACTTCTTGTTTAGTATCTGATCCACCAGGTATTCTTACCTGTTATTTGATCTTTTTGACATAACTGAATTTCTTGTCTAGTGTCTGTCTCTTTTGATCTAGACATAAGAGCTCCTACTTCTTTCATTTGAGATTACTATTTCACCCACATGATTTGATTTGGACTATGACTCTAATATAAATTATTAGTTTCGATGAAATTCATGTATCTCTATAATAATATGATATTGCAAACTTTAAATTTGAGCACTTATAATTTTATTTTTAACTAAATTAAAAAAGTCTCATGTCAATGAAGTTATTTTTTCATCTTATAGCTTCACGATTTATTTTCATATTTTTTTAATATTTTGATGGTACTTCCAACGATGTAAATTAGCTAAGCCAAGTATTCCACTTATTTATTTATTTATTGAGTTGGTTCGAGATTGTTTTTTAAAATTATTGAGGTAGAGTATTTTTATCAACATTATTATCCTTATAAATTAATTAAATATTTATTAAGCTTTGATTTTTTTAATTTTTAATATGAGCAAAATTCGAAAAACGGCTTGAATCCATTTAATTTGAAAATTCAATTCGGTAATTCAGAAATTTATTTTTAAATTTTGATTATTTTGATTTTTCTATTCTATCTTATAAAATTTATAATTAAATTAAGCTGATGATTAAATCGAATGATTAGTAGTCAAATCCAAATTCATAATAGCTCGAGAAAAATATGTAGTTGAATAAATTCAAATTGCAATTGTTATATGGTTTATTAAATATTGTCGTCCCTATGAGAGAGTCTTGTGACTAGTACAGTAATAAAGTTGTACTAATGAGCAAGGATCAATTTTCGGAGGCTACAAGTCTTTCGGATTGTTCGTGATTTATCTTCTTCGTGTTGATAGTGGGATCGACTGGTGAGAGCGCTGAGAGCGAGCGAATCGTCTTTTTCCACCAATAAATATTGTTGAGCTTTTTTATATAAAAATCAGTTAATTTATCAGTTTATATAGTTTGATTGTTCAACTTCACTCTACTAGGACAAAAAGATGGGCTATCAAGAATGTAGAGGAGGTAGGATGGGTAGTTGATCGGAACTAGTACTATAAAAATACATTAAAATAGCGATAAAATTTGACAACCAAAATAATTTGTTGTAAATTTACAATAAAATTTATGGCGAATTACAAATTTCGTCGCAAATTAGTAACGAAATTTCCAACAAAATATTTTTTGTTGCTAAACTTATTTACATTTGTAACAAATTAAATTTCGTCGCAGTTTTCCAACAAATTTGATTTTTTGTTGTAAATTTATGATGAAAAATTAAATTTGTTGTAAAATTTTGCAACAAAATATAAATTTATCAAAAAATTTGCAACGAATTATGATTTCGTTGCAAAAATTTGCAACGAAAAATTTTCATTACAAATTTGCAATGAATCTATAATTCGTTGCAAAATTTTACAACGAATTCATAATTCATTGCAAATTTTTTGACAAATTTGACGACGAAAGATTTTCATTGGGCATTTTCAATTATTTGACAAAAAAACACTGGTGGGAATTAAGAAATTTACGATGAATTTAATTTTCGTAGCAAATTTTACGACGAAAAATAAAATTCATCGTATAATTTTACGACGAAATATAAATTCATCGCATAATTTTTAACGATTCAATAATTCGTTGCAAAAATTGCGATAAATTTAGCGACGAAAATTTTTTGTGGGAATTTTTAATTGGCGACGAATACAGTATTCGTCGCCAATTTGGCAACGAATATTGTATGTCACCAAATCGACGGCGAATATTGCAACGAATTAGAAATCGTCGCTAATTTTTCCTAATTGACATCCCCTTCTCCTTTCCTCCTTTCTCACGCGCTCCTCCCCACCGCTCGATCGGTACGCCTCCTTCTCTCCCCCTCTTCCATCACCGGAGCAACGATGTCGGTGCGCGCGACAGTTGCCGCAACCAGCTGTTGTGAGCACACGTCCTAGGGGCATGACGAAGCGGTTGGGGGGGGGGGGATCATCATTGCCCCTCGGATCGCACACTTGGGTGGTTCATCGTCGCCCCAGCTGGAGCGTTTGTTCCAGGCTCTGTCGTGCCCTAGTTGGGTGGTTCACCGCCGCCCCTGGATTGTGCACAACTATTGTGGCGACCCCGTCCCTCCGCATCATGTACTCGGCCACAGTAGAGTCAACATGTTATTCAAATTAAATCAGTAATAAGTAATATAAATACAAAACTAATGTTTTATTTTTCATAGGTTTGTTGTACTTTGTCCTTCAGGTGATCCGTGTGTTCGTGAAGTCTTCAGCTATGAGCTCATCCGTTGCTCCCACCAGGACAGGTATATATTATATATTCAAAAATTTATATATATATATATATAGTAGACAAAATGTTGACCGCTAGAGGGGGGGGTGAATAGTGTCGTGCTAGTTGCGAGATGGAATTCATTGCGTTTGTCTCTACAAATTTCGTTAGCGCACAATGGAAATAGAAATAATGCAATAACGAAATAGACAAACACTCAAACACAACTATTTAATATGGTTCGGAACCGAACGATTCCTACTCCACTGATCGAGCTCTAGCGATGTCAATCACACACCACTATGCAATAACTCCTCGACATAAGTCGGAGGTGGAGAAACCCCTTACAAACTATTCTTACAATAATAAGAAACAGATACAAGCAATTACAATAATGAAATACAATGCAAGTAAAGAAAACTACTTTACAATTGCTTTTTTGAATGCTTGATCTTTGGTTACTTGAAATGCACTTGGAGACCCTAATTTGCAGCAGCAAATCACCCCAAAAGCCCTCAAAAACCGTTGGTGATTTCCTCCTCCACGAGCTCCATTTAAAGCTGTAACCTGGGCTAGAAATCGCCGATCAGTCGACTACTCGGGACCATCAGTCGATTGATGTCACTGTTGTCGTGAGACAACGACTAGATCCACGCTGGAAAGATTTAACGGATCCATCATCAGTCGACTGATAGAGCCTTCACTCGACTGCTAGCCCCGCAGTTGATTCTCGACTCCATTCTATGCCCAAATTCTCGAGCACCAGTCGACTGATCACAAGATCGGATTTCTGCTCGACAATCGATCATTGCCCACCTTTGGCGATCGCTAGGCTAATTCCTACAAACCCTAGTTGACTCACGCCAGTCGATTGCCACATGGTACCAGTCGACTGACACACCTCAAACATGAGGTTTTAACCCAAGTATGATTCCCCCATACTTGCTAGATCACCCTTAGCCTATACCTAAGCCTTCTAGCCACCTTCGTCAGTCTCACACCTCTCGAATCCCTCCAAGTCATCCATTGCGCTAGCCTTCAGGTGCTTCCATCGGCTATATCATACTAACGGTGTCTACACCGCCAAGGCACATTGGGCTTACGCTGCTAAGACTCCGCTTGGACTTTACGCTGCCAACCATTGGACTTATGCTGCCAAAACTCTCGCTTGGACTTTACGCCGCCGATATCAAACCCCTTGGACTTCTCAAATGCCAAGACTTAAGCTTGGACTTTCCCTTGCCAACCCATGTTGGAATTTTCATTGCCAAGACTCATGCTTGGACTTTCCCAAATGCCAAGTGTCTTACTTGGACTTTCCTTGCCGACCCATGTTGGACTTTCCATTGTCAATACTCATGCTTGGACTTTCTCAAATGCCAAGTGTCCCACTTGGACTTTCCATGCCAAGTACCCAAGACTTGGACCTTCCCATGACAATCACATTGTCATATGTTTTTGTCGAACATCAAAATATCTCTCGAGTCAAGCTCGAGTCCTGGTCAATCGTGACCTGGGTCGATTGCACCAACAATCTCCCCCCTTTTGATGTTTAACAAAAACCAAACAAACCATTAAGTTAGACCATCTAACTCAAACCAATCATCCCCATCAATTTTTCCAATTGATGTCATTCTCCCAATAAGTTCTCCCCCTTTTTGACTAACATAAAAAAAAGGTTCTCTCCAAGGAGGTCAATGTCTCATATCCCAATGAGATCTTACAATCTCCTTCTTGGTCCAAAAATACCTAGGATGCCTACCATCTTCTTAGTGATAAGTCTCATATCACTCAAGAGAGACAATCATACACACTCTCCCAATTTCCAAATTGGGTATCTCAAAATCCCATTTTCCCTCTCATGAAGAAAAATACCATCCATCATCTCTTAATGGATACCTCCCCCTAAAGGCTTGCTCTCCCTTGACCATTGCACCAACAATATCCTTGGGAAGTCCCTAAGCCAATAAGAACTCTAAATCATCAAAAATAAGGTTAGAAATTCAACATTGAACTTTCCAACACCTTAAATTTGATACATCACCCTAACAACTCTCCTAATCCATATCCAATGAATTTTCACCCTTTATAATGCTTCCCAAATTATATCCTAGGGTTAGGAGTGGTTAGGGAACTCTAACATAGTTGAAAATGGGATAAACAAACGGCAATGACTTTATCGTAGATCATGATCACATTTTATCAATCGATCGCCACCAAAGGCTGATTAATAATCAAAATCTCGATTTTCAGTTATCAGAAATGAGATTTAAAAATTCATAAATAATTATATGTATATCGAAAAATCATGAAAATTCATACGTATAATACTTATGACTAATACAATGGGTGAAAAATGATAGAAAATTATTTTACCTATAAAATAATGAGTTTGATACAAAACTCAAAACCATTGAAATTTTCAATGCTTTGGCCCTATTTTGTATCAACTATATCAATGATGATTGCTATCAAAAGATAAACTTCACCAAGGTTTTCTAAATTGATTTTAAAATATTTTTGAAAACCTATATTGGATCATATTTCTTGGGCTCAATGTACATGACTTGTACACAAGCTTTCCCATTGATCCACAATTAAGATAAGATGAGTTTTAGTTCATCTAGATGCAAAAACTATGCACCTTGAACTTAACTCATATCCTAGCATCTCACATGTATCTAGGGTGTATAAATACATATACATGTCAGTGTGATGTGAGATGTGAGTTTTGTTCTCCTAATCTAGGGTTTCATGCATTTTTCTAAGGCAACCCTACTTGATTCCCTTATAAATGGGACTCCAAGTCATGCCATTATCCTTAACTCAATTTTAATTAAATGCATGAATGATCATGACATAAATGATAGCATAATTAAGCATGACCAATGATCATGATGTCATGACATATGATATAATCTAAAAACACATGACATTAAAACCTTAATCCTAAACATGAACATGACATATTAAATGATTAAAAATAGATATGATGTCATGACATGTTATATGACAATCAAAGCATGACATATAAAATGTATAGGTATAATAATACTTAAATTTTAATATTAATTGCCATTTGATATAATTAAGTATATTTTGCCATATTGCTAATTTTCTCCCAAGTGTGCCAAAAATCCAAAATGACACACGATGACCTGTAGACCTAAATTGTGCCAATTTGATTGATTTTTCATAATTTCAAGAATGTATTGGCACATCCTAAAATCTTTTAGGATCATAATATCAAATCTATTTCCAAGGTATCCATAACCTTGAAAATAACCTAAAGTGTCATCTTTACCATGGTTAGGTTAACTACCCTTCCATTTAAAGTTGACATACCCTAAACCCATCTAGCGTGAATCAATCACGCTCTTAGGAACCCAAAACCTATTTGAGATCCTAGGGTTTACTAGGTATTTCTTAGGGATAACCTCCCTAGATATCTTCCTAATGACCCTTCTAGGCTTGTTAGCCTTGGTCATTTGGATCTTACCTAGGTTGACTCTAGGGGTAACTCCCCTTGCAACCTTCTTAGTGGCTTCCCTAGGTTTCCTTGAAACCCTAGCCACTAGGCACACACCATGGTCAACTCTAGGGATGACTTCCCTATTGACCTTGGTCTTCCTAGACATAGTTTGTGTTCCATAATCAAATGGAACACTATGATAAGCCACCTTAGGCTTAGGTCTGTGACCCAAACTCTTTTTGACCTTGGTTGACTTTTGTCTCTTAGGACCTAGGTGTTGACTTTGACTTCTAGACCTTATGGTTTGACCATTTGACTTTTGCATTTGATTTGTCATTTTTGCAAGGGTTTTTTCATGTTTTTCAAGCCTTGACTTCAAGGCTTGATTTTCAACCTCTAATTGCCCAATTTTAAAATTTTGATTAAATCTTCGGGCATTGTCCTTTCTAAGCATATGCCTAGTCCATTTAGGATTAAAACCTAGATAATCCTCAAATTTTCTTATAGATGCCTTAGATAAAATATTTTTAGGGACATTAGTCCCAAATTTCTCCTTATTTTCAAAATGAATATTCTTAGCTCCTAAATAAAAGTATTTGTTATTTTTAGCATGCTTTTCATGATAGATGGCAAGTGAATGTTGGATCGAGCGGATCGCTAGAGGGGGGGGTGAATAGCGATAAAACTTTTTCTTCAAATTCGTTCGGTAGACAATTAAATGCAGCGGAAAGATAAATGACAAATAAACAAGACAAATGGATTTTTTACTTGGTTCGTAGCCTTCGGCTACTACTCCAAGGCCCTAACGGTCCTAGACCGTGTACGGAGGGCAATTCACTAAAACACTCCTCCTCGTTGGAGATAGGAGTTTGACGATTACAAAAACCTTCGAAAGCAAAAGATAGAGAGACAAACCCTCTCTTCTATTAAGGTAAAATGCAACGATAGAAAACCTCGATTAACAAAAAGAATTGCAATATTAAAGAGACGACAAAGTAAGGTTATACCAACAACTAGGGAATAGAAATTAAGCTAGGGTTGTTGGTGTTTCGATAGCATTTCGTCGTTGTAGAGTCGTCAGAGAGTCACAGTGTTGCGAAGGCTTTTGGGCACTTAGAATTGATGATAAAACGCTAGGAGAGACCCTCCTTTTATAGCCCTTGAGCCCCTTTTCGAGAGGAACTTCAGCCAATAAGATTTGAGCACCAATCCCCTTGAAATGAGGTGATAAGCCTTGACTCCTCGAACCTGATCCTTGATCATCAGTCGACTGATGACCATCATCAGTCGACTGATGGCAACATCAGTCGAATGCTGACAATAGGCAGTCGATTGATGGACGACAGTCGAGTCCTCCAAGCTAGCAGTCGACTGATGCTAGCTGCAAGGTAAAGTTAGCTTAATAAAAATATTATTTCGACGGCCGCCAACCGTCCAATCTCGACCTAGACCATCCATGGGATGTCTTGGGTCGGATCTACGCTTAAGACAATCCCCGTAAGGAGGATACGACCTCACTTATGCTCACACACACGAGCTTACCTCGATACTTACTTTGTAGCTCTTGCTTCCGGCCTTCCACTCGATTCCTTCGGCTCCCTCTGAAGTCACTCGAGTGTCGCCCGACCATCGTGGCTTCTTTCGGGTGTCACTAGCTTTTAGCTCTAGCTTTAGCACTTTTCTGCACACTCGATTCAGCTTGTGAGATAACGATGTAATTTTAACTTTGTGTCTTTGCCATAATCAAAACACAGGTTCGATCATCTGGTGCCCCTGCACCAACAATCTCCTCCTTTTTGATCTATGACAAACTTACACAAAGTTAAGGAAAAATGTGAAAAATGAGTAAATGAAAATGATGCACTCATTATAATCAATTCCTTCTTAACCTTAGGTGAGTTTTAGAACAAAAAGTTCATCTTAAATTTTTTAAATTTTTGTTCTCCCCCTTAACTTGTGCTCTTCTCCCCCTTTTGCCATAAATCAAAAATGATTTGGGGTTTTAGATAAAAAGTAGGGGTTTTTAACAAAAAAGTAGCATGCATAACAATATGTAAAGATTATCTAACATGAGTCTAAGCATGTGTCTCGATTTACTTTGGTTCGAGGTATAACCCTCTGCACCAACAATATAAGTGTAACATCCCAAATTTTAACTCCTATATTTTTATTAGAGAAAAATAGAAATAAGAATAAAAATAGAAATAATAAAAATAGGAATAGAATAATAATAATAAAAAAAAGAATAAAAATAATTAAGAATAGGAATTAAAAAAAAAATTGAATAAATAGTTCGTTAGCCGAGGCTCGAACAATGAACCGTCGATTTAGGGGAATAGACTCCCTACCACTAAGTCATAAGATTACCAATGGATAGGATATAACAAAATATATCTATAGGAGAAAAAAAAAGATTGATTAATTTGACTAATTATTTAAAGGGGTAATTAGGTTAAGAAAAATTCTAATTTATATATATATATATTTTTCCTTATTCTCTATAAAATCTCACGCTCCTCTAGTTTTCTATATTCCAAGCCGTCTCTCTCTCCCACACGCCGCCTCTCTCTCTCCCTCTCATTTTTTTTTCCAGCAGCTTCTCTCCCTTCTTGATCATCTTCTCGATTTGGGAGCGAAAGATGAAGAAAAGCCACGCGACGTTCTTTCGACGGAGAACGTTGCACGGATGGATTGATCGTCCAGCTTCTGCATGCGTTGGATCTCAACACGAGAGCACTGAGCAATCCTTTCCTATCTTCTTCCTTCTTTTAATCCTCCAGATCTCCTCCTAGAGGGCTGGTTCATGAAGAAGGAATCCTTTTGATGACCGATACATCTTGGATTCGCCTGTATATCTGCTTCTGTTGAGGTTTAAGTTCGGTGCAAAGGACTACATGCATGGCGGTACCACAGCAAAGAGAAGGGATAGGTTGAGATTGTACCAATCATGGAAGGAAACACGTAGGAGGTCTTTTCTTTACGAAATCTAACGGTATAAATTGATGAAAAAGCGTAGGAGGTAAGTATTGCTCACCTGCAGTATAAGTAGTTATCGTATGTCATTGATATGTTTTTTCTGTGCTTGTTATTTCCAGTTACATGGTTGAGCAGTTTATATGCATATTATTTCCAGTTATGCATGATGTTTTCAGTTACGTGATTTTACGTTATATTATGGGTAATTCAGCATCATGTTGAGATCCAAGATAAGAATGTGATTTATGATCATGCATGTTGTAGATGAGTTGTAGCTTACAATTATATGCATGATGTAGAGTAAGATGTAAAAATATTTCCTTTATAAAGAAAATTTAAAGATGCTCCCCGTTCGAATTGGGGATTAAGAGCACAACGATCTTCAGTATGCTCCCCATTTCAGTTTTGGGGGTCAAGAGCATAATGATCTTTATGGTGCTCCCCATTTGTGATTTAGGGGATTAAGAGCATTTCCTTCAGTATGTATAAAAATATAAATATAAAGGAAGTATTTTACTTTTGTGAGGCATGTAGGCATCGATTTCGCCATCGCCGAGGCCCTCGATTTTGATTACCTAGTAGGTTCGGTGGTTGGCCACCCCTACTATTAGGAATGTGCGCATTGATACTATGCCGGGCCTATATCCAGGATGATTATTATTTTGAAGTATCAGTATAAGTATAAGTAAAAGTTTTCAAAATTAATCATTTCAGTTCAGATACACTGTTTATAAGTTTTAAAATACTTAAGAGCATGGTTTATACAAGAGATATATATTCAGAATTATGATTTCCAGTTGTGCTTGCATGTGTATCAATGTATCAAGGGTAAGAGAACTAGTTGCATGATTTCATACAGTGCATATTTTTGTGAGCATAGAAAGTACTTACTAAGCGTTATTGCTTATAGTTTGCATTTCCTTATTGTTAAATACTGGAAAATTTAAAATATTAAATTAAATGTCCAAATAATTAAGGAAATAATCCTGGAAATTTTTTGAGATTTTTAGGGAATTTTAGGAAATTTTCCAGAATTTTTCTAGATTTAAACGGACTCCGTACGAGACTTTTACGGGGATAAAATAAATAGGCTTTAGAGGGGTCTATTTAAAGGGGTTAAATACACGATGAAAACCTAATTTCTATTTTCTATTTCCCTTTTTCCTTTCCCCGCCGCGACCTCATTTGACAGTTCCTTTCGCGTCCTTCTCCTTCTGCCCGACGCCATCTCTCCTTCGCCGGCGACGCTTTCTTCTCCGGTCGAGCCTTCTCTCCCCCATCGCAGCCCTCGTTTGCGCTCCCGCGAGCACCGCCGCTCGATGCCGTGAGTTCGCCATCCACCACCGCACGTGCCCGAGCCAGCCTTGTCGATTTGCCGCGGCGACAGGATCGCGCCGTGACTTCCTCGCCTCGACCGCCTCCGGTGCCCCAGTCACTAACCCAGCGTTACGACCGCCTCCACCGCCTGCCCGTCAGTCTCTTCGCCCTAACGACGGCAGCCCTTTCTTCTCGTCTCCGGACAGTGCGCCTCACCCCAGCGCCGTCGCCTCGGCTCGCCGTTTCTCCTTCTCGACAGTTTCTTCTCGTCCCCGAGTCTTCTCTGCGATCGACAGTGAAAGGATCACCACCCCTGTTTACACGGTGAGATAACTGTAATTATGTATTGGATTAATTAAGAGTTTAAATAAATTTGGATTTGTAGATTAATCGAATTAATTAAATTAATTGAATAGAAAGAGGGAAGGAATTGGGGCCGGTGAGAGGGTGTGAGGGTTTTATTTGGAGGGTGTCGTGTGGTTAGGGTTAGAGGTGTCACCGTGAATTTAAGAAATTGAGTTTATCGGTGTGGATGGAATTTCTAGGCGGTGAGCTTGATTGGTCGATTTGGGTTGATTCCTGTTATTCGGTTGATCGATCAGTACTATTCGGAGGATATGGGATTTGGGTGATATTGTTTGATCTTGAGGATATTTTTTTGTAGGTGATGAATTAGGTTAATTGATTTGGAATTAATTGGGATAAATTAATTGTATGGATATTTGTGGACAAGGAGAATTGGAAATTGGTTTGGGTTAATTGGGTTATGAAGGAAATCGATTAATTATTCGATTTGTCGTTGAATTGTATATTTTGTGCTTAACTATAGTTATGCTATATGCAAGTTTGATACGAGGAGTCCCGATCGTGACGGTTTCATTCTTGCGGATATATATTCAGGCGGGTATTTTTGACTTATCTTTTAGATATAGTCATTATTGATATGCTAGTTAGGATAGCTTACAGTAATTTTTCATGTTTATATACCTAGTATGCTTTTGGTGCCTACTAGATACATGCATGTGATAGGATATGATTATATTTCCCTGTTTGATTTAGATCATAGTATATGGATTAGGGATATGTACATATTGATTGTACATATTATTCGGATAGGTATTTTGAGTATGATTTACATGCTTTAGTATCATGCACCATTTTTTGCATGATTGCATGCTGGCTGGACGGGGTTCCATTATTGTTGAGCCCGCAGCTAGTTACATGGCTCGCATACACGCCACTCATGGGTTAGTGGTACATCGAGGGTGTGCAGCTTGCTCACAGCTTTTTTGGTCCGCTCATGGGTAGCGATGAGGCAGCGTGGTAGCGGGCAGGGATCCCTCCTCTGGTCTATGATACCGGGAGATGAGAGCTTAGCTCCCCCACTATGTTTGGGGCAGGAGGATAGGTGTACTCCGACAACATCCTGTCCACTCGGTCACTCAGGAGCAGTGATGGCAGAGTGCACAGTTGTCATAGCCCTACCCACTCGGCTTCACCATCGCGTGTGAGGCGGCTGACTGGCGTCAGGGGTGACCATGTCATTGGCACGGCATGCACTTTGCACGGATTGCATTTGTATTGTGTTTGTTGCATTTTTATTGATGCCTTGGATGTGCATATGATTGTCATGCATACAGGATATATGTTTATATATGGTTAGGACTTTATTACTTCTAGTCAGGCACATGCTCCTATATTAGGGTAGGAGATTCAGGTAAGTACAGTCATTTTGTATTTCTTACTTGCATACCCTATTTATGTGAGACTTACTGGCATGATATTTTTATTGTTAGCTATACCTTACTTTGCATATCTACTATACCCGCAGAGTTCTTTGAACTCACCCCGTTGATTTATATCTATTTCAGGATGAAGCTGTCAGGAGAGTGCAGCTGCCGAACCCCACTTGTCGTAAATGTTTTATTTTGATATTTGCTTTATGGTTTGGATATTTTGGTTAAAGGACATGTATAGGTTTGGAGATTGATTTTGTATTTGGATTTTTGGTGTCCTTATGGACCTTATTCGGATTTTGGTTTGATTGGATTTTGGTGAGTATTCCTGCCCAGATGGCAGAAGGGGTAAGTCTATTTATGGTAGACTGTTTATCATTTATTTTGGTAGATGGCCTGAGGCCAAATTATATAACTGCGTGTGTGTTTGGATTCCGGTCGTGTTGACCGATGTATTGTGGCCGTGTAGGCCTTGTATGTAAATTGGGATTGTCACCCGTACAGGGGAGATGTTGCCGGATTTTCGTCTGGCGGGGTCTCCTTCGGGGCGTGACAATACGATGATCACTTGGTTACCAGGATTCATAAACTTTAGTCTTAGCCTGGAGGTCTAGAGTTCGAATCCTGGGGAAGGAAAAAACCCACTGCAAGGGGTGGGAAGACCAGGTGAGTAACGACGGGCCAACAGGGGTGACGGTCGCCGACCAATAGGGGTCGCCGAATTCTGCCAATAGGCTGTGCCAATAGGGTCGTCGTTACAATAAAGGCGCCTTTTATTGTAACGACTGCCCTATTACATTTATTACCGATTTATTGGCGGTCGGCGATTATCGTCGAATCGCCGCCGCCGTTTCGTTATCACCGCACTTCCACCGAAGTGTTTTCCTTCAGATTCAACTCTAGATCTCCAGCAGTACTAAAGTTTATGAATCTCGCAACCAAGTGATCCCGCATCACTGGTTACCAGGATTCATAAACTTTAGTACTTAGCCTGGAAGTCTAGAGTTCGAATCCTGGGGAAGGCAAAAATCCACTTCCAGGGGTGGGAAGTCCAGGTGAGTAACGACGGGCCAACAGGGGCGACGGTCGTCGACCAATAGGGGTCGCCGAATTCCGCCAATAGGGGCCAGGTGCCAATAGGGGCCAGGTCGTTACACTTATACTGCAGATAAAGGTAAAGAAAAGCTTCAGTAAGGTGGCATGGCGGATGAAGTGCTGGGTGTGTGTGGCGACGGAACAGTGGAAGTAAAAGATCCTAAGTGCAAATGTGTAAATCAGTTTTTTAGTTTCTTATGTCATGTTTGATATTTTTTAAGTGATGTAAAGGTCCTTATG
Organism: Wurfbainia villosa; assembly: GCA_025175895.1. Classification (NCBI taxonomy): domain Eukaryota; kingdom Viridiplantae; phylum Streptophyta; class Magnoliopsida; order Zingiberales; family Zingiberaceae; genus Wurfbainia; species Wurfbainia villosa. Next base: position 4,169,808 of record JAKLTH010000299.1, on the reverse strand, counting down.
ATTATTTTAGTTGTTAGCATATTGCATTAGTATATTGCATGAATTAAAGATAGAGACAGTAAAGTAGTGACATCTCCCCTAGTAGAGAGTGGAAAGACTAGGGGTGGGTGTTACAAGATGGTATCAGAGCGGGTTCCGCCCTTCCGTCACACACACATCGAGCATCAGTCCTGCCGCCTCCAAGTAAGCAAGTATTTATCGGCTTTATTTATTTTATGAGTAGTAAGGAATGCTTCTTTTAAGTTAAACATGCTCACCTAGAATGTTCTCTTTGAGTTAAACATGTTTGCATATATATATATATATATATATATATATATATATATATATATATATATATATATATATATATATATATATACGAAGATGATAGTCAGTAAGTAATAGAACATATCTAGATATGTATGTGAAGATGATAAAAAGTAGTGATAATAGTCTTATAGTGGTTTCACTTTATCATTTTATGAAGAGCAAGAAATGCCTCGAGGAAGACCTGAGAGGACAAGGAATGAATGAAGAAGTACCACCACTGCTGGATGCGAGATAGTCACTCGGCTCAACAAAGAAGTGGCGAGAAGCGGCGAGTCATCAATACCTTGATGACGAATCAGCGAGAAAATCCTGTTACTCAGCCAGGGACTCAGAATACTATTCCAACTACATCTTCCGCCCCAACAGCTCCAGTGGGAGGGGTGAGGCAAGAGGCCTATCTGATTCAATGGCAAAAGCTGAAGCCAGAGAGTTTTGCCGGTGCCAGTGAACCATGGGATGCTTAGGCATGGTTCAAGACAGTAGAGAGCATAGTGGAACTACTGGCCTGGCCCGAGAACGAGAAAGTCAAGTGCGCCTCGTTCTGTCTGATCAGAGATGCCAGAATGTGGTGGGAGCGAGTAAAGACTAAGAGGGTGGTGAACCAAATGTCATGGACGGACTTTGAGACGGAGTTCTTCGAGGAGTTCTTTCATATGCGAGTCACCAATAAGCATTATGATGAGTTCATGGAGTTTCGACAAGGGGATTTATCAGTAGATGAAGCGGTTAAGAAGTTCAATAGGTTGGCTCGTCTATGCCCGGAACTGGTTAGTATTGAGAAGAAAAGAGTTAGGTTGATGCTAAAGATGTTGAGACCGGAGATAGCTCTGAATGTGGCTGGTGGAATTAATAGACCACAGACTACTGAAGAGCTAATCAGCAGTGCGCTAATCACGGAGTATTACATGAATAGTATCAAGAACCAAAAGCTAGCCTCGGTAGAAAGAAAAAGCCAGGGAAGTCCAAGAGGTTAGAAACCTCAGAGCGGTAATTCGAACTGGAAGCGAAACAACAATGGCAAGAGGAAGCAATGGAATAATGCAAAGGGAGGTTCAACCAGTAAGCAGCCTACGTATCCTACATGTTCTAAGTGTTGGAGGAAGCATCCAGGAGTTTGCCTCCAGGGCGTGAACGGGTGTTATATATGTGGTGTCGAGGGACACTTCGCCAAACAGTGCCCCACTAAGACCAATCTGCCTCTGCCACAGTCTATTCAGTATGGAGGTAGACCAGCCCAGCTACATCAGATGCAGGGAGCACTGGAGGGTCCTTACATCAGCCAAGGAAGATTAGAGGCTCCATCAGTTACACCTAATGGCCGGATCTTCTCCCTCACCAAGGAAGAGGTAGAAAATGCTTCTACGGTGGTTACAGGTCAGATACCTATCCTTAGTCGATGCTACCATCTGCTTTGACATCGGGCAACCCATTCTTTCATGTCTATGACATTTGCTAAGAAGATAGATATAACTCCGAATACCTTAGATATTCAGTTTTTAACGACCCTACCTTCGGGTGAAATAATGACATCTACACACTGGTTGCGTGCCGTGCCGGTCAGAATTTCAGACAAAGAGCTTTATAATGATTTGATCTTGTTAGACATGCATGACTATGATGTCATCTTTGGAATGGACTTTCTTAGCAAGTACGGTGCTTCCATTGAGTGTCGTAAGCGAAGGGTAGTATTCCAACCCGAGACCGAGGCCAAATTTGAGTTTATTGGAGAACCAAGGAAGAAGACTAAGAAGTTCTTGTCCGCCATGGAAGCTCGGAAGATGCTAGCTAGTGGATGCACTGGGTATTTAGCACATATAGTTGATACTAAGCAAGAAAGAAGCCAAAAGCTGGAAGAAGTCCCAATCGTATGTGACTACCCGAAAGTATTTCCTGACGAGCTACCAGGACTAGCACCTAGAAGGGAAGTTGAGTTTGAGATTGAACTTATTCCTGGTACCAACCCAATCTCAAAAGCACCCTATCGTATGGCTCCAGCTGAATTGAAAGAGCTTCAGGAACAATTACGGGAGTTATTGGACAAGGGATTCATCCGCCCTAGTCATTCCCCATGGGGAGCTCCAGTGTTGTTCGTGAAAAAGAAAGATGGATCTATGAGAATGTGCATAGACTACCGAGCCTTGAATCAAGTGACGATCAAGAACAGATATCCTCTGCCAAGGATAGAGGATTTATTTGATCAATTGAGGGGAGCCACAGTTTTCTCCAAGATTGACTTACGGTCAGGTTATCATAAATTAAGAGTTAAAGAGGATGATATACCGAAAATAGCCTTTCAAACGAGGTATGGACACTATGAGTTCGTGGTCATACCCTTCGGAGTGACAAATGCACCCGCTATGTTTATGGACTTGATGAATCGGATATTTAAGGAGTACCTTGACAAGTTTGTGGTTGTTTTCATTGACGACATCCTTATCTACTCGAGAACCCAGGAAGAACATGTCGAACACTTGAAGACAGTCTTGCAGACCCTTCAGCAAAGACAGTTATATGCAAAGTTCTCCAAGTGTGAGTTTTGGCTTGATCGAATATCGTTTCTGGGTCATGTTATTTCAAAAGATGGAGTTATGGTAGACCCGACAAAGATAGAAGCAACAAGAATTGGGCTAACCAAAGAATGTCGCGAAGTCGAAGTTTCTGATTAGCGGTGGTACTATCGAAAGTTTGTGGAAAACTTCTCAAGGATAGCTTCACCGTTGACGGTTCTTACCAGAAAGAACAAGAAGTTTGAATGGACCGAAGATTGTGAAAAGAGCTTTATTGAATTAAAGGAGACTCACAAGTGCTCCAGTGCTTACCCTTCCAGAAAGTAATGAGGGATTTGACCTGTATAGTGATGCATCCAAGATGGGACTCGGAGCAGTACTTATGCAGAAGGGTAAAATCATTGCTTATGCATCTAGACAACTCAAGGACTATGAAAAGAATTACCCCACTCATGACCTTGAGTTGGCAGCAGTGGTCTTTGCTCTGAAAGTTTGGAGACATTACTTATATGGAGTCCAATGCAAGATTTACACAGATCACCAGAGTCTGAAGTACTTTTTCACTCAGAAAGATTTGAATATGCGACAGCGTAGATGGCTTGAGCTAGTAAAGGATTATGACTGTGAAATCCACTACCATCCTGGAAAGGCAAACAAACAAAGCGTGACGCTACCGAGTAGAAAATCATGCGCCACTTTGATGTCCCTAGTAACACTATCCCAACCACTGCAAAAAGAGATAATGAATTTTAGAGTTGAGATCATTTCTGGACAGCTCTCCGCCTTGACCATAGTACCTACACTGTTTGAGGATATATTAGCGAGACAGGACAAAGATCCTAGCATCCAAAGGATCAAGCAGGAAATCCAAGAAGGGAAGGATGAAGGATTCCGTGTCTCTGATAGTGGGGTATTATATTTGGGTGAACGCCTATGTATCCCCAACGACCCAGACTTAAGAAAGAAGATCCTAGAAGAAGCTCATGGGACCCCATATTCGATGCATCCTGGATCCACCAAGATGTATCAAGATATGAAAGGGAAATTCTGGTGGCTTGGTATGAAGAGGGACGTGGCTAAGTATGTTAGCTCTTGCCTGACATGTCAGAGAGTGAAAGCCGAACACCAAAGACCAGGAGGAGTTCTACAACCTATCCAGATTCCAGAATGGAAGTGGGAGGAACTAGCCATGGATTTCATAGTAGGATTGCCCAAAACAACCAATGGCTACGATTCTATTTGGGTAGTTATCGACAGATTGACAAAGTCTGCTCACTTCATGCCTATCAAAATATCATACTCCATGAAGCAGTTAGCCCAGTTATACGTCAAGGAAGTGATTAGACTGCATAGAGTACCTAAGACCATTATCTCAGATAGAGACAGTCGCTTCACTTCACACTTCTGGGAGTGTGTTCAGAAAGCCCTCGGCACTAAGTTACGATTCAGCACTGCATTTCATCCTCAGACAGATGGGCAAACAGAAAGAGTGAATCAGATTTTGGAGGACATGTTCAGAGCTTGTGCCTTTGATTTTAAAGGAAGCTGGTATAAATATTTGTGTTTGGAAGAATTTACCTATAATAATAGTTATCAAACCACAATTGGAATGACACCTTATGAAGCCTTGTATGGAAGGAAATGCAGATCGCCTATCTGTTGGTATGAGGGTGGTGAAAAAAAAATGGGACTCAAGACTGATTTTATAGATGACGTCACCAAAGCCATAAAGAACATACGTCAAAGGATAGAGACTGCCCAAAGTCGGCAGAAGAGTTACGCCGATGTTCGACGCAGACCCCTAGAGTTCCAAATCGGAGATTCAGTGTTCATTAAGGTAGCTCCTATGAAAGGGGTAATGAGATTTGGGAAGAAAGACAAGTTAAGTCCTAGATATGTAGGCCCCTACTTGATCACCAAGAGAGTTGGTAAAGTAGCTTATGAGCTAGAGCTACCACAGGAAATGTCAGCTATCCACAATGTATTTCATGTTTCAATGCTTAAGAAGCACGTCCCAGACACCAACCAAGTGATTGAGCGTGTCTAAGTTATGAAAGTCGACCTATTCAGATAATAGATCGAGCAGTCAGGAAACTAAGAAATAAAGAAATACCGTTAGTAAAAGTCTTATGGCAAAGTCAAAGGGTTGAAGAAGCAACCTGGGAACGTGAGGATGACATGAAGCAAAAGTACCCCGAGCTGTTCTAAGTTTCGAGGATGAAACTTTTATAAGGTATAAGGGATTGTAACATCCCAAATTTTAACTCCTATATTTTTATTAGAGAAAAATATAAATAAGAATAAAAATAGAAATAATAAAAATAGGAATAGAATAATAATAATAATAATAATAAAAAGAATAAAAATAATTAAGAATAGGAATTAAAAAAAAATTGAATAAATAGTTCGTTAGCCGAGGCTCGAACAATGAACCGTCGATTTAGGGGAATAGACTCCCTACCACTAAGTCATAGAATTACCAATGGATAGGATATAACAAAATATATCTATAGGCGAAAAAAAAAGATTGATTAATTTGACTAATTATTTAAAGGGGTAATTAGGTTAAGAAAAATTCTAATTTATATATATATATTTTTTCCTTATTCTCTATAAAATCTCACGCTCCTCTAGTTTTCTATATTCCAAGCCGTCTCTCTCTCTCCCTCACGCCGCCTCTCTCTCTCCCTCTCATTTTTTTTCTAGCAGCTTCTCTCCCTTCTTGATCGTCTTCTCGATTTGGGAACGAAAGATGAAGAAAAGTCGTGCGACGTTCTTTCGACGGAGAACGTTGCACGGATGGATTGATCGTCCAGCTTCTGCATGCGTTGGATCTCAACACGGAGAGCAACGGAGCAATCCTTTCCTATCTTCTTCCTTCTTTTAATCCTCCAGATCTCCTCCTAGAGGGCTGGTTCATGAAGAAGGAATCCTTTTGATGACCGATACATCTTGGATTCGCCTGTATATCTGCTTCTGGTGATTTGAGCTGTTGAGGTTTAAGTTCGGTGCAAAGGACTACATGCATGGCGGTACCACAGCAAAGAGAAGGGATAGGTTGAGATTGTACCAATCATGGAAGGAAACACGTAGGAGGTCTTTTCTTTACGAAATCTAACGGTATAAATTGATGAAAAAGCGTAGGAGGTAAGTATTGCTCACCTGCAGTATAAGTAGTTATCGTATGTCATTGATATGTTTTTTCTGTGCTTGTTATTTCCAGTTACATGGTTGAGCAGTTTATATGCATATTATTTCCAGTTATGCATGATGTTTTGATTACGATTTTACGTTATATTATGGGTAATTCAGCATCATGTTGAGATCCAAGATAAGAATGTGATTTATGATCATGCATGTTGTAGATGAGTTGTAGCTTACAATTATATGCATGATGTAGAGTAAGATGTAAAAATATTTCCTTTATAAAGAAAATTTAAAGATGCTCCCCGTTCGAATTGGGGATTAAGAGCACAACGATCTTTAGTATGCTCCCCATTTCAGTTTTGGGGGTCAAGAGCATAATGATCTTTATGGTGCTCCCCATTTGTGATTTAGGGGATTAAGAGCATTTCCTTCAGTATGTATAAAAATATAAATATAAAGGAAGTATTTTACTTTTTGACAGGGCATGTACTGCATCGATTACTACGCCGAGGCCCTCGCCAGATTACCTAGTAGGTTCGGTGGTTGGCCACCCCGGCCTATTAGGAATGTGCGCATTGATACTATGCCGGGCCTATATCCAGGATGATTATTATTTTGAAGTATCAGTATAAGTATAAGTAAAAGTTTTCAAAATTAATCATTTCAGTTCAGATACACTGTTTATAAGTTTTAAAATACTTAAGAGCATGGTTTATACAAGAGATATATATTCAGAATTATGATTTCCAGTTGTGCTTGCATGTGTATCAATGTATCAAGGGTAAGAGAACTAGTTGCATGATTTCATACAGTGCATATTTTTGTGAGCATAGAAAGTACTTACTAAGCGTTATTGCTTATAGTTTGCATTTCCTTATACTGCAGATAAAGGTAAAGAAAAGCTTCAGTAAGGTGGCATGGCGGATGAAGTGCTGGGTGTGTGTGGCGACGGAACAGTGGAAGTAAAAGATCCTAAGTGCAAATTTCTAAATCAGATTTTTAGTTTCTTATGTCATGTTTGATATTGTTTAAGTGATGTAAAGGTCCTTATGATTATTTTAGTTGTTAGCATATTGCATTAGTATATTGCATGAATTAAAGATAGAGACAGTAAAGTAGTGACATCTCCCCTGGTAGAGAGTGGAAAGACTAGGGGGGGTGTTACAATAAGTCTTGAGACTAATTTGATTTTCAAAATACTTATAAAATTAGCTTTGAGTTTCAAAATACTTATACGCTAATAACTTTTTAAAATATATAACCCTTAGGGTTAGTTTGCTCTCCCCCTTAATCAAGTATATAAGGTATAGAAGAGTTAGGGGGTGCTAAACATTGACCTAGAAGGTTGTATATTTAGAGTTTTGTCCGAGTATAAGTAAACGTTTAAGCTTGATAGTTTGAAAAATAGATAACATTTTTGAAAAGATTATGTAAATTAAAATTGTTCCTTATTCATCTCACCCATTCTAAGTGTCTTAGAAATGATTCACCTTATATGTTGTGTGAGATGATTCCAATTTTATCTTGATTAAGTTTTAATGATTTGAAACTGGGCAACCTTGCGTTAGATTCGGATTTGATCCTAAGCTCATCAAGTCACCTTTTCAAGATCTTGGCTTCCAGGTCGTGGCGAGGCACAGGGGCCTTCTTTGATCGGAAAAATGATCACTTCCTTAGACAAAGCCAATTTCGAGAAAGTAGTAACTTGACTCACCTAAGACCACTTCCTGGTCTAACTAGTCTAGGATACGGCGAGGTAGCTTCAACTAGTTCCACTCGGTCAAGTGAACTGAACTAGATACGCCTTATCTAGCTTCAGCTATTTTCCTAGCGTACTATCATCTCGCCGTGTCCTGGTACTATGTTATCAAACATTGACGAGTTATAGTCCTATCTAACCATTCTAAAGAAAATAAGAGGTTTAGGTTACCGGATATACTATTTTGGTATTAGCTCCCCCTGGATCATTGAACCAGTATGGTCTGGTCAAGTAATGAACTTGATCCTGGGGAATCCAAAACCTATTGGTCCTTATATACGAGTTTAATAAGGTTTTCGGGACCCACGCTTGGACTCGATGATGACTACGGTTTACGATAGACATGTAAGATCTATTCGTAGTCTTTGAGCTATATCCGAGTCCGCTATATTGTACACGACTCTCTGAGTTCCAAGAAGTCAGTTAAGATTCTTGGACCCCGTCGAGAACTTGTTCAACCGAGCTTCGAGCTCTTGGACTCGTCCTTTCAAGAGAGAGTTCTCTTCTTCGAGTTTTTCAACTCGAGTTGAGTCCTCCTCTTGAACTCGACTAGTCGAAGAGTTTAGGGGTGTCACTTGTTTGAGGGTTTCAACCTCCTCAACCAAGGACTCGACCCTAGACTCGAATTTAGCTAATTTTCTAGTTAGCAATTTAATTGTATTGTAAAGCGTATGAATTAGTGAGCGACTAACCTTAATTTTCTCTTTCGGTCCGGCTTTGAGTTGCTTCTCGAAGTAGTCCTCGAGTTCGGAGTCGATGTTGTAATTGGATTCGGATTCGAACTCTGACTCGGACTCTTCGGGTCTTGCCATGCATGCTATGCCGACGCCTTCTTCGTTGTCCCATGTTGCATGAAAAACCTTCTTTTGATTTGATTTGAATTGTGCTATATTTTGGTTCTTTAGTAGCCTCCTTTCCCTCCGGACGATCTTCCGTACTACGTTCACTATTGCTTCCACCTCTTCGGATTCGGACTATGATTCATCTTCGGGTTCAAGTCCATCTTCTTGCCTGGTAGGTGGCTTGCATGCTTCTTTGTCTTGCAAGTAGAGCAATACCTCTCTCGTCCCGGACCACGTTAGTTTGCTCGTGAAGTTCAAACTCAGAAAATAATTCTGTAAAATACTGAAATTAAAATACGAAATTTAATGGCCAGAATTTCGGGGAAATAATCCTAGGGATTATTTTCGAGATTTTTAGGGAATTTTAGGAAATTTTTTGGAATTTTTCTGGATTTAAACGGACTCCGTACGAGATTTTTACGGGGATAAAATAAGTAGGCTTTGAAGGGGTCTATATAAAAGGGTGATAAATACGAGATGGAAAAACCTAAAATTTCTATTTTTCTTTTCTCCTTCCTCCATCAACGCCGTTCTTCTTCGCGACCATCGCTCACGGCGCTTTCTTCTTCGGACGACACAAGCGCCGACGCTTCTCCTCTCCGCGCTAATCGCCGACGAGCGTACTTCGCCCGACGCGCCGACGCCACCCGACGTGAGCACCGGCGCTCGACACCACCTCCACAAGACCGAGCACCGCTGCGCGACGCCTCTTCTCCTCCGCAGCGCCACCTTCCTTCACGTCGCCGCCAAGCAATGACGACGAGGCACACGCCGAGCCTCCTCGCTCTAGATGAGGAGCGCCGCCTACTACGCCATAGGACCGCTGAGCCTCCTCTGCCCTTCTCTTCGGTGGTTGCCGGAGCGGGCGATTAGGGCAAATCGGGTGAGGTTGTTGCCGGTGGGAGGAGCTGCCCTTCTGGCCGAGCATCACCGGAGCAAGGTAAGGGGTTAACTGGGGTTTTGTCTAATCCCTACCAGATGTTTCTGATTTGAAAGCTGATTGTGTTTGGGCAGTGATTTAGGCAACAAGGAAATTCACGAATCGAAAGCAATGGGAGGTTCCAATCGCAGTATATCTCGAGCCATTCTTATTTGGTTTTGGTTTGATTGGGGTGGTGGGTGAATAAGGTCGGGCGTGAATTTAGGAAATGGAGTTGGGATCTGATTTGGGGGAAGGATTGGTTGTCGGTGGAATTTCTAGGGCGGGTGAGTTTGGTTGGCTGCGATTGGGTTGATTACGTTGTTATCAGTTTGATTGATATGTTAGTGAGCGATGAATGGTTTAAAAATCTACTCTGAGGATATGGGATTTGGGCTAAATTAATTGTATGGATTATTTGTGGTCATGGAAAATTAGGTTAATTGTTTTGGGTTAATTGGGTTATGAAGGAAATCGATTAATTATTCGATTTGTCGGGGAATTGTATTTTTTTGTGCTTGACTATAGTCATGCTTTATGCAGGTTTCGGTCACGAGGCAGGTCCTCAGTCGTGACGATTTTGTTCATTCTGCGATATATATTCAAAGTGTACTTTGACTTATCTTTTAGATATAGTCCAAGTTGATATGTTAGTTAGATAGCATGCAATACTTTTCATGTTTATATGCCTAGTATGCTTAGTGCCTACTTGCTACATGCATTTGATCAAGATGGATTATATCTTCCTCGCTTTTATCGATCATGGTTGCTTTGGATCGCTTATATGCACTTATTGACTTTGCATACTATTCGGATGGATATTTGTAGTTGGATTTACATGCTTTAGTATCATGCACCATCTTGCATGATTGCATCGGGCCGGACGGGTTCCATTATTGTTGAGCCCGACTAGTTACATGGCCCGCACACACCGCCACTCATGGGTTAGTGGTACATCAGAGGGTGTGTGCGTTGTTCACAGTTCGCCGACCGCCATGGGTAGCGACGAGGCTGGTGGTAGCGGCGGGATCCCTCTCCGCCTATGACACCGTGAGATGAGCTTAGCTCCCACTATGTTTGGGGCGGAGGATAGGTGTACTCGACAAAGATCCCGTCCCACTCGGCCACCAGAGCAAGATGATGGCGAGTGCATAGCTTGTCATAGCCCTACCCACTCGGGCTTCACCATTGAGGCGTGCCGGTGGCTGCGTCGGGTGACCATGTCATTGCGCATGCATTTTGCACGGATTGCATTTGTATTGTGTTCCGATTATTGTATTGATGCCTTGGATGTTGCATATGATCGACATGCATACAGGATTCATATTCTTATACGGTGATGACTTTATCTCTTATAGTAGGGCACATGCTCCTATATCGTGGTAGGAGACTCGTGTGAGTACATCCTTTTGCATTTATTTCTTGCTTACCATATATATGAGATGCATCGCATGATTAGTATTGTTAGCTATTTCTTACTATTCATATCGACTAGTATCCGCAGAGTTCTTTGAACTCACCCCGCTGATTTATATCTATTTCGTGACGGAGCTGTCAGAGAGTCCAGCCAAACCCCTCGCCGTGGAAGTGTATTTTGTTATTTGTGTTTACGGTTTTTGGGTATTTGGATTAGAATATATGTTTAGGACCGAGTTGGATATTTGTACCGTGGATGTTTTGTATGTCCTTAGGACCTTTGATCGGATTTTTATTTCGATTGATTTCGTCAGTATTCCCGCCTGATGGCGTAAGGGTAAGTCTAGTTAGAGTAGACTTTGTTTACCTAGATTTGTTGGCCTCGAGGCCTTATTATTATCTCGCGTGGTGATGTGGTATGATTCCGGCCGTGTTGACCGATGTATAGTGGCCGTAGGCCTTGTATAAAATTGGTATTGTCACCCGTGACAGGAGACGCCACGGATTTTCGCTCAAGAGACTCCTGGGCGTGATAATTTATTCGCATCGAGCGTAGGTTTCCGAGTTCCTTAGGGTCTTTGGGTTTATGGAGTTCGCCAAGTTTGGAGTTAATCGGGTATTTTCGAGTTGTTGCAGATTCACGCATTTTATGTTTCGAATTGAGGTATTATCGACGAGGTCAATACGGGGATTTAAGCAGTGACATCTCCCATTGTGTAAATAAATTCTAGAAAATTTTCTAGATTTATTATCTCTTTATATTTGGTTATGCAGTGATATCCTGTTTTATCTAGTATTGTTTTAACCTCGATATCCGTGATGATAGATTTTTAGGTTCTTTGGTTTATAGATAGCATTTGGTTATAAATTGCTATTATCGCTTATACGTAGCTAGTTATCATTGTGATATAAATGATAAGATATTATTGGTAGATGTTTACCTCTTAGGATTTGACTAGTATTATGATTAGACTAGTTGAATAATATGACTAAGATGGATAAATTCGTAGAAGGTATGAGGACATGATTACATAGCTTATGTAGTTTAGAGTATATATAAGCATCCGATGCTTTATTTATATATTGTCGCATTGACTTTGTTCGCATGACCCTTTAGATATACCCTAATTAATTTCGCTATTGATTGCCATTAGTATGACTATGTCGCTGCTTATTAGACAAAGATGTTATATGTTTATGGTTATGAGTTTTTGTGTGATATCATGATTAAGACTAGTAGAAATAGAATAACTTAGATGAAGTTATTCAGAGGAGCTGGATCTCGTGAAATGAAACAACATTAGTGGAACCCTAGGTGTTGGAACCCTGGATGTGATGTGCATATTGGTATATGTGATTACCCATTTATCGCTTCGTGATATGGTGATCGGAGGTCGAATGATTAGGATGCGATTAATCCTTACTATATCTCCCATTCTTGGTTGAGAGAGAGTCCGCAGAGAGTCTCTCAATAGGTAGGTGCTTTGTATACATGTGGTCTCTCATGCATGGTTGAGATGATCCTGCAAGATATATTCTTGTGCATTATTCGCTCGGAGTTGGTGATAATCGATTCAGATGACGTCGTGAGCTAGATAGCTACTTTACGTTTAAGTACCCACGAGATATGTTCGTGGTAGCATGTTGTAGCATGCATGATTGAACCGTAGGACGATATAATTTAGGATTAACCCTCTTGAAGGGCTTGATAGTAGATTTGTGGTCCTTTATTGGCCTTTGATAGGCGCTTTCTTGTTAGTTGAGATGAAACCCTATGATTAATCGCCTCGACGATTATTAGTGGACTTATGATTTTGATCGACCTTGATACCGATCATGTTGGAAGGGTTGAAGGCTAGATTTAATCATCTAGACTTATTTATTTATAAGTCGATGATCTTTACCGACTTTGCAAACATTTGGTATTAGAGGTGTTGAAACCTCGCTTGATCGCCTCAATGGGTTTAATTGTAGATCGATGATCTTTGTCGACGCTGAAAGTCGATTTATGCAAAGATGTATTGATAACCCTAGGCTTAACAACCTAGGATAATCGATCGCCACGCGCGACCTATTGGTGGTAGTACGCCAGCGCAAATAATAATTAGATATTTATATACATCTGTCTATCCACGAGTCTCATTCGTGGTAGCATATAGTCGCGTAGACCGTGCTATTGATTGATTGTCGCCCATGGGTTACGCTCGAGGTAGCTCATAGATAGTTTCCTTTGTGCGAGAGCCACGAGACTTTGTCGTGGTATTCGATGAGCACCGCTTGTTGCAAAGGGTTGTGTATCTTGGGTATATTTATTATACCGCGATCGGGTTAGTAGTGCATCGATATTGGTACTCGAGGTTGGGTTACTCTAGCTTGTTCCCTCGTGATTCCATTATGTGCATTATGATTTTGCACTATTGTCTATACATCCACAGAGTGGTTGTACTTATCCCCTCCTCATTTATCCTCTAGGTTAACTGATGGAGGACGTGTCATATTGACCTACCTTCGAGTCGCTCAGAGAGTTCCTTGTCGTGCTTGTCCCACTGCATCGTCGAGATGCCGCTTTGTTTACTTTTATTGGTATTGCATTTTATTTATGCACTTTGGATTTTGGTCGCAATTGGATTTGGGGGTCATAAAACTATTTTACTTTGATTGATATATGTTTAGTCGCATGCATGCATTATTGAAATACTTATATTTCTATAATTATTTCGAGGTTTTTTTACCGACGGTCCATGGATTTCGATATTGTCACTAAGGGGCTCTCTTGTCATTCGATGACTGATATGCCCCTGTGACGTGACCATTTTATTGGTTTACGGTTTTGGTTTGGTTTTGTGTATCGAGGATTTTCTTTTCCTGGATTTTGGGAGTTCTCGTGTTTGAGACCGCAAGTCAAGGATATCTCCGAGCTATAGGAAAAGTATTGTCTTTAGTAGTTACGGTACTTTTGTGGCTAGGAAAACTATTGACTTAGTGAAATTGTCCCTACTCATGGTCGGGACGAGGTCGATAACATATTGACTTGAGGAATCAAATGATGATTTCAGAGGTACGGATTCTTTAGAGGTGCCGATCGATGTCAATTAGGAAGGCTAGGTTAGACCCGCTAGCCACCCATTAGAGGACAAGGAGTAAACCCTGAGAATATCACCCATACTAATAGTGATTTGGTTATGGATTAGGCGATATGCCTACACTTGTCAAGACGATGAAAGATCGCTTTATCTTATTATAGGAGGTGTTGTATGGGATATTTATCTGTCCAATATTTCTTCTAGAGAAGATCCGAACTCTTTGTTAAAAGAGAGATGGACCTTCGAGGTTATGCATCGATTATCGATAGAATGCGTAGTTGTGGTAGAAGGAAATGATTATCCTTCATGGTGGATCGAGGATCTATTTAGATCACCTATAGGATACCTATATACTCTAGGATTGATTTATGATTGGTGTGATATCAGTAGTGACATGGTGTCATACAATTATCATTGTTTGGGATGATCGATATATCACCTAGAGTAAAGAGGATGCAGTGTATAGTGTGATGACAATTTCATACTTGGTATGAATTGTATGAGGTTTGATTATCTTGTTTGACTTATGACGACTTAGTCGTCTGTGGATTTAGGAAATCGTGTATTCTCGACACGATTGATCATTTATGATGGTGGCGCTTGGAGTCGAGCACTGGCCACCGTGAGATGATGATTTTCCGTATTGATTTGATTTATTATTACCATAGATATGGATAGATGCTCTAGTGGTACTACACCACCGACGGTAATGGAATTTATTTAGTCCAAGCTTGTGAAACTAGCTCGTGGCCTTCGACGATGATTGACTTTACACCGAGTTGTTTGATCATTCTCTGGAAGGAAGGGTATTGTACGCGGATACAATGTTTCGTAGAATGGAGCGCTTCGATTTAGTTGATCGAGACGATCCCGTGTTTACGCCAAATGGGGAACTACGAGATGGTTTGTCATATATATATACGACGTGGACCTAGTAGGAGTTGTTATGTTGTTTTGTAGAGCGGATATGCTTATGAGGTTTTAGCTAGCTACCGTGTAGTTGCATTTGAATTCGGAAGAGTTATTATTGATTCGGGAACAGGATAGATTCTGTTGTGATGTTAGAGAGCATTTACCATAGAGTTGTACTCTTGCTCTACCCTTGAATTAGTGATATTGAAATTTGTATGTCATAGGTGGCTAGATAGCTACCTGACATCTTGACTGGCTACGAGTCCCGGTTGTGGTAGCATGTCATTGCCTGTAAGTAGTGCCTTTGACATTACTACGAGAGCCAAGAGGCTTGGTCATGATATTTTGATAAGTATTGCTGAAGATTGCAATAGGTTCTATATGTTGCAGATGTATCGAATTGTATTCGGAAAATAGTAAGTGTTGAAACGTTCTCCATGGTGGAACGACATGCGGTGACTAGTTGATTATGCGATGCGGTGTGCATTAACTCACTAGTAAGGTGGTATATAAATAATCAGCAAGGTTCTGTACCGAGATGGACGTGAAAGCATAGTATGATGGACAGTGTTGGGAGATTATTTGGAATTCGGAAAGGACTTAGTATGATTGGCTAAGTCCGCTCATTTTCATTCGATCCATACGATGAGTTTGTTGGATCGCTGGATAGGTTATATTGTGGTGATTTCAGCGGTTCATGGAGGATCTTTGAGTATCGTATGCGATAGCGATTCAAGATTTACCTTAGGATTATGGTAAAGTCTTTAATGAGTCACGAATATAGAGCTCCACTGCTGATTAGATACTTATGATAGATGGTCGATATGAAGATACTATTCATACTCTGGAAGAGCTACTAGAAGCAAGTGTGATTTGGTTTTAAGGGATATCAAGAATCCCACTTAGTCACTTGAGGTGTGACTTGTCTCAGATGCTTGAGATGGTTATAGGGACATCTCGTACTTATATCTGAGTAGGAAATTTGGGGACCAAATTTTTATTAGTGGGGAGAATGTAAATACTAAATTAAAATACTAAATTTAATGGGATTAGGAAATAATCCTAGGATTATTTTTTAGATTTTAGGAATTTTAGAAATTTTTGAATTTTTCTGGATTTAAACGGACTGTAATGAGATTTTTACTGGGATAAAATAAGTAGGCTTTAAGGGGTCTATATAAAGGGTGATAAATAGATGGAAAAACCTAAAATTTCTATTTTTCTTTTCCTTTTTCCGAGTTTCTCCTTCCATCAACGTCGTTCTCTTCTCTCGTGTTTCCGGCGCCTTCTTCTTCGGCAAGCGACACGCAGCGCCGCGCCCTCTCCTCTCGGCCGCCAACCGCCGACGCAGCCTCTGTCGACGCGCCGACGACGCGCTTCCCGCCACGCGTGAGCACCGGCCGACACCACCGCAGAGACCGAGCACCGGCGCGAGCTCCCTCTTCTCCTCAGCGCCACCTTCCTTCACGCTCGCGCCAGACGGCCGACGCGCCGAGCCTCCTCGCCCTAGATGAGGAGCGCGGCCTCTACGGCCATAGGACCGCCGAGCCTCCTCTGCCCTTCTCTTCGGTGGTTGCCGGAGCGGGCGATTAGGGCAAATCGGGTGAGGTTGTTGCCGGTGGGAGGAGCTGCCCTTCTGGCCGAGCATCACCGGAGCAAGGTAAGGGGTTAATGGGTTTTGTCTAATCCTACGGTATGTTTGGTGATTTGACAGTGATTGTGTTTGGGCAGTGATTTAGGGCAACAAGGAAATTTGCCGGCGAACTGAGCAGTTGGGAGGTTCCAATCGCAGGTATATCTCGAGCTATCTCTTATTTGGTTTTGGTTTGGATTGGGGGTGGCTGTGGGTGAATAAGGTCGGGCGTGAATTTAGGAAATGGAGTTGGGATCTGATTTGGGGGAAGGATTGGTTGTCGGTGGAATTTCTAGGGCGGGTGAGTTTGGTTGGCTGCGATTGGGTTGATTACGGTGTTATCCGTTTGATTGATATGTTAGTGAGCGAGGAATGGTTTAAAAATCTGTTACTCGGAGGATATGGGATTTGGGCTAAATTAATTGTATGGATTATTTGTGGTCAAGGAAAATTAGGTTAATTGATTTGGGTTAATTGGGTTATGAAGGAAATCGATTAATTATTCGATTTGTCGGGGAATTGTATTTTTTTGTGCTTGACTATAGTCATGCTTTATGTGAGTTTGATCACGAGCGTGTCCTCGATCGTGACGATTTTGTTCATTCTTGCGGATATATATTCAGGCGGGTACTTTGACTTATCTTTTAGATATAGTCAAGTTGATATGTTAGTTAGGATAGCATGCAATACTTTTCATGTTTATATGCCTAGTATGCTTAGTGCCTACTTGCTACATGCATTTGATCAGTATGATTATATCTTCCCTGTTTTATTGGATCATGGTTGCTTGGATCAGTTATATGCACTTATTGACTTTGCATACTATTCGGATGGATATTTGTAGTTGGATTTACATGCTTTAGTATCATGCACCATCTTGCATGATTGCATGTCAGGGTTCCATTATTGTTGAGCCCGGCTAGTTACATGGCACACACACCGCCACTCATGGGTTAGTGGTACATCGTGAGGGTGTGCGATTGCTCTCGCTCAGTTCGCCGACCGCCATGGGTAGCGACGAGCGCGCGTGGTAGCGGCAGGATCCCTCCTCCGCCTATGACACCGGGAGATGAGAGCTTAGCTCCCCCACTATGTTTGGGGCAGGAGGATAGGTGTACTCGACAGCATCCTGTCCACTCGGTCACTCAGGAGCAGTGATGGCAGAGTGCACAGTTGTCATAGCCCTACCCACTCGGCTTCACCATTGCGTGTGAGGCGGCTGACTGGCGTCAGGGGTGACCATGTCATTGGCACGGCATGCATTTTGCACGGATTGCATTTGTATTGTGTTTGCTGCATTATTGTATTGATGCCTTGGATGTTGCATATGATTGACATGCATACAGGATTCATATTCTTATATGGTGATGACTTTATCTCTTATAGTAGGGCACATGCTCCTATATCAGGGTAGGAGACTCAGGTGAGTACAGTCCTTTTGCATTTATTTCTTGCTTACCATATATATGAGACTGTACTGGCATGATTAGTATTGTTAGCTATTTCTTACTATTCATATCGACTAGTATCCGCAGAGTTCTTTGAACTCACCCCGTTGATTATATCTATTTCAGGATGAAGCTATCAGGAGAGTCCAGCTGCCAAACCCCCTCGTCGTGGAAGTGTATTTTGTTATTTGTGTTTACGGTTTTTGGGTATTTGGATTAGAATATATGTTTAGGACTGGAGTTGGATATTTGTATCTGTGGATGTTTTGGTATGTCCTTAGGGACCTTTGATCGGATTTTTATTTCGATTGGATTTCGGTTGAGTATTCCTGCCCAGATGGCAGAAGGGGTAAGTCTAGTTAGAGTAGACTTTTGTTTAACTAGATTTGTTGGCCTGAGGCTTTATTATTATCTGCGTGTGATGTTTGGATTCCGGTCGTGTTGACCGATGTATAGTGGCCGTGTAGGCCTTGTATAAAAATTGGTATTGTCACCCGTACAGGGGAGATGCTGCCGGATTTTCGTCTGGCGGAGACTCCCTCGGGGCGTGACAAATTCGTTTAACCTAAGCTTCGAAAGGTCCTTAGAGACCTTGTAGGCATCGACCATGGATGCCCACAAGGTAGTCCTAGGAAATGAATTAAGAACATACCTTAGGAGGTCGCGGTTTTCGACCTTGTGTCTGATGGTGTGCAGGCCGTTGACAATGTCCTGGACGCGGGCGTGTAGTTGCGTCGCCGTCTCGTGTTCCTTCATCTTAAGGTTATACAACTTATTGAAAAGAAGGTCACGTTTACATACCTTAGCATTGGACGTTCCTTCGTGTAGCTCCACTAGTTTTGTCCAAAGATACTTTGCGCTGATGAAGGGGCTGACGCGATTAAGCTCCTCCTTGGACAAGCCGCATTGGAGGATTTGAGTCGCCTTGGCGTCGGCTTCGACTTGTCTTTTTGTAGCATTGGTCCATTGGTCATAATCCAAATATTCACCCACTTCGTTAGTCGGAAGTGTGAATCCCATTTGGATTATGATCCACATCTCGATTTGGGTCTTAAGAAAGTACTTCATCCAACCCTTCCAATAACGAAAGTCATCTCCGTTGTAAAACAGAGGTCGGACGGTGCTAAAACCCTCGAGATAGGCCATTGATACAAAAAAAAAAAAAGAGAATGAAGACGAAAAACCTAACAACAACACAAACAATCGAAATGTACCAAGACTCGCATCTTGGATTAGTAGTGCGGGAGAAAAACTAAACGAATGAAATAAATTCTAAATAAACAAAAAAAAAAAGAAAAAAAATCTGTAAAAAAAAAATCTAGATTGGTGGTTTCACCAAATCTTAGCACCCCCGGCTCTGATACCAATTGTTGGATCGAGCGGATTGCTAGAGGGGGGGGGTGAATAGCGATACAACTTTTTCTTTGAATTCGTTCGGTAGGAAATTAAATGCAGCGGAAAGATAAATGACAAATAAACAAGACAAATGGATTTTTTACTTGGTTCGTAGCCTTTGGCTACTACTCCAAGGCCCTAACGGTCCTAGACCGTGTATGGAGGGCAATTCACTAAAACACTCCTCCTCATTGGAGGTAGGAGTTTGACGATTATAAAAACCTTCGAAAGAAAAAGATAGAGAGACAAACTCTCTCTTCTATTAAGGTAAAATGCAACGATAGAAAACTTCGATTAACAAAAAGAATTGCAATATTAAAGAGACGACAAAGTAAGGTTATACCAACAACTAGGGAATAGAAATTAAGCTAGGGTTGTTGGTGTTTCGACAACACTTTATCGTTGTAGAGTCGTCGGAGAGTCGCAGCGTTGCGGAGGCTTTTGGGCACTTATAATTGATGATAAAACCCTAGGAGAGGCCCTCCTTTTATAGTCCTTGAGCCCCTTTTCGAGAGGAACTTCAGCCAATAAGATTTGAGCACCACTCCCCTTGAAATGAGGTGATAAGCCTTGACTCCTCGAAGATGATCCTTGACCATCAGTCGATTGATGTCCATGATCAGTCGATTGATGGCAGCATCAGTCAAATGCTGACCGCAGACAATCGACTGATGAACGGTAGTCGAGTCCTCCAAGCTAGCAGTCGACTGATGCTAGCTGCAAGGCAAAGTTAGCTTAACAAAAATATTATTTCGACGACCGCCGACCGTCCGATCTCGACCTAGACCATCCATGGGATGTCTTGGGTCGGATCTACGCTTAAGACCATCCTCGTAAGGAGGATACGACCTCACTTACGCTCACACACATGAGCTTACCTCGATACTTACTTTGTAGCTCTTGCTTCCGGCCTTCCACTCGATTCCTTCGGCTCCCTCCGAAGTCACTCGAGTGTCGCCCGACCACCGCAGCTTCCTCCGGGTGTTGCTAGCCTTCAGTTCCAGCTTTAGCACTTTTTTGCACACTCGATTCAACTCGTGAGATAATGATGTAATCTTAACTTTGTGTCTTTGCCATAATCAAAACACAGATTCGATCATCTGGTGCCCCTGCACCAACAATAAATTGAAATTCATAGCATGCTTTTGTCTATTAACACTAGAGGAATGAGCATTATTGACATGATATACCTTAGAATTTGCCTTAGTGGCTCCCCCTACTTGTGATGCTCCTTCCTTATCCTTGATTTCCTTCTTCCTAGGGCATTGCCTTCTATAGTGCCCTTTTTTATGGCACTTGAAACATACTACAAGTTCCTTGTCCTTCCTAATTGAGGCACCGACATCCTTTGAATTTGTATTGACTTTTAGTGCCGGAGGAGTCTTCTTAACTCTTTTCGGACACTTACTCTTGTAATGCCCACTTTCCCTACACTCAAAATAAATTATATGATTTTTATTTAAAACCAAATTGCTTAAGTTACCTAGGTCGATGGTGGCCAGATTGTGAGCTTCTTCATCTTGACCGGATGTTGAGGCTACCTCTTGATCCGACATGGAAGGTGATCTAACTTCCTCCCCCTCAATCCTAGAGGTGGAGGTTTCTTCTAATTCTTCCACCTTCTCTTCCACTGATCTAGAGGTTGACTTCCTATCAACTTTCGAATCCTCACTCGCTTGTGAGGATGAGGACTCATCTTCGGCCTCCTCTTCTTGAGCTGGTGATGGGTCTTCATGGAACTTAGCCACTTGGCTCCATAGCTCCTTGACATCTATATAATTACGTAACATACACAAGATATTGTTAGGTATTAAATCAATCAAGAACTTTATTACCTTGGTGTTTTTCTCGAATCTTTCGAGTTGTTCCTCACTCCATCTCTTTTTCTTGAGGAATCCTCCCTTTAGTCCTTTTGGATATTCAAATCCTTCCATCAAAATAGACCATTCCTCAAAGTCTCTCATCATAATGAAATCTTCAATTCTTTTCTTCCAAGAATTGAAGCATTCTTGTCCATATAGGGTGTAGGGCACCAGTGTGTTGATGTCCCAACCTAGTTGTTCTTCCAACTCCATCTTCACCCTCTAGCGTCTTTGTCTTAGCTCCTGGCGGTTAGTCCATAGAAGAGCCCTGCTCGATACCAAATCAGAGAAAATGTTGACCGCTAGAGGGGGGGGTGAATAGCGTCGTGCTAGTTGAGAGATGGAATTCATTGCGTTTGTCTCTACAAATTTCGTTAGCGTGCAACGGAAATAGAAATAATGCAATAATGAAATAGACAAACACGCAAACACAACTATTTAACGTGGCTCAAAATCGAACGGTTTCTACTCCACGGATCGAGCTCTAAAGAGCTCTAGCGATGCCAATCATACACCACTATGCAATAACTCCTTCTCGACACAAGTCGGAGGTGGAGAAACCCCTTACAAACTATTCTTACAACAATAAAAAACAGATACAAGCAATTACAATAATAAAATACAATGCAAGTAAAGAAAACTACTTTACAATTGCTCTTTTGAATGCTTGATCTTTGGTTGCTTGAAATGCACTTGGAGACCTTGATTTGTAACAGCAAATCGCCCTAAAAGCCCTAAAAAACCATTGGTGATTTCCTCCTCCACGAGCTCCATTTAAAGCTGCAACCTGGGCTAGAAATCGCCGATTAGTCTACTTCTCGGGACCATCAGTCGACTGATGCCACTGTTGTCGTGAGACAACGGCTAGATCCACGCTGGAAAGATCCAACGGATCCATCATCCAATCGATAATACCTATCGATCGATGATGGGGCCTTCGATCGCTAGCCCAATGAAGTCTCGCCCATTCGCTCAATTGAGCACTAGTCGGCGATTATAAGATCACGATCGCTGCCTCACCGACTGCCCACCTTTGGTAGTCGACTGCTAGGCCAATTCCCGTAGTCAAACCCTAGTTGACTCACGCCAGTCGACTGCCATATGACACCAGTCGACTGGCACACCTCAAACATGAGGTTTTAACCCAAGTATGGTTCCCCCATACTTGCTAGATCACCCTTAGCATAGACCTAAGCCTTCTAGCCACCTCCGTCAGTCTCATGCCGCTCGGATCCCTCCAAGTCATCCATGACTTGTTTATCCATTGCGCTAGCCTTCAGGTGCTTCCATCGGCTATGTCATGCTAACGGTGTCTACACCACAAAGGCACATTGGACTTACGCTGCCAAGACTCCGCTTGGACTTTACGCCGCCAACCATTGAACTTATGCTGCTAAGACTCTCACTTGGACTTTATGCCGCCAATATCAAACCCTTGGACTTCTCAAATGCCAAGACTCAAGCTTGGACTTTCCCTTGCCAACCCATGTTGGAATTTCCATTGCCAAGACCCATGCTTGGACTTTTCCAAATGCCAAGTGTCCCACTTGGACTTTCCTTGTCAACCCATGTTGGACTTTCCATTGCCAAGACCCATGCTTGGGCTTTTCCAAATGCCAAGTGTTCCACTTGGACTTTCCATGCCAAGTACCCAAGACTTGGACTTTCCCATGACAATCACATTGTCATATGTTTTTGTCGAACATCAAAACATCTCTCGAGTCAAGCTCGAGTCCTGGTCAATCGTGACCTGGGTCGATTACACCAACATATATATATATATATATATATATATATATATATATATATATATATATATATATATAATATTTGTTTGATATGTTATACTTTGTAATTCAATATCATACAAAAGCATAGTAAGCACTAAAAGAATTTATTTTGAGTATAAATTTATTGTTAAATTAATATGGGAAAAAATAAAATTAATCCTTGATATAAATTTGGAAATAGGACAAATGGAGAGAGAAAGAAGTTGGATGTATAAAAAGAATTTACCAGAACGTGATGATTTAACCGATGAATTTATTATTGGGCTGGAACAATTTTTTAATTTTGCCGGTAGCAATGTTGAGTTTATGGATGAGAATAAATTAAGATGTCCGTGCAAAAAATATCATAATGGTAAATTTTTTCAGTGTGAAAAAGTTCGAGAATATCTTTATAGATTTGGTTTTACTCTAAATTATTATAATTGAACATGTCATGGTGAACCGTTCATATCCGATGAAGAGGTTGGACGAAACATACAAAGGACAGTTAGTGGAGATCAAAAATATTATAATCAATTCAATCCATATCAGAGGATGATAGTTGATGCAGTTGGTCATAATTTGAATACCGAATCGAACGCTGCAAGTTCTTGTTATCCTCAAACATTTGAACACATGTATATTAGTTATTCATTGCAGTTATAGGAGGTAGAAGTAACTGATGTTCATGAAAATATATACAATGAACCATATCTCAAATTTCAAGAAGTGTTGAGAGCTGCAGATGAACTCGTATGGTCTAGTTATGATAGTCACACTAAATTATCTCTCACCGCAAGATTGTAGAATGTTAAAGCTTAGAATAATTTCTCCGAAGATTGTTTTAATGATTTCGTTTATATTTATAAAAGTGTCGATGATCAGGGGAGGATTGTGGCATCTGCGTGATTTTCTTGAACAAGATTGCTCGACATGAGATGACCCTTGTAAAATAATGTGAACACTTATATTGTATGGCATGCATTTTGTAGGGGCAACGTACAATGAAATACATACTTATCCTCAGTGTAAGCTTCCCTTTGAGTTTCTGAATGTTCGTCACTCGTTCAATGGTAGCATTCGTGATTACATGTTCGAAGAGAATGTTTGTCTTCTCATGAGGGTACATTAGTTTGCAATTCCGATTGTAAATATTTAAGACGTAAAACCACAAAAAGAAAGTTACGATGAGTTAGAACTTCTTCAAACAGAAGTCAATCAAGAACTCAATGATATCGAACAAGATGAAAGTTATTATGTCAGTAAGGTGAGTATTTGCATTGGAAACAAGAGATGGAGATTTAATGCGTACATAAGGACAGGAAGAAAAGAAACCTGCACTATTGCTCAACGATATCATGACGATGCAGTTGAAGTTGACCTTTCTTACAACTTGAAGGAAGCGCCTAAAATCATCACAGGTAGAAGGGCAAAACAAGCAATGAAACGAGATGCAACCAATAAAACCACGGTAGAAGGTCATGCAAGTATTTCTTGAAACTCCAACTTTCTCTTTAGAACTTGGGGAGTTAATTTTTTTTTCCCTATCTCATGGACTATGCTGCTGCTCGTGGTCATGTTGAATAAACCAACAACTCTTGTAAAGTACTCAAGATAAAAACTTTTGCAGAAATGTAGGAGATAGATAATTGTTTAGTTGTAACTTGTTCTCGAACAAAATGAAAATCAATTTCCATATGTTTTGTACGAGCATGAAATATCGGATTTGTTGTGAGTATGTTGCTCCAATATGTAGGAACGTTGGTGACCACTAGAGGGAGGGGTGAATAGCATGTACATTGCTTGATGGATTTCCATCGCGTGCTTGCTACAAAACTAATTATGCGCAGCGGAAATAAAGATAATAAAACAATAACAAAATATACAAGCACACAACACCAAGATATAACGTGGTTCGGAACCTTAGGGTTCTTACTCCACGGATTGAGCTCGAATGAGCTCTAGCGATGCAAATATCACCACTAATCAAATAAACTCCTTCTCGACAATAAGTCAGAGGCGGAGAAACCTCGTACAAGGATTACAAAAGTAATACAAAAGAAATACAAGCAATTACAAGTGAAATACACAAAACACGTAAAGAAAACTTTACAAATGCACTTTGGATGCTTGCTTGTTTGATTGCTTGAACCGAGCTTGAAGACCCTGATTTCAACCAGCAAATTATCTCAAAATCGCCCAAGAAATCGACAAATCCCTCCCATCGAGCTCCTTATAAGCCTCCTCGCGACCTGAATTTCCGCATGGCAATCGACTGCCAACAGTACTATTATCTCACAATGAACTTAATCCACGTCGGTATTCAAGCCAACAATTACCGGGCAATGATCACATTACTCAATAGTCGACCGCGTGGTTGTAGCCGATCGACGACTACCGAGAATTCCGCGCTCGTAGAACCCGACTAATAGCGATCGCCGCTTATCCGATTGATCAATGGCGCTTGATTGCCATGATATTTCTTGCGATTAAACACCACGACTCGATCGATTCATTCAAGCTATAATCCCAGTTGACTGCTAAGAGTCAACTCGTCTGCTAAGTGTCAAAATACTTGACCAATCGACTAGACTAAAGTCCCAGTCGACTGATAATCTCAACCATGAGGTTTAACCCCAAGTATGATGCCCTCATACTTGTTAGACCACTCTTAGCCTAGACCTAAGCCTTCTAGCCACCTCTGTCAGCCTCACGCCTATCAGATCCCTCTAAGTCATCCATGACTTTTTCATCCATATCCTAGCCTTTTGGTGCTTCTATCGACTATTGTCATGTTAAGCTGGTCTATATCGGTAAGGCACATTGGACTTACGCTGCCAAGACTACCGCTTGGATTTTATGCTGTCAACCATTGGACTTATGTTGCCAAGACTCCCGCTTGAACTTTACGCCGCTAATATCAACCCTTGGACTTTCCTTGCCAACCCATGTTGGACTTTCCATTTTCTAAGACTCAAGCTTGGACTTTCCCTTGCCAAGACCCCATGCTTGGACTTTCCATGCCAACCCATGTTGGACTTTCCAATTGCCAAGACTCAAGCTTGGACTTTCCCTTGCCAAGACCCATGCTTGGACTTTCCATGCCAAATACTCATGACTTGGACTTTCTCATTGCCAAGTGTCTCACTTGGACTTTCCATGCCAAGTACCCATGACTTGGACTTTCCCATGACAATTACATTGTCATATATTTTGTCGAACATCGAAATATCGCTTGAGTCAAATAGTCCGTCAATTGTGACCTGGGTCGATTGCACCAACACAATATTATCACACAAAATTTTTAGTATGGTATTTGAACCAAGATGTAATTAAGAAATAAGTGATTGAAGCCAAATAATTTCAGATTTTGTATTTGCTAAAGTTTTATATTCGCTCTCAGTACTTTAGCGTGAAACTGTAGGTTGCTTTTTCGAATTCCATGAGCTAAGGTTTCGTTTAAAAAATATCGCATATCCATTGATAGAGCGTTTATCTTCAGAAGAACTAGCCTAATACACATCACTATAGGCATGTAAATCTCGAGATGAATGATGATATAGTAAAAGACTATGCATAATAGTACCTTTGAGATAATGAAGAATTCTTTTCACACATTGTCAATTTTGTTCAGTGGGAGCATGCATAAACTGCTAAGCACGATTCACAACAAATGTAATATCAGGTTGTGTGATAGTAACAAATTGAAGGGATCCAATAATGCTTTGATAAATTTGAGGATCAGACATAGCAGGAGAGGATGAGGGTACAGAATGGTTATTTATTGCAATTGGTGTGGAAATTGGATGTGCTCCATCCATTTTAGCTCTTTGAAGAAGTTCAACAATGTATTTGCTTTGAGAGAGAAGACAACCTTCATCATGTGGGATAGGTTCAATACCAAGAAAAAATCGATCATTACCCAAATCTTGAATTAGAAATTGTTGATTGAGGAGATTTAATAAATTTGTGATATCCTTTTCATCATTTTCGATTATTAAGATGTCATCGATATAAAAAAGAAAAAAATATCATAGATCCATCATTATATTTATAAAATAGAGAAGAGTCGATCGAATCGGGGGAGGGTTGTGGCATCTGCGTGATTTGCTTGGACAAGATTGCTCTGCATGTGATGGCCCTTGTAAAAGGATGCGAACACACACATTGTGTGACATGCATTTTGCGACGGGCAATGTACAATGAAATACATACTTGTTCTTAGTGTAAGCATTCCTTAGAGTATCTGAATGCTGCATTCATCGGTCGCTCGATGGAAATATTCATGATTACATATTCGGAGAGAGTTTTTGCCTCCTTCTGAGGGCACATTGGTTTGCAATTCTGATTGTAAATATTTAAGACGTAAAACCACAAGAAAAGAGTTATGATTAGTTAGAAGAACTTATTCAAAATGAAGTCAATCAAGAACTCGATGATATCAAACAAGATGAAAATTATTACGTTAGTAAGGTGAGCATTTATATTGGAAACAAGAGATGCGGGTGTAATGGGTACATAACGATAGGAAAAAAAGAAGCCCACCCTATTGACCAATGATATCAGGACGACGTAGCTGAAGTCGACCTATCTTACAGCTTGAAGGAGGCACCTAAAAGCATCACAAGTAGAATGACAAAATGAGCAATGAAACGAGAGACAACCAATAAGGCCATGGTAGAAGGCCATGCAACTATTTCTTGAAACTCCAACTTCCTCTTTAGGACTCGAGGAGTATAGAATTTTTTTTTCCTATCTCATGGAATATGCTACTGCTCGTGGTCATGTCGAATAAACCAACAACTCTTGTACAATACTCAGGATAAAAACTTTTGTAGAAATATAGGAGATGGATAATTATTTAGTTGTAACTCGTTCCCGAACAAAATGAAAATCAATTTCCACATGTTTTTTTATGAACATGAAAGATCAGATTTGTTGTAAGATATATTGTTCCAATATTGTCACACAAAATTTTTGGTATGATATTTGACCCAAGATGTAATTCAGAAAGAAATGATTGAAGTCAAATAATTTCAAATGTTGTATTGGCTATAACATTATATTCGTCCTCATTACTTAAGCATGAAACTGTAGGTTGCTTTTCGAATTCCATGAGCTAAGTTTTTTTTTTAAGAAATTTTGCATATCCACTGGTAGAGCATCTATCTTCAGGAGAACTAGCCTAATCTGCATCACTATAAATATGTAAATCTCGAGATGAATGATGATATAGTAAAAGACTATGTATGATAGTATCTTTGAGATAATGAAGATTTTTTTTCATACATTCCCAATTTTGTTTAGTGGGAGCATGCATAAACTGCCAGGCATGATTCACAACAAATGTAATATTAGGTTGTATGATAGTAACATATTGTAGGGCTCCAATAATGCTTCGATAAATCTGAGACTCAGACATAGCATGAGAGGATGAGGGTATAGAGTGGTTATTTATAGCAATTGGTGTGGAAACCAAATGCACTCGAACCATTTTAGCTTTTTGAAGAAGTTCAATAATATATTTGCTTTGAGAGAGAAGGCAATGTTCATCATGTGTGATAAGTTCAATACCAAGAAAAATCGAGCATTACCCAAATCTCGAATTGAAAATTCTTGATTGAGGTGACTTAATAAATTTGTGATACCTTTTGAATGTTAAATACTGAAAATTTAAAATATTAAATTAAATGGCCAAAGAATTTAGAAAATAATCTTGGAAAATTTTCGGGATTTTTAGGAAATTTTAGGAATTTTTTCGGAATTAAACGGAGTGCTTATGATATTATATACGGAAAGATTTAACAGGCTTCTACAAGGCCTGTTTAGATTAACTGTTATTGAGGAGTTAATAAGTTTATTAACCTAAGGTTTAAATAGAAAACCTAAGTTTTCTTTTCCTCATTTTTCTTCCACGCCGTAGCCACCAATTTCCTCGCGATCTCCTTCCTCGCGACAATTCCTTCTCAACGCGATCCTTCTCTTCACCGCGCGATCTCCTCTTCTCGTGATTCCTCACCGCGACCTCCTCTCCGCCACTCCTAACCTTCCCTCTTCCGCCCCCGTTCCTTCTTCCTCGCGGCAAGCAACGACGATCGACCTTGATGGTGCCTACAGGCAAGTCGACGGCGAGTGTGCAAGTTGGGAGGTGGCGTTGGTGGCGGCTGCACCTTGTTATGACCTAGGGTCACGATCTTCGCCGGAGCTAGAGGTTCTGCGCGTGGGATTAGAGCAGTAAGGTGGAGACTTCCGTTGGTGTGGGAGTTTCCCTTCTGGCCGGTGGTCGCCGGAGCAAGGTAAGGGCTGCTCTTTTTCTTCTGATCTTGGACGAGATCTGAGTTCTAGCGGTGATTTGCCTTGGTTGAGCATGATCTGTTGTGTTGGCAGTGGGTTTCCGACGAACAGAGCCGATTTAGGGAAAAATTGTCGCCGGTGGGATCCCAAGAGCAGGTATAACTCGAATTACCTCTTATTGCTACTGTGGTTAAACCTGGTTGTCTATGGCTAGGTTTTTGATTGTGGAGTCGAATGTGCTTGAGAGGAGGGTGTAGGTGAGGACTGTGAAGGGCTGTCGCGTGATTGTGGGTGGTGTGCAGTTATGAATTGGAGTTTTTGGCCGATTGTTAACGACTGTAAATGGCTGTGGTGGGCTGTTATTGAGGTTAGTGGCTGTGAGGTTTAGGATGAAAATGGGTAATTTAGAAATGGTAGTAAACGGTTGTGAAGGCTAAAAGGGGTGTTGATTATGGTATATGAGTTAGGGAGTTGCTAATATGGAAGGTGAGTTAATATAGAAATCCTAATGGGATTTGGTTAGATGTACAAGTGAGAGTTTCTAATTCGTAATCGATTAAAGAATGCGAATATAGAAATTGTATAGTAGTAATTTAGCACGTTGTGTGTGTTTGTATTTGATGATAATTATGTTTTATGCAGGTTTCGATCACAAGACCGATCTACAGGGGTGAAGAGTTCATGATTTCGATCATTATAGCAGGCGGGTATTTTGACTTATCTTGTAGATATAGTCATTGTTGATATGCTAGTTAGGATAGCTTGCAATAATTTTCATGTTTATATGCCTAGTATGTTTATGTGCCTACTTGATACATGCATTTGATCAGTATGATTATATCTTCCCTGTTTTACTTGGATCATGGATATGTATTTATTTGTTGTGCATATTATTCGGTTATGCATTTTAGTTGGATTTACATGCTTTAGTATCATGCACCATCTTGCATGGGCCGGACGGGTTCCTTTATAGTTGAGCCCGCAGCCAGTTACATGGCCTGCACACACTGCCACTCATGGGTTAGTGGTACATTAGGAGGGTGTGTACAGTTGTTTTGTGAGGCTCACTTGGTCCGCTGGGTAGCGTAGCGATGAGGCAGCGTGGTAGCGGGCAGGGATCCCTCCTCTAGTCTATGACACCGGGAGATGAGAGCTTAGCTCCCCCACTCTGTTTGGGGCAGGAGGATAGGTGTACTCCGACAGCATCCTGTCCACTCGGTCACTCAGGAGCAGTGATGACAGAGTGCACAGTTGTCATAGCCCTACTCACTCGGCTTCACCATCGCGTGTGAGGCGGCTGACTGACATCAAGGGTGACCATGTCATTTGCACGACATGCATTTTGCATGGATAACATTTGTATTGTGTTTGCTGCATTTTTATTGATGCCTTGGATGTTGCATATGATTGCCATGCATACAGGATTCATATTTGTATATGGTGATGACTTTATCTCTTATAGTATGGCACATGCTCCTGTATCAGGGCAGGAGATTCAGGTAAGTACAGTCCTTTTGTATTTCTTGCTTGCATACCCTATTTATATGAGACTGTACTGGCATGATTCTTATTGTTAGCTATATCTTGCTATGCATATCGACTATTATCCGCTAAGTTCTTTGAACTTATCCCGTTGCTTTACATCTGTTTCAGGTTGAAACTGCCAGGAGAGTCCAGCTGCCAATCCCCCTCGTCGAAATGGATAGGTTTTATTGGTCTTATGGTTTTGGTTTTTAACTAGATGAAGTGTGTAGGATTTGTGTTTGTTTTGGTTATGTACTTGTGGAGGTTTGGAGATATTTGTTGTGTCCTTATGGACTATTCGATTGGTTTGGGTTGTATATTCCTGCTCAGATGGCAGAATGGGCAAGTCTAGATATAGTAGACTGTTGCTATTTACTTTGCTTGATGGCCTGAGGCCTAATTATTATCTGCGTGTGTTGTTTGGATTTCGGTCGTGTTGAGCGATGTATAGTGGCCGTGTAGGCCTTGTATGAAAATTGGTATTGTCACCCGTACAGGGGAGATGTTGCCGGATTTTTGTCTGGCGGGGACTCCCTTGGGGCGTGACAATTTATTGGTATCAGAGCATAGGTTCCGAGTTCCTTAGGGTTTTTGGGTTTTCGGAGTTTGCCATGTTTGGCAGGTTAACTGGGGTATTTTCTGAGTTGTACGGATTTCTGATGATTTTTATGTTTCGAAAATTCGAGGTATTATTGACGAGGTCAATTTGGGGATTTGGCGGCGACAGGACATCTCCAGACGGCTAACAGGTGAATAATTCTAGAAAATTTTCTAGATTTAGTACATATTTGTATTGGTTATATTGGTTATGCGGTGGTATCATGTTTTGTATAGTATGGTTTTAACTTTATATCTGTTAGACTGCATATGGTTATTAATTGCTATTACTGCTATAGGTAGCTAGTTATCATTGTGATATAAATGATTAGATATTATTGGTGGATGTTTACCTATTACTATTTGGACTAGTATTAGGATTGGACTAGTATTAGGAGTGGACTAGTTGAATAATATGACTAAGATGGATAAATTTGTAGAAGGTATGCATATAGGTTCTTGAACTCTCTAGATCCTAGTGTATGATGACTTGATTACATTGCTTACATAGTTTAGGGTATATATAGGCATCTGATGCTTTATTTAGTATTGCCTTGACTTTGTTCTGGCATGACCCTTTAGTTATACCCTAATTAATTTCAGCCATTGATTGCTATTAGTATGACTATGTTGTCATTTATTAGACAGTGTGTTATGTGATTATATGGTTATGTGTTTTTGCGGTGGATACCATGATTAAGACTAGTAGAGATAGAATAACTTAGATGAGGTTATTCTGTAGGAGCGAATCTCAGGAATGAAGCAACATTAGTAGAACCCTAGGTGTTGGAACCCTAGGCGTAATAACCCGGATGTGCTTAATGATATAAGGTTATCCATTTACTGTTTCAGTGATATGGTGATCGGACTAGTAGAGTTCGTATGGTTAGGATACGATTAGTCCTTACTATATATCCCATTGTTGGTTGAGAGAGAGTCTGCAGTAGAGTCTCTCTATGGTTGCTTTGTATGTCTGTGGTCGAATATGTCTCTCATGCATGGTTGAGATAATCTACTGTAAGGTTATATTCTTGCGTTATCCGCTCGGAGTTGGTAAAAAATCATATTCGTATGACGTCTGTAGCTAGATAGATACTTTACATTTTAAGTACCCACGAGATCTGATCGTGGTAGCATGTTGGACATGCATGATTGAACTGGTGGAAATGGTATAATTTAGGCTTAAACCTCTTGCCGGGCTTGTTAGTAGGTTTATTATCCTTATTGGCCTTGATGGGCGTTTCCTGTTAGCTGGGACGAAACCTTATGAGCAATCGTCTCGACATATTTGTTAGTGGACTTGT
The DNA here is from genome assembly GCA_025175895.1 of Wurfbainia villosa. Lineage (NCBI taxonomy): Eukaryota > Viridiplantae > Streptophyta > Magnoliopsida > Zingiberales > Zingiberaceae > Wurfbainia > Wurfbainia villosa. The sequence continues at coordinate 4,137,085 of JAKLTH010000299.1, read as the reverse complement.
GATTTTTATCGACTTTGATAACCGTTCATGTTAGAAGGGTTGGAACCCTAGACTTCATCTCGAGGTATTTATTTATAAGTCGATGATCTTTACCGACTTTGGTAAACATTTAGTATTAGAGGTGTTGAAACCCTCGCTTGACTGCCTCAATAAGTTTAATTGTAGATCGATGATCTTTATCGATTTTGATAGACGTTCTATGCTAGATGTATTGGATAACCCTAGGCTTAACAACCTAGGATAATCGACTGCTCATATGACCTATTAGTGGTAGTACGCTAGTGCGTGCAGTCAATAATTAGATATCTATATACTGTCTGTCTATCCACGAGTCTCATTCGTGGTAACATATAATTGCACGTAGACAGTGCTTAGTATATTGATTGTCGACCCACGAGTTCCGTTCGCGGTAGCTCATAGATAGTTCACTTTGTATTACCTCGAGAGCCACGAGGCTTTGTCGTGGTATCTAGATATGCATTGCTTGTAGATTGCAGTGGTTGTGTCCATTACAGGTATATTTGTTATACCGTCGATCAGGATAGTAGTAGACTGATATTGGTACTCTGAGGGTTGGGTTACACTAGCTTGTTCCCTGTGACTTCCATTATGTGCATTATGATTATGCACTATTGTATATCCATCCACTGAGTGGTTGTACTTATCCCCTCCTCACTTATCCTCTAGGTTAACTGATGGAGGACGTGTCCTGTTGACCTACCTTCATGTCGCTCAGAGAGTTCCTTGCTGTGCTTGTTCTACTGTATCATCGAGATGCCGCTTTATTTACTTTATCGGTATTGCATTTTGTTATGCACTTTAGATTTCGTCGCAGTTTGATTTGGTGTCATAAAACTATTTTACTTTAATTGATACATGTTTAGTCATGCATGCATGCAGTTAATTAAAATATTTGTATATATATTAATATTTTGAGATTTTTACCAGATTTGGTTCAGGTATTTCGGAATATTGTCACTAAGGGGCTCCTCTGTCATTTGAATGACGGATATACCCCTAGGATGTGACAATTTTATTGGTTTGTGGCTTTGTGTTTCGAGGATTTTCTTTCCTTGGATTTTTTTTTTTGGAGTTCTCGTGTTTTGGGACCAGGCAAGCTGAAGGATATCTCTGAGCTATAGGAAAAGTGTTGTCTTTAGTAGTTACGGTACTTTTGTGGTTAGGAAAACTATTGACTTAGTGAAATTGTCCCTACTCATGGTCGGGGATGAGGTCGATGACGTAGTGACCTTGCGGAACCTAATGATGATTTTAGAAGTACGGACTCTTTAGAGGTGCCGACTGATGACGAATTAGGAAACTAGGGATTCGGCTTGCTAGCCACCAATTTGAAGGACAAGGAGTAAACTCTCAGAAAATATCAGTCCCTACTAAAAGTGATTTGGTTATGGATAAGGCGTGTATGTCTACACTGGTTAAGACGATGAAAGATCATTTTACCTTATTATAGGAGGTGTTGGATGGGATATTTATTTGTCCCAGTATTTCTTCCAGAGAAGATCCAGAACTCTTTGTTAAAAGAGAGATGGACCTTTGAGGTTATGCATCGATTATCGATGATAGAATACGGTAGTTGTAGAAGGAAATGAATATCCTTCATTGTGGATAGAGGATTTGTTTAGATTAGCTTAGGACACCTGTGTGTACTTTAGGATTGATTTATGACTGGCTTGTTGATATTGTAGTGACATAGTGTCATACAATTATCATTGTCGTTGTGATGATTGTTATATCATCAGTCTAGAGTAAAGAGAATACAAGTGTGTAGCAAAGACAATTTCATACTTGGTATGAATTGTATGAGCTTTTGAATGTCTTATTAGACTTATTGACGACTTAGTCGTCCAGGAATCTGGGAAGTCGTGTATTATGGACACGATTGGATCAATTGTGGTATTTGGAGTTGCGTAACTTGGCCACTGTTGATGGTGGTAGTTGGAGTTGCGCACTAGGCCACCGTAGATGGTGATTTTCTGGTATTGATTTGATTATTACCATAGATATGGATAGGATGCTCAAGCGATACTACATCGCTAACTGGTGAACCAGGAAGGTGATGAAATTTTACTTGGTCTAAAGCTTGTGAAACTAGTTTCAGGGTTCAGACGATGGTTGACTTTTACGCCAATGTTGATTAATCATTCTGGTATGGATGGAAGGGTGGTGTATATGGATGCATCATTTCGGAGATCGGAGCGATTCCGATGCTATTGAATAAGACGTATCCTAAACTTATGGAAATTAAAGGACTGCGAGATAAGCCGTCATATATATATGACGTGGACTTCGCAGTTATTATGTTGTTTTGTAGAGGTGAAGAGCAGGAATGCTCATGGAGTTTTGGCTAGCTACTGGATAGATACTATAGAGTAGCTGGAACACAAACGGTTGTAACAAGGAAGTTTGGTCGCGATAGCCTCCCATGCACTTACAGAGTGTGTGGTGGAGTGAATTTTGGACGGTAGATGGACTACCGTCTCTGACTCCGGGGAGGATAATGGTTTTCAGAGTTGCATTAGTTTAAGGAACAGATGCTTCAGGAAATTCCGATTCCGTAATGGAAGTGGAAGCATATTATTATAGATTTTGTAGTGAGTTGCCTAGGACACATCAAGGCCATGACGCGATTTGGGAAGTCGTTGACCGACTAACCAAATCCACGCATTTCTTAGCGATTCGGAAGACCGACTCTCTGGATCGTTTGGATGAGTTTTATTGTCGAGAGATCATCAGATTGCATGATGTTCCTTTGAGCATTATATCAGATAGAGATCCCCGGTTCACGTCTCGGTTTTGGCAGAGTCTGCAGCTGACCTTAGGCATGCAGCTTCGTTTTAGTATTGCATTCCATCCGCAGACAGATGGACAATCTGAGCGGACCATTCAGACACAAGAGGACTTGCTGAGATCTTGCGTGATGGATTTTGTAAAATACCGAAATATATATATATATATATATATATAAAATACCCCGTGTTAATTAAAGAATTACCTTGGGAAATTTTTCAGGAATTTTTAGAAATTTTTCTGGATTTAAACGGAAGTTATATGGATACTTCATGGGGATAAAGCGGATTGGCTTTTCTAAAGCCTGTTTAGACGGGAATTAAATGGGTTAAGTAACCGATGCTTTCCGTTTTTCCCGTCGATTCTTTTTCCCGACTCTTCTTCTTCTTTCCCCGATCACGCCGGATGTTTCCTCACTGCAACATTTCTCTCCTTCTCCCGATCGTGCGTGGCCCTCCGTTTCCTCGTGCTGCCGACTGTCGAATCGGGAGGCAGCCGACGATGCCACAGCGCCGTAGCTCATCCTCTCCCAAGAGCCCCAACGCCGGTGCTTCCCTTCCCTGCATCGAGCCATTGGAGCAATCTGTTACCAACCGGTGCCGATCTAGTTCGATCTCCGCTGCCGTTTCTCCTCCTCCGCCCGATGGCGCTCCCCCTGCGCGATTTCCCCCTCTCCACTGTGGTTGCTGAGCGAGCTCGCTCTGTCGCTAGTTCGCAGCCATCACTCCGCCTCCACGCCGTACCGCCTCATCACCGCCACCTTCTTCCTCGCGTGCGCCCGACCACGCCCAACCGCCGATGGCCTCTGCTTGGCAGCCATCGCACACGCGCCGCTGCCCTTGCGCGTCAGCCAGCAACCGCGACGTTCACCTCTTTTCTTCCCGATCTCGCTGCCGCTGCCATCGCGAGAGCGATCCATTGTCGCCACCGCCATCTGTTCAGTCGTGAAGCCGGCAGAGCCATTCTTTTTCCCTGAGCCCTGGTTGTCGTTGCCGCAGCGTTCGATCGCCACCTATCTCGTTGGCGAGCCGATCACCGGTTGCTTCAACGGATCACGAGCCTCCAGATTGATTGCTGTGAGTTTTCCTCACCAGATCTCGATCTCGAACTCTTCCCCCATTCTTGCGTTCTCTCTTCTCTATTGTCGATCTGTGTAGGTTGGTCTTCAGTCGTTGCATGACCACTTCGAGTGAGCACTGCTCATAAACGCTGGCTCGGGACAACCTAACATCGGAGAGGAGCTAGCGACCTAGTATCCTCAATGATGACATGATACGGTGTGCCATCATCTTGAGCAACCCCTGTTCCTCCTTGCCGTTTTCTTCTTGATGAGGAGTATTGATCTGGAGCAGCACTGCCTCACGAGCTGACCTTGGGGCTAAGAGGAAGATCTTCCATATCCAGATTTGCCGTGTTTCCCCGAATTGATTGTGAATTGTAGGGGTGTAGCTGCACTGCCGTGGGAGAAGGGAGGTAAGGCTATGGAATCGATTTTGAGTTAAATTAGTTGGGTTTATGAGTTTGGGTGATGTATTGTATAGGGCCAAGATACTGGATCCAGAAGTTCGATTGATACTAAGCGAGGTTGGAATGGGATTGATGATACTATATAATTGGATTAAGAGGTAAAGGTGTGAATGTTTTGTGTGTGTACTTTAGAAATATTCTTGTTAATCGATTGAGGATTCTTGAATTTGATCGGATGGAAAACTCAGATACTATAGGTTACAATCGCTAGGATGTAGAGTTCATCTTCGATTCATCCGGATTGAGCAAATCGGACTCATCGAAGGGAATGGAGAAGCTATGCAAGCGTGGATAAGCTTGGTAAGTGATTTGAATTGTAGATGAGATGCTAGATCTATAGCTAAGCCATTATTGGTTGCTGATTATGAATTAATAGAGGAAGATATTTAGTTAGTTAATCGAAATATAAAGTTGAAGTAGGATTAGGATTTGATCCTAACATTAGAATTGACAACACATAATCGGATCATACATGTTGTGTGCAGGATGTGGAATCGAGATAAATTCTTGGACGTGGATACGAGACAGGTCCACGACCGTGAGGATTTTATTACTACGAGCACTTACAGTAGGTAGGTAATTTTCTACCGGTCGGGTAGATGTAATGATTTCCAGATTTAGATATAGATATGAACATGTTAGGTGTTCATATTACCTTGATCATGCTCTGTTTATCGTATGCTTGAACTTACCGTTGATATATATGTGTGCTCGATTATTGATAACACATATTCCCTAGCATAATCTAGAAGTTACAGATGTGATGTAAGTTGGTCTAACTGTTTATTAGGGTGTAGATGTTAGAGTACGGAGGGAAGACCTAAGTTGTAAATTTGGCAAAAAGGTCCTCTGTGGATAAGTATGGCCCTAGATATAGGATTTATTCCATACCTGTATGTTGCACATTTATTCACCAACCACGGGTTGTGTGAATGGTCATGTGAGTCGTGGACAGTGTGTCGCTACGGACCGATGGTCCTAGCTTGTCATGATCAGATGAGTGACTCTCTACAGGGTAGAGAGTGTACTGATCAATTGGGTGTGACTCTCTGTTGAACAGAGAGTCTAGGGTAGATGTTCTGTATGTGAGACAGTACCCTCATGTCATTGCATGCATACTGACGACATCGTCTCCCCTTGGGGTTGAGAGAGAGTCGTTAGTCATCCTGCCTCCCAGGTTACTTTCAGAGGAGTAACTGGTGTGAGGGCATAGCATTTGTTGTGCCGCACTCTACCATTATTGACGATGGTTGTTGGAGTTGCGTGCAGTTGTCCTGGGTGCGTGGCACTCGACCGCTCATTAGCAGTGTCAGTCGGAGTGGCCAGCAGCAGGGACCCCCGTTGCGTAGCGAGCTCTTTACGCTCATATGCTACTTGATCATACTACCCAACTCGGCCACCGAGAGTGGTGGCTGAGTCGGGATAGTTGTCATGTCATGTCATGCCACCCAGGCCACACCGGGTCGTGGTAGCGAGTAGGGGTGAGCAGACATGACCATGCATGTTGCATTGCCGTATCATACGGTGTTTTGCATATGATTATATATATATACATAACTGCTTGTATATATATATATATGGGGATGATGGTGATTAGTATACATACGATACAGTCTATATGTATACTCACTTTGATGATGCATTTGTATGTACTATGCTTGTTGCATTTGTTTGTACATATTCATACATGCTACTGCATTTCTTGTATGGTAGTAGGCCGGTACTTGTATACCTGTTGGTTATTCACGGTGATACCCTTGGATCATATTCAGGATATTATGTGATTTAGTACTATTCTTTTATACCCTATGATGTGGTTATATGCCCAGGTTGGATCAGATAGAGTAGTGTGACGTATGTCGTCGTTATTTTGATTTATTTAGTATGCATGCATATATACCTTTTATGTTGATGTATACCTGTTGTTCGAGTAGATTTAGACTGTTGAATGACATGTAATATTGATACATATATTTACATATTTTCTCTGATTACCTGCTAAGTTTTACTCACCACCTCCAGGCTCGGTTTTTCTCGCCCTGTGTAGACGTCTTCGTGATTTACTTGGAGTGCGCCAGATCCATCCCATCTCCATTTTTCCGATGTCTCCCGAGGAGTTCGTTTTCTTATGGTTTGGACTTGTTTATGAGTTATGGATTTTGGTCCTATATCATGGACCCTTGTATTTATGGATTTGTCGTGATGTCGTTGTGTTATTTACAGTTTTGACTGTGGACTTGTCAGGTGGTGTACACCTGTATATTTTTGTTATGTATGTTGTGGGTATGCGCTCTTTATTTCCGCTGCTGTTATTTATGTTATATTATGTTGTTGTGGGCCTACGGGCCTTGTATTAACCCGAAATGTTGCCACGTACAGGGGAGATGTCGTCCGTTTGATTTTCGGCACGGTATACTCTCGGGGCATGACAACTTTAGTGGTATCAGAGCCCAAGGTTTTGCGATGCCATACAATGTTGTTTTTGTGTCGAGTCTTGGATTCTCGGGAGTCGATTTATTCGGTTTTGGTTTTTGAGATGAGATGGACAGCGGCCTGAGCTCCAAGCAGCACGAGGTAAGAATTTATGATAAATTATGGTTTAGTAGATATTTATCTAAACTTGATTAGTAGGTGTATACAATATAGTTATAACGCCTGTGCAGACTTGTAGTAGGGGTCGTCCACCGAGGCGACCAACCGGAGTGACCTTTAGGGTTTATACTCCCGGTTATGTTGGTTATGCATTTAGATGCTTATACCAGGGAATAACCTGTGGTGTGTTGGTTATTATTCGTAACCGTGGTATGAGTTGACCACGGGAATGACCTGTTGAGTCTGTGAGTCTTGAACCTGTGTCGAGAAGGTAATTTACCTTTGAGAGCCGACTGATACCGAGTCGGAAAAACATGGGTCAAGTCGTCACATTTCTGGTTGAAATCAGATATTTCAGCCTTAGAGATTTTCACTAATCTGCTAGTCGATCATTACATGGGTAATGAACAGACTTATAGACTATTGTGATGCAGATAGCGGAAGGCTAGGGTACGATGTTTCATGGGGATTTTATCCCTGAGTTGTTCGTACTGAGATGTATAACTTGGAGAGTACTTTTGAGTACTTAACTCATGTTATACCGAGAAAGAAGAGTTGTTTGCATACCATTATCGGGATCAAGCCGGTATTTGGTGATAAATGCAGAAAATGACCTTCGGGAAATAAAACATCACTTGACACTGGTTTAGTGATGTTGAAAGAGAATATTTTCCTGTGTCACTTTTGTGACACATTGTAAGGAATTCTTGAGCTTCCAGAAAGGGCGCTCGGTTAGTAACAGTGTACGGTGCAGAGTCGTGAGACTTGCGGAGGTTACGGGCACCTAATAGCTCAAGAAGATGAATGGATGATTTAAGCCACTCAGAGTTATTGGCTTATAGTCGGATAAGGATGTCGGGATCTTCTACCAGATCCTGCCGGAAGACGTTGGATTGAGACAGGAGTTTAGAAATGACTCCGTACAAGGGTTTAAGAGTTGGAGACCGATAAGCAAATATTGCAGGTCAACTTAATAGAGTTAGAAGTCTCCAACTGTTGGATAAAAGGAGTAAGATCAAGGTCATAGGCCTTGGGCTACTTTCTGATTATAGAAGACCAACCGCAGATCATCAAGATGTTCTCGTGGATATCAGCACAATCAGAACAAAGACTTCGAAGGGATAGTGTGCGTGCAGTGCGGATCACGAAGACACGCGAAGTCAGATAATCCATTGGATCAGGTCATCTGTTGCTATTGTGAGCAACCAGTACAGTGGAGGAGGTGTACTTTGAAGACTCAGTTGAAGACTATCGATGGTGTTCCGGGAGGAAGATGCATCGTCTCGACAGCAGAAATCAGCACAGAAGATGTGGGTTACCTTATCAGTATCAACCTACTACCTCAGGCGTGGTTGGAGTTCCTTGATACTCCCCTTCAGAGATCCAAGCGGCATCGCCAGAAGACATCTTAGAAGATTCAGCAGACAACAACAGTTACCTCCAGATGTGATTTGATTAGTACAGAGGAGAGAGTATACGACGATGGTCGTATTTATTCAGTATTCTATAGTTGCAGCTTGTAGAATTAAGGGATAGATCAGATGATCTAGGAAAAAATCCTCGAGGCATTCGTCGCAATGCGGCTTTGTCGCAATGAATATGATCTTTTCTCTTCGGAGAAAGGCCGAGACCTGTGTGGAGCCTTTTGGATCGGATCAACAAATATTTGATCGTTCAGGGTATTACTCTAGTTTTACCCTCTGGATTAATATATTGAGAGATATTTGTAGTTTACATGTATCTTTGTCTAGAACATTCTTAGTTGGATTAGAAGGGTCCTTTACATCGACTTGTAGGTCGGTGGTATCTCTACCATCAGGTGAGAAATGGACTAACAATTAAGAAGTCAAGGGAGACCCTTAGACTTTGATAGACATACTTTTACTGTGGACATATCCTTACGGATGGTCAAATTGTTGGAAGTATGATTATGTCTCTCAGATGTGCGTATAATCCGAGAGCATATGGATGTAGTTGCGGATGAACTCCTAGCCTTGCCGTTGCTTAGGCAAGTGGAGTAGGCGATCGAAATGATTGCGAAAAATAGTCCGGTATCGAAGATCACATAACGAGTGATATTTTTTTTGGTATCAGTGTTACTAAACACGATGGAAATTGGAAGAACGTAAGTTGTGATTATAGGAGATGTTGGAAGAAGATATTTATCTATCCCAATATTTCTCCTTGTGAAGATCCGCACTCTTTGTGAAAGAGATGGACATTTGAGATTATGCATCGATTGTCGATGATGGAATGCGATGATTGTTGAAAGTAAATATCCTACGTTGAGGATAAATGAGCTGTTTAGATCAGCAAAGGACACCTGTGTATACTCTAAGGTTGGTTTACGACTAGAGGATTGATATTGTAGTGACATGGTGTCATACAATTATCAAGGTTGTTGTGATGATAAATATATATTATCAGCGTAGAGTAAAGGGGATGTAGGTGTGTGGAGACGACAATTTCATACTTGGTATGAATTGTATGGATTTTGATTTAAGTTGTTAGAATAATTAACGAATTAGTCGTCTATGAATTTGAGAATCGTGTATCCTGAACACGATTGGATCCTTTTGTAGTTGTTGGAGTTGCGTAATTTGGCCACTGTTGATTGTGGTAGTTGGAGTTGCGCACTCGACCACCGTAGATGGTGGTTTGCCTTGTATGTTTTGGTTAATTCCGTTGATGTGGATAGAATGCTTGACATTACTATTCCACGGACTTGTTTGATAAAGGTGATGATGGAAATCATTTAGTCGGAAGCTGGTGAAACCAGTTATAAGACCTAGACGGCGGTTAACTTTTACACGAGTATTAGTTAATCCTTCCAGAGTGGATAAAAGGATGATGTACGCAGATGCGTCGTTTCAGGGATCGGAATGATTCCGATGCAGATGAATGAGGCATATCTTATGCCTACGACAGTTAAGAAACTACGAGATAGTCTGTCATATACATGACGTGACTTTAGTAGTTATTTTCTGGATTTGTAGTTGTATGGAGCAGAAGTGCTCATTGAATTTGACTAGCTACTGGGTAGCTACTATAGAGTTTTGGAACGCGAATATTTGCAACAAGTGAGATTAGTCGCTTTAGTCTTCCATGCACTTGCGGAGTGTGGTGGAGAGGATTTTGAATGGTTGATGGACTTCTCTTTTGAGAAGACATTTCCCCATCTCTGAGAAGGATGGTGGATTCCGGAGTTGCAGTGTTAAGAAAGAGTTGCTACAGAAAGCACATAATTCGTGATGGGCTATATACCGTTGAGGTACTCTGATGTACCGAGAGTTGAAACATTTATACTGGTGGAACGGTATAAAGAGAGTTATAGCAGATTTTGCTGCTCGATGTTTAGTATGCCAGTAGGTGAAGGCTGAACATCAAGAACTCGCTGGATTGCTTTAGAAAATTTTGATTCCGAAATGGAAGTGGGAGCATATCACTATTGATTGCGTTACAGGATTATCTAGGACCCGTAAAGGACATGATGCGATTTGGGTGAGTGTGGATCGATTGACCAAATCAGCTCATTCCCTTTCTATTCGTGGGTCATACTTGTTGGATCATTCGGTAGAGTTGTATTACCGAAAGAGTATCAGATTGCGTGGGATACTTTTAAGTACCAGATCGGATAGAGATTCGCGATTTACCTCGCGATTTTGACAGGGTCTGCACCAGACTATGGGCACAGAGCTTCGGCTTAGTGCAACATTTCATCCGCGGACTGATGGACTGTCTGAGCATGACATTCAACCGTTGGAGGATCTATTCCGATCTTGTGTCGTGGATTATGGAGGTGTAGCTTATCGGTTGACTTTACCTCCGACACTTGCGGGTGCTCGCAACGTATTTCCTATTGTTATACTGAGGAAATACGTGTCACATGTTGATTATGTTCTGAAAGAGGTTTCGATTCTACCTCTGTCTAATGCGACTTACGAGGAGATTTCAGTGCGTATTCCTGGTCGCAATGAGCGTCAATTGCAGAACAAAACCATCCGACTCATAAGGGTTGGATGGCAGTATCATATTGATGAGGAGGCTACTTAGGAGCTGGAAGATACTATCCGAGCTCGATAGTCTCATATGTTCACTTGAGGAATATATGTGGTCCTTTCGGAAACTTGCTTGAAGTAATCTTTGCATGTTAGTACGAAATTTGGGGACCAAATATTTTATATGTGGGGGAGAATGTAAAATACCGAAATATATATATATATATATATATATATATAGAAAATACCCCCGTGTTAATTAAAGAATTACCTTGGGAAATTTTTCAGGAATTTTTAGAAATTTTTCTGGATTTAAACGGAAGTTATATGGATACTTCATGGGGATAAAGCGGATTGACTTTTCTAAAGCCTGTTTAGACGGGAATTAAATGGGTTAAGTAACCGATGCTTTCTGTTTTTCCCGTCGATTCTTTTTCCCGACTCTTCTTCTTCTTTCCCCGATCACGCCGGATGTTTCCTCACTGCAACATTTCTCTCCTTCTCCCGATCGTGGCCTCCGCTTCCGGCAGGCCGCGATCGAACCGGAGGCTGACGATGCTCCGTAGCTCATCCTCTCCCAAGAGCCCCAACGCGGTGCTTCCTTCCCTGCATCGAGCCGTCGGAGCAATCTGTTACCAACCAGTGCCGATCTAGTTCGATCTCCGCTGCCGTTTCTCCTCCTCCGCCTGATGGCGCCTCCTCGCGATTTTCCCTCTCAGTTCTTGGCGAGCTCGCCTCTATCACGGCTCATACCATCACTCGCTCCACGCCGCGTCCGCCACACCGCACTTTCTCCCTCGCGTGCTCGACCACGCCAACGGCGCCTCTACTTGGCGATCGCGACACGCCGCCTGCCCGCGATCGCCAAGTAGCACCGCGGCCGCCTCTTTTCTTCCCGATCTCACCGCCGCTGCCATCGTGAGAGCGATCCATTGTCGCCACCGCCATCTGTCCGGTCGTGCAGCCGGCAGAGCCATTCTTTTTCCCTGAGCCCTGGTTGTCGTTGCCGCAGCGTTCGATCGTCGCCTATCTCGTTGGCGAGCCGATCACCGGTTGCTTCAACGGATCACGAGCCTCCAGATTGACTGCTGTGAGTTTTCCTCACCAGATCTCGATCTCGAACTCTTCCCCCATTCTTGCATTCTCTCTTCTCTATTGTCGATCTATGTAGGTTGGTCTTCGATGACCTACTTCGAGTGAGCACTGCTCCTAAACGCTGGCTCGGGACAACCTAACATCGGAGAGGAGATAGCGACCTAGTATCCTCAACGATGACATGATACGGTGTGCCACCGTCTTGAGCAACCCCTATTCCTCCTTGCCATTTTCTACTTGATGAGGAGTATTGATCTGGAGCAGCACTGCCTCACGAGCTGACCTTGGGGCTAAGAGGAAGATCTTCCATATCCAGATTTGCCGTGTTTCCCCGAATTGATTGTGAATTGTAGGTGTAGTGTTGTGCAGTGGGAGAAGGGAGGTAAGGCTATGGAATCGATTTTGAGTTAAATTAGTTGGGTTTATGAGTTTGGGTGATGTATTGTACAGGGCCAAGATACTGGATCCAGAAGTTCGATTGATACTAAGCGAGGTTGGAATGGGATTGATGATACTATATAATTGGATTAAGAGGTAAAGGTGTGAATGTTTTGTGTGTGTACTTTAGAAATATTCTTGTTAATCGATTGAGGATTCTTGAATTTGATCAAGGGATGGAAAACTGTATACTATAGGTTTACAATCGCTAGGATGTAGAGTTCATCTTCGATTCATCCGATTGAGCAAATCGGACTCATCGAAGGGAATGGAGAAGCTATGCAAGCGTGGATAAGCTTGGTAAGTTCTGATTTGAATTGTTGTAGATGAGATGCTAGATCTATAGCTAAGCCATTATTGGTTGCTGATTATGAATTAATAGAGGAAGATATTTAGTTAGTTAATCGAAATATAAAGTTGAAGTAGGATTAGGATTTGATCCTAACATTAGAATTGACAACACATAATCGGATCATACAGTGTGTGATGTGGAATCGAGATAAATTCTTGGACGTGGATACGAGACAGGTCCACGACCGTGAGGATTTTATTACTACGAGCACTTACAGTAGGTAGGTAATTTTCTACCGGTCGGGTAGATGTAATGATTTCCAGATTTAGATATAGATATGAACATGTTAGGTGTTCATATTACCTTGATCATGCTCTGTTTATCGTATGCTTGAACTTACCATTGATATATATGTGTGCTCGATTATTGATAACACATATTCCCTAGCATAATCTAGAAGTTACAGATGTGATGTAAGTTGGTCTAACTGTTTAGTAGGGTGTAGATGTTAGAGTACGGAGGAAGACCTAAGTTGTAAATTTGGCAAAAAGGTCCTCTGTGGATAAGTATGACCCTAGATGTAGGATTTATTCCATACCTTATATTGCACATTTATTCACCAACCACGGGTTGTGTGAATGGTCATGTGAGTCGTGGGATGTGTCACTACTGGACCGATGGTCCTAGCTTGTCATGATCGGATGAGTGACTCTCTACAGGTAGAGAGTGTCTTGATCAATTGGGTGTGACTCTCCTGAGCGAGAGAGTCTAGGGTAGATGTTCTGTATGTGAGACAGTACCCTCATTTCATTGCATGCATACTGACGGCATCGTCTCCCCTTGGGGTTGAGAGAGAGTCGTCGATCATCCGCCTCCCGAGTTACTTCGGAGGAGTAAGGTGTGAGGCATAGCATTTGTTGTGCCGCACTCTACCATTATTGGCGATGGTTGTTGGAGTTGCGTCGCGATTGTCTGAGTGCGTGGCACTCGACCGCTCATTAGCGATGTCATTGATGCTTGGTGAGGACCCCGTTGCGTAGCGAGCTCTTTACGCTCATATGCTACTTGATCATACTACCCAACTCGGTCACTCGAGAGTGGTGGCGGCTGGAGTCGGGATAGTTATTATGTCGTGCCACCTAGGCCACACTGGGGTCGTGGTAGCGAGTAGGGGTGAGCAGGCATGACCATGCATCTTTGCATTCGTATCATCTGATTGTTTTGCATATGATTATATATATATACATAGCTGCTTTTATATATATATATATATATATATATATATATATATATATATATGGATGATGGTTATTAGTATACATACAGATACAATCTATATGTATACTCACTTTGATGATGCATTTGTATGTACTATGCTTGTTGCATTTATTTGTACATATTCATACATGCTACTGTATTTCCTGTATGGTAGTAGGCCGGTACTTGTATACCTGTTGGTTATTCACGGTGATACCCTTGGATCATATTCAGGATATTGTGTGATTTAGTACTATTCTTTTATACCCTATGATGTGGTTATATGCGAGTTGGATCGAGGATAGAGTAGTAGTGATCAGTATGTCGACATCGTTATTGTTGATTTATTTAGTATGCATGCATATATACCTTTTATCTTTGATGTATACCGTTGTTCGAGTAGATTTAATCATTGAATGACATGTAATATTGATACATATATTTACATATTTTCTCTGATTACCTGCTAAGTTTTACTCACCACCTCGACCACAGGTTTTTGTCGCCAGTAGCGGTAGACGCCTTTCGTGACGACTTGGGGCTGTACGATCCATCCCATCTCCATTTTTCCGATGTCTCCCGAGGAGTTCATTTTCTTATGGTTTGGACTTGTTTATGAGTTATGGATTTTGGTCCTATGTCATGGACCCTTGTATTTATGGACTTGTCGTGATGTCGTTGTGTTATTTACAGTTTTGACTGTGGACTTGTCAGGTGGTGTACACTTGTATATTTTTGTTATGTATGTTGTGGGTATGCGCTCTTTATTTCCGCTGCTGTTATTTATGTTATATTATGTTGTTGTGGGCCTACGGGCCTTGTATTAACCCAAAATGTTGCCACGTACAAGGGAGATGCCATCCGTTTGATTTTCGGCATGGTATACTCTCGGGGCGTGACAACTTTAGTGGATCACTTGGTTACCAGGATTCATAAACTTTAGTACTTAACCTGGAGGTCTAGAGTTCGAATCCTGGGGAAGGAAAAAACCCACCTCCAGGGGTGGGAAGACCAGGTGTGTAACGACGGGCCAACAGGGGCGACGGTCGTCGACCAATAGGGGTCGCCGAATTCCGCCAATAGGGGCCAGGTGCCAGGTGCCAATAGGGGCCCGATCGTTACAGATTTCGGAGGCAACTAGGAGGATCACTTCCCGTTAGTGGAATTTGCCTATAATA
The DNA here is from genome assembly GCA_025175895.1 of Wurfbainia villosa. Lineage (NCBI taxonomy): Eukaryota > Viridiplantae > Streptophyta > Magnoliopsida > Zingiberales > Zingiberaceae > Wurfbainia > Wurfbainia villosa. Next base: position 4,121,900 of record JAKLTH010000299.1, on the reverse strand, counting down.
ACAGCTATCATTCGGCTATCCAAGTGGCCCCGTTTAAAGCATTGTTTGGTAGACAGTGTCGTACACCCACCCTTTGGGAGGAGGTTGGGGAGGCCCAGTTGCTAGGACCCCAGAGAGCTCAGCATGAGGTAGAGTTGGTCCGTATTATCAAACGTAGGATGGCAGAGGCGCAGGATCGCCAGAAGAGTTATGCAAATCGGAGAGGGAGACCTTTGGAGTTCTCGATTGGTGATCATGTATTCCTGCGAGTCTCACCCATAAAAGGGGTGAAGAGATTTGACCTCCGTGGTAAGTTAGCTCCAAGGTACATTGGTCCGTTGGAGATTTTGGAGAAGATCAGAGCAGTCACTTATCGCCTAGCGCTACCACTGTCCTTGGCTGGTATTCATGATGTGTATCATGTGTTCATGCTCAGGAAGAATGTGTCAGATCCTACACATATTCTATCAGATGTGTCAGGTTCCATTCAACCTGATGCTACTTATGCAGAGGTTCCGGTACGGATTTTGGATCACAAAAAATGACAGTTGCGAAACAAGATTGTGTGACTTGTCAAGATCGGGTGGAGTCACCACACTGATGAGGAGGCTACTTGGGAGCTTGAGGAAAAGATTCGAGCTCAATACCCCCACCTGTTTACCTAAGGTGTGTGAGATATGTTTCTAATACTTGTGGTATCTCTTACTCGTTATGCATCTGAGTAGGAAATTTGGGGACAAAATTTTTATTAGTGGGGGAGAATGTTAAATACTGAAAATTTAAAATATTAAATTAAATGGCCAAAGAATTTAGAAAATAATCTTGGAAAATTTTCGGGATTTTTAGGAAATTTTAGGAATTTTTCTGGAATTAAACGGAGAGCTTATGATATTATATACGGAAAGATTTAACAGGCTTCTACAAGGCCAGTTTAGATTAACCGTTATTGAGGAGTTAATAAGTTTATTAACCTAAGGTTTAAATAGAAAACCTAAGCTTTCTTTTCCTCATTTTTCTTCCACGCCGCAGCCACCAATTTCCTCGCGATCTCCTTCCTCGTGACAATTCCTTCTCAACGCGATCCTTCTCTTCACCGCGCGATCTCCTCTTCTCGTGATTCCTCACCGCGACCTCCTCTCCGCCGCGCCTAACCTTCCCTCTTCCACCCCGGTTCCTTCTTCCTCGAGGCAAGCAACGACGATCGACCTTGACGGTGCCTACAGGCAAGTTGACGGCGAGCGCGCAAGTTGGGAGGTGGCGTCGGTGGCGGCTGCACCTTGTTATGACCTAGGGTCAAGATCTTCGCCGGAGCTAGAGGTTCTGCACGTGGGATTAGGGCAGTAAGGTGGAGACTGCCGTCGGTGTAGGAGTTGCCCTTCTGGCCGGTGGTCGTCGGAGCAAGGTAAGGGCTGCTCTTTTTCTTCTGATCTTGGACGAGATCTGAGTTCTAGCGGTGATTTGCCTTGGTTGAGCATGATCTGTTGTGTTGGCAGTGGGTTTCCAACGAACAGAGCCGATTTAGGGAAAAATTGTCGCCGGTGGGATCCCAAGAGCAGGTATAACTCGAATTACCTCTTGTTGCTACTGTGGTTAAACCTGGTTGTCTATGGCTGGGTTTTTGATTGTGGAGTCGACAGTGCTTGAGAGGAGGGTGTAGGTGAGGATTGTGAAGGGTTGTCGCGTGAATGTGGGTGGTGTGCGGTTATGAATTGGGGTTTTTGGCCGGTTGTTAACGACTGTAAATGGCTGTGGTGGGCTGTTATTGGGGTTGTTGGCTGTGAGGTTTAGGATGAAAATGGGTAATTTAGAAATGGTAGTAAACGGTTGTGAAGGCTAAAAGGGGTGTTGATTATGGTATATGAGTTAGGGAGTTGCTAATATGGAAGGTGAGTTAATATGGAAATCCTAATGGGATTTGGTTAGATGTACAAGTGAGAGTTTCTAATTCGTAATCGATTAAAGAATGCAAATATAGAAACTGTATAGTAGTAATTTAGCACGTTGTGTGTGTTTGGATTTGATGATAATTATATTTTATGTAGGTTTCGATCACGAGACCGGTCTATGGGGGTGAAGAGTTCATGATTTCGATCATTATAGCAGGTGGGTATTTTGACTTATCTTGTAGATATAGTCATTGTTGATATGCTAGTTAGGATAGCTTGCAATAATTTTCATGTTTATATGCCTAGTATGTTTATGTGCCTACTTAATACATGCATTTGATCAGTATGATTATATCTTCCCTGTTTTACTCGGATCATGGATATGTATTTATTTGTTGTGCATATTATTCGGTTATGCATTTTAATTGGATTTACATGCTTTAGTATCATGCACCATCTTGCATGATTGCATGTTGGCTGGACGGGGTTCCTTTATAGTTGAGCCCGCAGCCAGTTACATGGCATGCATACACTGCCACTCATGGGTTAGTGGTACATTAGGAGGGTGTGTGCAGTTGCTTTGTCAGGCTCCGCTGGTCCGCTCATGGGTAGCGATGAGGCAGCGTGAGAAGTGGCGAGGATCCCTCCTCCGGTTTATGACAGGAGATGAGAGCTTAGCTCCCACTGTTTGGCGGGAAGATAGGTGTACTCGACAAAGATCCCGCCCACTCTGGCCACCAGAGCGATGATGGCAGAGTGCACAGTTGTCATAGCCCTACCCACTCGGCTTCACCATCGCGTGTGAGGCGGCTGACTGGCTTCAGGGGTGACCATGTCATTTGCACGACATGCATTTTTCATGGATATCATTTGTATTGTATTTGCTGCATTTTTATTGATGCCTTGGATGTTGCATATGATTGCCATGCATACATGATTCATATTTGTATATGGTGATGACTTTATCTCTTATAGTATGACACATGCTCCTGTATCAGGGCAGGAGATTTAGGTAATCTGATCCTTTGTATTTCTTGCTTGCATACCCTATTTATATGAGACTGTACTGGCATGATTCTTATTGTTAGTTATATCTTGCTATGCATATCGACTATTATCCTCTAAGTTCTTTGAACTTACCCCGTTGCTTTACATCTATTTCAGGTTGAAACTGCCAGGAGAGTCCAGCTGCCAATCCCCCTCGTCGAAATGGATAGGTTTTATTGGTCTTATGGTTTTGGTTTTTAACTAGATGAAGTGTGTAGGATTTGTGTTTGTTTTGGTTATGTACTTGTGGAGGTTTGGAGATATTTGTTGTGTCCTTATGGACTATTCGATTGGTTTGGGTTGTATATTCCTGCTCAGATGGCAGAAGCGGTAAGTCTAGATATAGTAGACTGTTGCTATTTACTTTGCTTGATGGCCTGAGGCCTAATTATTATCTGCGTGTGTTGTTTGGATTCCGGTCGTGTTGACCGATGTATAGTGGCCGTGTAGGCCTTGTATGAAAATTGGTATTGTCACCCGTACAAGGGAGATGTTGCCGGATTTTTGTCTGGCGGGGACTCCCTCGGGGCGTGACATTTTAATCATTTTCAATTATTAAGATGTCATCGACATAAATAAGAAACATATCATAGATCCATCATTATATTTATAAAATAGACGAAGAGTCGGTTAGATTGAGGGAGGGATATGGCATCTGTGTTCTGCATGAGATGACCCTTGTAAAATGATGCGAACACACATACTGTGTGACATGCATTTTGCAGTGAGCAACGAACAATGAAATACATGTCTTCAGTGTAAGCATCCCTTTGAGTTTTTGAATGTTCATCACTCGCTCAATGGCATCATTCATGATTACATGTTTGAAGATAGTGTTTTTCTCCTTCGGAGGGTGCATTGGTTTGTAATTCAGATTGTAAATATTTATGACGTAAATCCACAAGAAGAGAGTTATGATGAGTTAGAAGAACTTTTTTAAACACAAGTCAATCAAGAACTCGACGATATCGAACAAGATGAAAATTATTATGTCAGTATAGTGAGCATTTGCATTGGAAACAAGAGATTGGGGGGGGGGGGGGGGGTAATGGGTACATAAGGACATGAAGAAAAGAAGCCCACCCTATTGCTCAACGATATCAGGATGATGCAGTTGAAGTCGACCCGTCTTACAGCTTGAAGGAGGCGCCTAAAGGCATCACAAGTAGAAGGGAAAAACGAGCAATGAAACGAGACGCATCCAATAAGGCCACGGTAGAAGGTCATGCAAGTATTTCTTGAAACTCCAACTTCCTCTTAAGAACTCGAGGAGTTAAAAAAAAAATTTCCTATCTCATGGCCTTTAGTGTTGTTCGTGGTCGTGTTGAATAAACAATAGCTCTTGTAGAGTACTCTGGATAAAAACTATTGTAGAAATATAGGAGACAGATAATTGTTTAATTGTAACTCATTCTTGAACAAAACGAAAATCAATTTTCACATGTTTTGCACGAGCATGAAAGATCAGATTTGTTGTGAGATATGTTGCTCCAATATTGTCACACTAAATTTTTGGTATGATATTTGACCCAAGATGTACTTCAAAAAGAAATGATTGAAGCCAAATAATTTGAGATGTTGTAATTGCTATAGCTTTATATTCGACCTTAGTACTTGAGGGTAAAACTATAGGTTGCTTTTTTGAAATCCATGAGCTAAGGTTTCTTTCAAGAAATATTATATATCCACTGGTAGAACATCTATTTTCAGGAGAACAAGCCCAATCCGTATCACTATAGGCATATAAATTATTAGATAAATGATGATATATTAAAAGACTATGTATAATAGTACCTTTGAGATAATGAAGAATTTTTTTCACACATTCTCAATTTTGTACAGTGGGAGCATGCATAAATTGCTAGGTATGATTCACAATAAATATACTATCAAGTCGTGTGATAGTAACATATTATAGGGCTCCAACAATGCTTCGATAAATCTGAGGATTAGATATAGTAGGAGAGGATGAGGGTATAGAGTGGTTATTTATAGCAATTAGTGTGGAAACCAAACACACTCCATCGATTTTAGCTCTTTGAAGAAGTTCAACAATGTATTTTCTTTGAGAGAGAAGACAACCTTCATCATATGGGATAAGTTCGATACCAAGAAAAAATCAAGCTTTACCCAAATCTCGAATAGAAAATTTTTAATTAAAGAGACTTAATAAATTTGTGATACTCTTTTGATCATTCCGGTTATTAAGATGTCATCAACATAAATAAGAAAAAAATATCATAGATCCATCATTATATTTATAAAATAGAGAAGAGTCGGTCGGATCGGGGGAGGGTTGTGGCATCTGCGTGATTTGCTTGGACAAGATTACTCTGCATGAGATGACCCTTGTAAAAGGATGCGAACACACATATGGTGTGACATGCATTTTGCGATGGGCAACGTAAAATGAAATACATACTTGTCCTCAGTGTAAGCATCCCTTAGAGTTTTTGAATGTTCATTGCTCACTCGATGACAACATTCACGATAACATGTTTGAAGAGAGTGTTTGCCTCCTTCTGAGGGCACATTGGTTTGCAATTCTGATTGTAAATATTTAAGATGTAGAGCCACAAGAAGAGAGTTACGATGAGTTAGAAGAACTTCTTCAAACAGAAGTCAATCAAGAACTCGACGATATCAAACAAGATAAAAGTTATTATGTCAGTAACGTGAGCATTTACATTGGAAATAGGAGATGGGGGTGTAATTGGTACATATGTACAGGAAGAAAAGAAGCCCACACTATTGTTCAACAATATCAGGACGATGCATCTGAAGTCGACCCATCTTACAACTTGAAGGAAGTGCCTAAAGGTGTCAAAGGTAGAAGGGCAAAACGAGCAATGAAACAAGACGCAACCAATAAGGCCATGGTAGAAGGTAATGCAAGTATTTCTTGAAACTCCAACTTCCTCTTTAGAACTCGAGGAGTTTAAATTTTTTTCCCCAATCTCATGACCTATGGTGCTGCTCATGGTCGTGTTGAATAAACCAGTAGCTCTTATAGAGTACTTAGAAGAAAAACTTTTGCAGAAATATATGAGACAGATAATTGTTTAGTTGTAACTCGTTTTTGAACAAAATGAAAATAAATTTGCACATGCTTTGTACGAGCATGAAAGATTGGATTTTTTGTAAGATATGTTGCTCCAATATTATCACACCGAATTTTTGGTATGGTATTTGACCCAACATGTAATTCAGAAAGAAGTGATTGAAGCTAAATAATTTAAGATATTGTATTAACTATAGCTTTATATTCGGCCTCAGTACTTGATCGTGAAATTGTAGATTGCTTTTTAAAAGATAGATATCCTTGTGATGGTATGAATAAAAAGAATACCGAGCAATTTGTATGGTATAAAATGTCACTGATTTGATTTAAGAAATATCTTGTTATGCTCCTCTTTAAAGTTGTATTGTATAAAAAAAGTATTATCTTAAATTTGTTGTGTACAAAGCAACACCACTTTGGAATTGCTTTGTGCAAAACAACTCTAAGATGGAGTAACTTTAATCAGAGCCAAGTCAAGAATAATTCTTTTGACCTCGCCTTTCGCCAAAATTGTTCCAAACAACTTCGTCGTAGAGCTATTTTAACTTGACTTTAGTCAAAATATTATCATCTTAGAACTATTTTGTCTAAAGTAGCTCTAAAGTGATACTATTTTATGCAAAACAGTTCTATATAGTATTGTTTTTGTATAAAACAGTTCTAAGATAAGTTAATGGTTATTATGAACAGAAAATTAAAGATAGGGTATTATTTTGTTAACTTTTAAAAGAGAGATGTCAATGAGTATTTTTTTTTTCCGATGAAACTAGAACGTATAGGAATTCAATAAACTTTTATTTTTCTACATCATCAGTATTCTCATTTGTGTTAGTATCATTTAACTGTCGTAATCTTCACATATATGGATCCGAAAGCATAAAGGCAACATGCAATGGGCTTACAAAGATGTCAAAAACAACACAATTTTGGAAGACATAGAATCAAATCAAGAATATTTACATGTTGCACAAGTATACATAAACATATAATGTTTAAAAGGTTAATCGTCATCGCACTCATGCTTGCAGATGATTATTTCTTAAGCAGATTGCCTATCATTAATCTGAGGTCGGCTGAGAGTGCAGTAAGGTTAGTTACCACACTTAATCGCATATTCAAGCGATTGACATCAAGACATGATTGATCTATTTGTCTTCTTTGATTAAGGATGGACATTAAGACATGTTTCCTTTTGGTTGTTGTTAATCGGTTGTCAATTGGATATTTGATTGATGGAGATTAAGACATTAATTATGGCATATTTGAATAAGGTTTCCTAATAAATGTCAAATCATTGTCTTCTTTGTTCGTCGAACGATATTAAGTTTCGTAAAATGAGTTGTTATGTAGAATTTTCAAGTGTATCCAAGTTTGTTTGTCCAACAAACTTACGAAAGGTGTTAACTCTTATTTTCCTTGAGTATAGAAAAACAAATGAAAGTTATCACTATTTTGTTAGGGCAATCTCTTGCCATGATAAGGTTTTGATGTGTGTGACAAAGAGTTTAAGTTAGATTGTTATTATGATTTGATATGTGCGTTGGAGTCTTGCAGGGCTTAGTAATTCACACATGGAGCCTTGGTGAGTTTCACCTCTCATGACTCGGTCCTTGAGTCGGTGAAGGATGGCTTTACGGAAGCCGTGCGCTTGGAGCATCCGAGGGACGGCCGGACGAGGAGCTTGGAGTGAAGCCGGAGAAAGTAGACTTCAGGGCAAGACGCGAAGGATGGCGCTGCAGAGCCGTGCGCTTGGCGCATCCAAGGGACGTGGCTGGACGAAGATAACTTCAAAGGCGAGGGACTCCGAGGGATGAGAGTGAGCGAATGTAACCCGGGAGAGGGGTAGCGCTCTTAAGTGAAACTTGACCATTTGGCTAAGTGTCGGATGAGATTTCCCGACATCAGTTGACTACCATGTTAATGATAGTCGACTACTCTAAGTCGACGGTGACTCGACTAGTGTTCGAGTCCGGTTCAAGTGCCAACAGTCGACTGCCATGGAATGACAGTCGACTGCGAGATCACTAGTTGACTGATGAAGGCATCAGTCGACTGGTCGCAAGAGTTTCGGGCACAGAATGGAGTTGAGATCGCGGAGCACTCGACTGATCGAGCACCAGTCGACTGATGGCAATATCAGTCGGTTGATGCCAGTGTCATTGGATGAAATCCAACGTGGAAAGCAGTCGTTATTGGGCAACAGCTACAGGACCAGTCGACTGATAGGGACATCAGTCAACTACTCCTGTGTCAACGGGAAGAAACCCTCTTCCTCTATAAAGAGGAATGGTGTGGGGCTTTGGGAACCTAATGCTTCAACTCATAACTTCTCCCAAAGTGCTCTAAGGGTTTTTCCACTCTTCTTCTTGTGCTAATTCTCATTCAATTGTAAGAAGAGGGATTGTAAAGAGGTTACCTCCACCTAGCTTGGTGCAAAGGAGAGATTTAGTGGATTTGGCAAAGGAGTGATTCACCTTGGACGAATCGGGATCGTTGATTAGCGGCGTAGCTGTGAACCACGTTACGACTTTGTGTTAGCATTGTTTGTTTCCTTTGCTTTGTCTTTCTTTGCTTGTCTTGTTTTGTTTTTCCGCTTGTGCTAATCTTGTTTGTAGACGAGCAAATTCCGTTATCCAACGAAAGAGGGCTATTCACCCCCCCTCTAGTCGATCGATCGATCTCCTACAAGTGGTATCAGAGCCAAGGAAAGCTTGTCGAGAACTAACCGCCACAACAAGCACATTCAAGAATGACCGGCTTAAATATTCACCCACCAAAATTCGAAGACGAATTCTCTTGGTGGAAAAAGAGAATGGAGGTATTTTTCGAAACCGATTTCGAAATTCTTTTGATTATGGAAAACGGTTTCGAATTGCCTAGGAATGAAGAAGGGGAGCTATTGGAGAAATCAAGATGGAGTAAAAGACAAAGAGAGGAGTACTTGGTGAATTCAAAGGCCAAGCACCACCTCTACAATGTACTTCCCCAATAAGAGGTGAATAGGATAGGGGAATGCTCTAGTGCAAAGGAGATGTGGGAGAAGCTAGTAGAGCTTCATGAAGGTACCTCGGAGGCCAAACTTGTAAGGAGAGACCTCCTCTGCTCCCAACTATCCAACATAAAATTAGAAAAGGGAGAAAAGATAACCTCACTACACTCTAGATTTAAAGAGATAATAACCGGGTTATCTAGTGTAGGCGAGAAGCTTTCAAATAGGGACATGCTCATGAAGGCTATAGATGCCTTTCCTCGGTCCTCAAGATGGAGCTCTATGGTGGACTCATTTTACATCTCCAAGAACCTAGAAGTTAGCACCTTGGAGGAATTCTTCTCAACAATGGAGCTCCACGAAACAAGGCTCGAAGGAATAGTAGAAGAGTCAAAGTTTCAACCTTTAAGAGGAGTAGCCTTGATGGCACATAAGGGGAAGAAGAAGATGGAGATCCCCTCCTCCTCCGATGAAGCATCCTCCTCCTCCTCCATGGATAGCACGGAAGAAGCCTATATGGTAAGGAGGGTAAGGCGTGCATTAAAAAGTTTTCAATTTAATAAATCTAATGATAGGAGGAGAAGACCAAGGGGAAAGGTAATTTGTTACAATTGCCAAGGAGAGGGACACATAAGGGACAATTGTCCCCTCTTAAACAAGAGCAAAGAAGAGAGGAAGAAGAAAGAAGAAAAGAAGAAGAAAAAGGGGAGCAAAAAGAAGGAAGAAGAGAAGAAGGCCAAAGAAAAAGGGAAGGCCAAGACATTCAAAGCGAAGACATGGGATGATCCTTCTTCCTCATCATCATCCGAAGAGGAAGAACATGTTTACTCCAACCTTGCACTAATGGCCTTTGACGACCTAGATTGCTCCTCCTCCGATAGTGAAGTAGTAAGCTCAAGTGGAGAGAGCTCAAGTGAAGGGGGAGCCTCCTCTACATCCTCATCATCGGAAGAGGACTTGGTAAGTGAGGTAACGAATCTACCCCCTAAGCAAATAATGTCCATGATTTCTAGCCTCACTAAGGATTTATTTAGGGCAAAGAAAAGGAATAAATGCATGCTTGAGCAAATTAAGGATTTAGAACAAAAATTAGAAAAAACATGTTTTAATGATGATAATGATGATGCATGCTCACATGATAACTATATGCCTTTGGATGTTAATGATGCATGCATAGAAGAAAATAGGGCTTTAAGGGAAAAGGTAGATTATTTGACCAAGGCCCTAGAAAAATTTACAATAGGCTCCAATACCCTTAACATGATAATTGGGAGCCAAAGGGCAAGCTTCAACAAGAAAGGCCTAGGTTATAAGGAAAAGAAAAATGAAAAGGCCTATAAATATCTAATTGCTAGGGGTCAAGATAAAAAGAAGGTAATTGCTAGGAAATGGATCCCTAAGGAATTTTTAGTAAACCCCATAGGCAAGAATTTATATTGGGTTCCAAAATCCATCCTTAAGGGTTAGGAAAATCCTAGGGTACCATATGGAATTCACCTATATCATATTTTTGGTTGACTTAGGATGTCGGGACAATATTTTTGAAATAGTGTTAGGTGATGATAATGCACCTATAAATAGATAAATCATGCTTTAGGTGATATTTGCTTTATTATCATGATGTAATACCTAATGCATGATCACAATTTGATGAGTACATTTGTTTAATGATCATAATGTGAAAGTAATTCATATACATCTTTATGATCATGTGGAATGATAGGATGATACTTAACCTTGATAGAATTGCATGAAAATAATGGTTAAGTATATACAAATACCTTTAGGATACATCTCACACTCACCATAGGCTACCTTGATTGAAAACTTAGCATGAGTGAGATGTTAGGATGATACTAATAGTCCACTAGTGCCTATGGCATTTAAATGATCATTTAAAGTATCAAAATAGCAATAATAGACCAATCATGGGGAAGACTTATGTTTAATTCATAGACATATTGACCAAAGATCATGGTTGGATATTTCATATGTTTTCAAAATAATTTCTTACTTTAAAATTTGTGTGTTCATGTTTTGAAACAATTGAAAGCAAAACTAGGTGTTAAAATGGATACAAACATGATAAAAAACCTAGTGGTTTTTAAAGCTTTTGGATTTTTGGCAAATACTTGAAAATACAATGATTTTTCATGGAAAACTATTTTTCACTGATAAATATACTTACAAGAAATGTGTTCCCCAAATTTCGTGATTTTTCGAATTTTATAGAATTTTTTACACATTTTTGAAATTCACCTCGGAAAATCAAAAATCCTGAAATGCATGTGTCAGTTGACTGGTAGTCTGAACCGGTTGACTGGTAGCCTGATAACATGCCCAGTAATTTCTTTTATCCAATTTTAAGGTATGTTTTGGTTTTTGTTTCTCTCTAGACTTGATGTCATGCTATATAAACCTTGTTAATTATTTTTGATGGTGTCAAAGGGGGAGAAATGTATATGTTTAAGTAAGGGGGAATATATTTAGGGGGAGTTTCATGTATTAAGGGGGAGAGTTTTTAATCATGTTATTTACATGCTTTCTTTCCTTAATAGTTTATCAAATGTTTTACCTAACTTAAACGGATTGCCACACATCAAAAAGGGGGAGATTGTTAGGGCAATCTCTTGCCATGATAAGGTTTTGATGTGTGTGGCAAAGAGTTTAAGTTAGATTGTTATTATGATTTGATATGTGCGTTGGAGTCTTGCAGGGCTTAGTAATTCACACATGGAGCCTTGGTGAGTTTCACCTCTCATGACTCGGTCCTTGAGTCGGTGAAGGATGACTTTACGGAAGCCGTGCGCTTGGAGCATCCGAGGGACGGCCGGACGAGGAGCTTGGAGTGAAGCCGGAGGAAGTAGACTTCAGGGCAAGACGCGAAGGATGGCGCTATAGAGTCGTGCGCTTGGCGCATCCGAGGGACGTGACCGGACGAAGATAACTTCAAAGGCGAGGGACTCCGAGGGATGAGAGTGAGCGAATGTAACCCGGGAGAGGGGTAGCGCTCTTAGGTGAAACTTGGCCATTTGGCTAAGTGTCGGATGATATTTCCCGACATCAGTCGACTACCATGTTAATGGTAGTCGACTACTCTAAGTCGACGGTGACTCGACTAGTGTTCGAGTCTGGTTCAGGCAAATGATCGCCATGGAATGACAATGATCGTGAGACCACGATCGATGAAGGCATCAGTCGACTGGTCGTAAGAGTTTCGGGCACAGAATGGAGTCGAGCTCGCGGAGCACTCGACTGATCGAGCACCAGTCGACTGATGGCAATATCAGTCGACTGATGCCAGTGCCGTTGGATGAAATCCAACGTGGAAAGCAGCCGTTATTGGGCAACGGCTACAGGACCAGTCGACTGATAGGGACATCAGTCGACTGCTCCTGTGTCAACGGGAAGAAACTCTCTTCCTCTATAAAGAGGAATGGTGTGGGGCTTTGGGAACCTAATGCTTCAACTCATAACTTCTCCCAAAGTGCTCTAAGGGTTTTTCCACTCTTCTTCTTGTGCTAATTCTCATTCAATTGTAAGAAGAGGGATTGTAAAGAGGTTACCTCCACCTAGCTTGGTGTAAAGGAGAGATTTAGTGGATTTGGCAAAGGAGTGATTCACCTTGGACGAATCGGGATCGTGGATTAGCGGCGTAACCGTGAACCACGTTACAACTTTGTGTTAGCATTGTTTGTTTCCTTTGCTTTGTCTTTCTTTGCTTAATTTTCTTGTCTTGTTTTGTTTTTCCGCTTGCACTAATCTTGTTTGTAGACGAGCAAATTCCGTTATCCAACGAAAGAGGGCTATTCACCCCCCTCTAGCCGACCGATTGATCCCCTACATATTTTGTGTTCGCAACTCCAAATATGACTCCTTTGAGTTTTTAAAACTTCTCAGCACATGTTCTTATTCCCTTTGTTCTACCATCTACAATCAAACAACTCGACTATGTTGAATCATCAATCTCTCTAAGCTCCTATGCACTTAAACATATCAAAATCACTCTGTCAAAATGGACCACTATTATATATAAAACACTTTTATATAATTTTTTTTACTGACTTAGTAATTTTGTTTTAATTTGATAAAAAATTATTTTATCTCGATCAAAATTACTTATTAACTACTAAATGTTTGTTACAACATTATAGTAATTATTATATAGTTGTCGCTGTTGGTATCGATAAGATTTATATATCTTTATAATGTTATAATATTAAGCCTTCATGGTTTTGTTTTTATGATTTACCCAAAAAGTCTCATACCAATGGAGATATCTTTTCATTTTATACTCCCAAAAATTCCCTCTCAAACGAAGAACCACATTGACCCCCTCAAGCATATTCGTTCTCAAAGTACTTTCTCGACTTGATGTTTAATCTTCAACTTACAAGGACTTTCTGTCAACTGTTTGATTTTCCTAATCTAGTTGGACTTCTTATCAATTATCCGATCCTTCTGATTCAACTGAACTTTTTATCATATGTCGAGTTCTTCTGACCCAATTTGACTTCTTGCATAGTGTGTTGTTCTCTTGATCCATACATGGGAGCTCCCACTTCCTTTGTTTGAGGTGCATGGTTTGACATGGACCATGATTCTAATATCAATTATTGATGCCTATAAGATTCACATATTTCTACAATAGTATGATATTCTCCACTTTGAACATAAGTCCCTCATGATTTTGTTTTTAAGCTATACCCAAAAGGGATCATATCTATAAAGATATTTTTTCATCTTATAAGGACATGATATTTTTCATATCTTACCATATGAAATTTTGATTATATTCTCAATACTCTCAACACTCATACTATTGTATAACTAATAACTACTTTGTAGGTATTATAATAATTTTAAAGTGATTTTAATTAAATTAAAATTATTTTATTTTGTGTATTAAGATATTTTATATATAATATATTTGAGAAGTTGAAGTAGTCACTTGAGTCGACTGACATAATAATTAATTTGTTGTAACAATTGTTTTCTAGAAGTTATTGTTGGGTTTCCGGCACCGCGGCGTGTGTGTGTTTGATCACGTTTCGTAAACATGAACACAGCGGAAGCAATAAAAATAATAAATCTACATTTATTACAACACACACAACACACGAATGCATATTACAACAAGTGTAGACATAACCATAAATTTAAATTTGCAATAAAAGGAAATTTATCTACGTTATACCTTTCGTATGACGTGTAGCGGGAACGGCATCAACTGGAACGATCCTCGCTAGAATCGTCTCTATCCGTATCCACGCCGAGTTCCTCGGGATGACTTCGCTAAGCCACGAGCTTCGTCTTCGTATGGGTTACTAGCCTCGTGTTGAAGACGACGTGATCGAGAGATGATCACGATCCGAATCCAAATTCGGATCCTAATACGAGTTCTCAAAACTCGCTTCTCCGGAGAGGTATTCGTCAACCAATTGACGAATCCTTCGTCCTCCACCTCAGAGGATTACCGGAGATCGAATCCCCGGTAAGTTAGCCGCTGTCGGAGCTCTAACCATCGTCCAAACGACGCTCCGACGAGAGGAGAACAAGCTGTCCAGAAAACTGGACAGCTTTGGTGGAGGTGATAGGCGCCGGCCAACCAAGGGAGATAGAGCTCACCTTGATGCCAAACTTGAAGGAGATCACCGGAGCACTAACCGGCAGCAGCTCGACGCCGGCGAGGGGGAAGGAAGCAGCCTTCTGGACGCCGGTTGGAGCCTCAAGGTGGGCGGTGGCAAGGAGGAGGAGAGTTAGCTTCTCCAAGGAGAGGTGGGCGGCAACTTAGGGTTGTGGATTAGGGCTTAATTATCCCTTAAGCCCTCTTTTATAGAGAACTAATTCTCTTAATGGTTATTGGATCATAACCATTAGGCCCGTTAACCCGCTCCATTAAGATAAGTTAAAATAAACCAAACCATGATGGTTTATTTTAAGTTAAAACGAACCGAACCAACTTTTGGTTCATTCGTTTAAAATAAACCAAACCCTTTGGTTTATTCTCCTCCATTGGATTAGAACCACATCATTTTGGTTCATCCATTATGTCTTCATAAGACACGCCCATCCACGCCCATTGCGATCAAACGATTTCATGCTCGCTTATGTTTGGTCCAACCAAACCTAGTTTCTCTCGGCCGAGAATCCCATTCTCAAGCTCGCTTTAAATCCTTCGGATTACGCCACAGCGGTGACCAAACAGGTTCTTCTCGATTTATGTTGGTCGTCTATAATTAACCATTAATTATAGAATGATCATGAGTGGCACCTAGTAGTACATCATGATCCCCAATTAACCGAAAAGATCAACGGTTGATCCAGAACAATTTCTGAAACCCTTCAGCAGCTCGAATGATTCGTGCACCATTCCCTTCACTCATCTTATACCCACTTGGTTCAGGACATGGTCTATAGTGTCAGTCCCCACTAGGCTGACTACGTCACACCTAGCCCAAGTATCATTTCCTCGTCCTCACAGTTCTAGTTACTCACATGTATCGAAGAGTACCTTACTCTAAACATGTAATGCTTTTGGCCAGACTTTAGTAACAATCGACGAGAGGCCATGGGTATACATCTCCTCGCAAGGAGTGGTGAATCCTTTATAGGCTATTCAAACACCTTGATCACTTACTTATACCCAATCATCCCGGGTCCACATCTCCTTAGAGATGCTTGCTTAAGATGTCAAAGCATAAGTCTCCATGATCAAGATGACTTGAATACCGCAAGTCAAAGGAACATCGCACTTAAGCCACAGTAAGAACTTCATTGACATATCTATATATGCAGAGAACCATATGAAGTCTTACAGCTGGTCACTCCAATGAACTAGTTACCATAACTAGCATCCACGATTAACTCCGGACATCACAATGTCTCCAGCCAGTGAGAATCAGCTGCTTGGATACACCAAGGAGTATACCTCGTGCTAGTCTCGACAGAATTGATGGTGTCCAAATCCATCAATTCATCGACTAGGGATAATTCTGATACATTACAATTACACATGTAGAGATACTCACTAGTTGTGATCCAATCACAAATTCTCTCATGCTGTGAATCGTATCGTGGACATTCAGTAAATGAGTTTAAGATCAAATCAAATACATAAAATATGTATACTCAAATAGTGAATCTTCATTTATCATATAAATGGTTCATACATAAGGCGATTGCCTTAGGACATCTCTCATATATTACTAACAGACTCCCACTTGGCCTAATGCCAATCGCTACGGTATCCAATACCATAATCTCTAACATGACCCTCAAACTTACTTTGAGGTAATGCTTTAGTCAAGGGATCCGCTAATTTCCTTTCAGTGTGAATTTTCTCGATTTGTATTTCGTTCCTACTGATGATCTCTCTGATAAGATGATAGCGGCGAAGCACATGTTTGGATCATTGATGAGACCACATCAAGTTCAGAGATGAACTTCTTGATCCAAACCGCTTCCTTTGCTGCTTCCAAAGCTGCAATGTATTCTGCCTTAGTGGCAGAATCCGCTATAGCGTCAAGCTTGGAACCTTTCCAACTTATTGCGCCTCCATTCTAGGTGAATACATACCCAGACTGAGACATGGAATCATCCTTATGCATGCGGGGTGCATCGTATACCCACGTATCACCATGTACCCTTCTCCATATATTAGGAACACATCCTTAGTTCTTCTCAAGTACTTAAGGATCGTCTTAACATCCACCCAATAATCCATTCCTGGATCAGACTGGTATCTGCTCGTGACACTCAGAGCATACGATACATCGGGCCTCGTACATAACATAGCATACATGATAGATCCTATTGCGGATGCATAGGGAATCTTACTCATGTAAATCCTCTCGTCTTCTGTGCGCGGACACATAGACTTCGAAAGGTGTACCCCATGCCTGATGGGTAGGAAACCTTTCTTGGATTCCGACATGCTAAACCTCTTTAGCACTCGGTCTATATATGTAGACTGCGAAAGACCAAGCAACCGTTTCGATCTATCTCTATAGATCTTAATCCCGAGGATGTAGGTTGCTTCTCCCAGGTCTTTCATGGAGAATGTCTTGGATAACCAAACCTTAACTGACTGTAAGATTGAAACATCGTTTCCTATAAGTAATATGTCATCAACATATAATACTAGGAACACGACTGCACTCCCACTAACCTTTTTGTACACACAAGGTTCGTCTGGATTTTGTGAGAAATCAAACTTTTGATTGTCTCATCAAAACGGATATTCCAGCTCCTGGATGCTTGCTTCAATCCATAAATGGAGTCGCATGATTTGCATACCTTGGTTTTATCACCGATGTGAAACCCTCAGTTGTATCATATACACGTCCTCGGCGAGTTTCCATTAAGAAAGTTGTTTCACATCCATCGCCATATCTCATAATCATAATGAGCCGCTATGGCCAGGAGCATTCGAATGGATTTAAGCATAGCTACAGGCGAATAGGTTTCGTCATAATCAACACCTTGTTTTTGACGATATCCTTTCGCCACCAATCTAGCCTTATAGGTAATCACATTACCATCCATGTCAGTTTTCTTCTTGAAAACTCACTTGCACCCTATAGGCTTTATGCCTTCAGGTGGGTCAACCAAGTTCCAAACTTGGTTTTCATACATGGAATCCATTTCCGACTTCATGGCACCAAGCCATTTATCCCTTTCTGAACTTGTCAGCACTTCTTCATAACTGGTAGGCTCCTCATCATCAATGAGTAACACGTCGTTCGATTCACTTATGAGAAATCCATATCTCTCAGGAATATTGCGTGTTCTACGGATCTACTGAAGATGTGGTGTTACAATAGTCGTAGATTGCTCATCACTATGAGTTGTCATTGTGTAATGTCTATTTGAGTCTCTCGAGCCTCCTCAAGCTCGACGACACTCCCACTATTTTCTTGCAAGAGAAACTCTTTCTCTAGAAACACAGCATGCCTTGAAACAAACACCTTTTGTTCCACAGGATGATAGAATTGGTAACCCCTTGTTTCCTTAGGGTATCCAATAAATAGACATTTATCAGACTTAGCATCCAGTTTGTACGTCTGATCAGCCGCATAAGCAGGACAACCCCATATCTTCAAGTAAGATACATGAGGTTTCTTACTATTCCATATCTCATATGGAGTAGTTGAGACTACCTTGGTAGGCATTCTGTTTAACAAGTAAACAGCTGTCTGAAGTGAATAGCCCCAAAAGGACTTGGGAAGAGTCGCATGATTCATCATTGACCTGACCATGTCCAACAAACGATTCGCCTCTCGGATACACCATTATCTTTGTGGTGTATATGGCGGAGTCCATTGAGACAATATACCATTGTCTCTTAGATAATCAAGAAACTCTTGACTTAAGTATTCACCACCTCGATCCGATCAGTATTTTAATACTCTTGTCATGTTGTTTCTCTACTTCATTAATTCTTTGAACCTTTCAAAGGCTTGGACTTGTGTTTCATCAAGAACACATACCCAAACCGTAGTGATCATCGGTGAAGGTAATGAAGTAGCTATAGCCTCCTAAAGCTTGAGTTGACATAGGTCCACATACATCACTATGTATTAGGACCTAGCAACTCTCCCACTCGTTCACCTTTTCCTATAAAGGTAACTTAGTCATCTTGCCTTTTAAGCATGATTATGTATCGTATGAATCAATTCAAGCGATTCGAATTCCACATCGGTGTAATTCGGACATGCGTTTCTTGCTTACATGGCCAAACGACAATGCCACATATAGGAGTCTATTTGATTATCCTTTCGAGCACACTTGTTGCTCCCGATATTGAAAATGTCCTTTGGATCGTCCAAGCGTATAAAAACACCATTGCTTAAAGTTCGGTCCATAAAGAACTTCCATTCAAAGTTATGTAACAACAATTGTTACTAAAAGTCAAATGGTACCCATTTCTATTTAAACAAGAAATAGAAATGATGTTCTTTATCAGCGAAGGAACATAAAAGCAATTGTCCGATTCTAAGACAAGTCTGAGGAGTTTCAACAAATCGTTCGATGGCGAGTGCGGCAACCTTTGCTCCATTCCCAACATGTAAATTTGACTCTCCTTGGCGAGTCTTCTTCTATTCCTTAGCCCATGTATGTCATTACATATATGAGCCACACCCAGTATCCAATACCCAAGTGTTTGAGGAAATAGAATGACAATCAATAACGAAGATATCTGAAGAAGATGGGGCATCAGATGCCTTATTCTTCTTCACGGACTCAAGATAAATCTTGCACTTTCTTCGTAAATTTCTCTCCTTGCCATAATGATGGCAAGTTTCCTTTGTGCTAGTTCTACCTTCTTAGCCTTTCTCTTCTTTCCCTTCTGTTCCTTTGACTTCCTCTTAGAACCTTTCTTGAGAATCAACTAATAACACCGTCCCCTGCTCATGCTTCTCGAGAAGACTCCACGAGTCTTGACATATTGCGATACCACGGATGAACCTTCTAGCATCTCGGAGGTGAAGAGGGCTTTGAGACTTGAACCTTTGAATCTCACTTGCTCATCAACCAACTCACAAAGATGAAGGACTACGATATGAGCATCCATATGCTCATCGCTTCGTAGCTTAGGTTCCATCGCGGCTAGCATGATGCACAACTCATTTGTTGAGAATCACTCACATGTTTACGATAGGCCAACAATTGGTCGAGTTGCATTCACTAGGATGGCGGGAAGAGGCGCGAGGACATTTGCAAGCTTTTCACCTTGAGAACAATTCTCAAGTTTCTAAGCGATCCAAGTTCGGCCCGATCAATTTATTGAATCAAAATGGAGCATAAATTCAAAGACATCATGATCAATCTTAGAAATACAAAGCGAGCATATATGAAAGATGATTTTAAAATGCATTAATATATATTTATAAATCACATTCATTTTTTCGAATATCAAAAAACCCAAAATCACTACTGGAGATAGTAGGTACATCTCAGAATGGGCTGATATCCATCATAGTTAACAACAACCTTGGAAGAGTCCAACAAGCCATTCTTAGCTATGATGGTGGGTATCTATCGATTACATATCATGTATATGCAACTATCACAATGTGCTATCAACTAATTGAATGTTTACACATACATTGGGTTGTTAACACATTAACAAGTATGCATCATATGCATAGCACCCAACTTCACCTCCCTTTACATCGACCTTGGAGAGAGTCCAACAAGCCGATGCTCCAGGTTAAAGCCAACCCATTAATCGGGAAATAGTTTTAATATGGTTAGAGCGCATTCAACCAATTAGCCCAGCTTGGAGAGAGTCCAACAACCAAAGCTAACGATTGACCTCTGACTCTTACCATATTAGTATTAAACTATTCCATGATTTGAACATGTTGAGTTGGGGCTTGGAGTGAGTCCAACAACCCAAACAAGCGGAACTCTGGTTCTAACCATATTAATGGAAGGTGTAGGCTTTAATATTGAGTTAGGGTTTTATGTCTCATCCTCTTTGCATGCAAATAACTATTATCTACATGGCATGACATACATGGCATACATCTACATGTCACGACACGCATGGCATAATGTTATGCATCTAATGCAATTACATGACATACAATTATGTCATGTATATAATTTCCTTATATGTCATAACTATTTATGGAAATAAAATATGTTTAAGATTTGATTCTCCAAATCAAATCATAATTAAATTAGGAAACAAATTTCCAAATCTAATCACATATTTTATTTATGGAATTATTTGATTAAGGAAAATCTATTTAGGAAACCAATTTCCTAAATCATTAAAACTACTTATGGAAATAAAATATTTTAAGATTTGATTTTCCAAATCAAATCATGATTAAATTAGGAAACAAATTTCTAGAATCTAATCAAATATTTTATTTATGGAAAATATCAATTTCCATAAATACTTCCAACTTTCCAAAAGTGGAAGATTTCCATAAATACTTCTAGACTTTCCAAAATTGAAAAATTTCCATAAATACTTCTAAATTTCCAAAATTAGAAAATTTCCAGAAATAACATTATGACTATCTCATAAAACCATTTTACGATTATGTGAAACACAACAGGCTCGATACCCTTTGTTGGGTTTAGACACGCATGCGTGTGTGTTCGATCATGTTTACGTAAACATGAACACAGTGAAGCAATAAAAATAATAAATCTACATTTATTACAACACACACATCACACACATGCATAGTACAACATGTGTAGACATAACCGTAAATTTAAATTTGCAATAAAAGGAAATTTAACTACGTTATACCTTTCGTATGACGTGTAGCGGGAACGGCATCAACGGGAACGATCCTCGCTAGAATCGTCTCTATCCGTATCCACGCCGAGTTCCTTGGGATGACCGCTAAGCCACGAGCCGTCTTCGTGCGGGTTACTAGCCTCGTGTTGAAGGCGGCGTGATCGAGAGATGATCACGATCCGAATCCAAATTCGGATCTAAACAAGTTCTCAAAACTCACTTCTCCGGAGAGGTATTCGTCAACTAATTGTGAATCGCCGTCCTCCACCTCAGAGGATTACGGAGATCGAATCCCGATAAGTTAGCCACTGTCGAGCTCTAACCGTCGTCAAATGATGCTCCGGCGAGAGGAGAACAAGCTGTCAGAAAACTGGACAGCTTTGGTGGAGAGTGATAGCGCCCGGCCAACCAAGGGAAGATAGAGCTCACCTTGATGCCAAACCTTGAAGGAGATCACCGGAGCACTAACCGGCAGCAGCTCGGCGCCGGCGAGGAAGAAGCAGCCTTACGGCGCGGTTGGAGCCTCAAGGTGGCGGCGGCAAGGAGGAGGAGAGTTAGCAACTTAGGGTTTGGATTAGGGCTTAATTAACCCTTAAGCACTCTTTTATATAGAACTAATTCTCTTAATGGTTATTGGATCATAACCATTAGGCCCGTTAACCCGCTCCATTAAGATAAGTTAAAATAAACCAAACCATGATGGTTTATTTTAAGTTAAAACGAACCGAAACAACTTTTGGTTCATTCGTTTAAAATAAACCAAACCCTTTGGTTTATTCTCCTCCATTGGATTAGAACCAAACCATTTTGGTTCATCCATTATGTCTTCATAAGACACGACCCATCCACGCTTCCATTGCATTGAAACAATTTCATGCTCGCTTTATGTTTGGTCAACCAAACCTAGTTTCTCTCGATGCGAGAATCCCATTCTCAAGCTCGTTTTAAATCCTTTGGATTACACTCGTTGTCGTGTGACCAAATAGGTTCTCGGTTTATGTTGGCCGTCTATAATTAACCATTAATTATAGAGCGATCATGAGTGGCACCTAGTAGTACATCATGATCCCCAATTAGCGAAAGATCAGCGGTTGATCGAACTATTTACGAAACCCTTGATGCTCGAATGAATCGTGCCCCATTCCCTTCACTCATCTTATACCCACTTGGTTGAGGACATGGTCTATTGTGTGATCCCCACTAAGTGTAGCCCAAGTATCATTTCCTCGTCCTCACAGTTCTAGTTACTCACATGTATCGAAGAGTACCTTACTCTAAACATGTAATGCTTTGGCCAGACTTTAGTAACAATCCGACGAGAGGCCATGGGTATACATCTCCTGCATGAGGAGTGGTGAATCCTTTATAGGCTATTCAAACACCTTGATCACCGACTTATACCCAATCATCCGGGTCACATCTCCTTAGAGATGTTTGCTTAAGATGTCAAAGCATAAGTCTCCATGATCAAGATGACTTGAATCATGATCAAGGAACATCAAGTCAAAGGAACATCGCACTTAAGCCACGTAAGAACTTCATTGACATATCTATATATGCGAGAATCATATGAAGTCTTACGACTGGTCACTCCAATGAACTAGTTACCATAACTAGCATCCACGATTAACTCCGGACATCACAATGTCTCCAGCCAGTGAGAATCAGCTGCTTGGATACACCAAGGAGTATACCTCGTGCTAGTCTCGACAGAATTGATGGTGTTCAAATCCATCAATTCATCGACTAGGGATAATTCTGATACATCACAATTACACATGTAGAGATACTCACTAGTTGTGATCCAATCACAAATTCTCTCATGCTGTGAATCGTATCGTGGACATTCAGTAAATGAGTTTAAGATCAAATCAAATACATAAAATATGTATACTCAAATAGTGAATCTTCATTTATCATATAAATGGTTCATACATAAGGCGATTGCCTTAGGACATCTCTCATATATTACTAACAGTTATAATTGAAGATAGTTGGTTTGTGATGGAAGTAGTTGACTGATAATTAGTTAAACAATTATAAAGGAACAATTAGTTCATTATGATGACTGAAGCTACTATTGAAGACACTCGACTGGTAGAGTAAACAATCGACCCAAATGACAAATGATAGTGGAAACAGTTGATTGGAAATGACTAGTCAAACTAATTGCTGAATAAGCAATCGACTAATGTAGAAAATATGGATGCTTCTAGAGATTTTTTAAAGGTATGGGAGAAGGCTATAAATATTGAGCTTGTTGTCTATGAATTCAATCATCTTTTACAACAACTATACTCTATCAAATTCTCTACACTCAACCTCTCTCTTCTCACTTTGAAATTTTCCTTCTCTCTTTTATAAACAAGACTTGTAAAAGGTTTCGATGTTCAAGAGAGAGAAAATTAGTGAACTTTGTAGAGTTACTACCAAAAGATTGTACGATATGGATTAAGAGTTTGGGGGTTATGGAACCACATAAAAAATTGAGTTACCATTGCTTTCGTCCCTTTACTCTCAGTGCATTTTACTTATCGTTCAGTACTATTGTCTGTGTTTTTGTAGAATAACTCACTTTCTCGTCTAAGTTTTTTTGGTAATTAAGGTTCCCTCCTCTTCTTTCGATTTTACATAAAATACCTGTGTAAGTTAATAAGAACTGAAAGAAAAGCTAGTACTGGTGCGCGCTATCAAGTTTCTGATAGTGCAGTGGCATTCCTGTGATTTTGGCAAGGGTCTTTGAAATTACTTTAGGCTCTTGAGTAATCCTTGAGAAAATGGATGCAAAGTGCATTTGTTAAGCATTTTTGAGGAGCACCTTTGGGTCATGTTAATTGAATTGCGACATATAGGACCATATGCTACCGAGTATCTGACATAAGATAAGATTCACTTGCTGTGGAAAATCTATGTTGACACTTTGGACTACAACTTTGGATGCCATATTCAAGCAAGAAACTAGTATGTCATGCACATTAGTTCTATGGAATCCCGTCACCTTTTTCCGGTTTGCACACTTGCACCTGTTAGATGGTATGCCTTTCAATCATACATCAGTTCTATGGAGCTCTGCCACCCTGTTCCAGTCTCACACGCTTGTACCTGTTGGGTGATATGGTTGATGCATAAGCAGTTCCCATTAATTGCTCATGCTAGATACACCAAATGTAGATCCTTGCACCATGTGCAATCCCATCAAGTT
The DNA here is from genome assembly GCA_025175895.1 of Wurfbainia villosa. NCBI lineage: Eukaryota > Viridiplantae > Streptophyta > Magnoliopsida > Zingiberales > Zingiberaceae > Wurfbainia > Wurfbainia villosa. Next base: position 4,097,468 of record JAKLTH010000299.1, on the reverse strand, counting down.
GATATTTAACTTGATTGTGGTTTCTGAGGTTCACGCCACAAGATTAGAAAGTTTTCTTAAGATCAATCGACATCTAATGCAAATGATAGTTTCTTTTCTCTGGGTTGACTTGGAATACTAATGCAAGGAGTCATTCTGGGCAAAAATGCTTAGACCATTCGATTATGTAATAGCTAGGAATAGGATACTTTTAGTGGACGTGCATCTCATCCCTTTTTGAGTTTGATGTCTGCAGTTAACTTGGCGAACACATTGGAGTACCAATCTGTTCGTGTCTTTCTTAAACATTCTTACTTCCCACATATTTACGAGATTTAAGTTTGGAATTCAAAAGTCTTTGTTTGGGAATCACTTGTACATCAAAATGTATCCCATAATTTGGAAGTTGAGTCAGGACTATAACATAAATGTAAGCTTGGATCAACATATGCCCAGATGTGGCTCTATATTTGAGACTAATGTAACTCAAATTATATTCAATCTGACATCAGAATTGAATACACGTGTTGTGTGACATATATTTTGTGGTGGGAAACGTATAATGATATACATACTTGTCCTGAGTGTAAACATCCCTTTGAGTTTCTAAATGTTCATCGCTCGCTCAATAGCAACATTCATGATTACATGTTTGAAGAGTGTTTGTCTTTTTCTGAGGGCATATTGGTTTGCATTTTCGATTGTAAATATTTAAAATGTAAAGCAACGAGAAGAGAGCTACGATGAGTTAGAAGAATTTTTTCAAATAGAAGTTAATCAAGAACTCGACGATATCGAACAAGATGAAAGTTATTACCTCAGTAAAGTGAGCATTCACATTGGAAACAAGAGATGAGGGTGTAATGGGTATATAAGGACCGGAAGAAAAGAAGCCCGCCTAGTGCTCAACGATATCAAGACGATGTAGTTGAAGTCGACTCGTCTTAAAGCTTGAAGGAGGTGCCTAAAGGCGTCATAGATAGAAGGGTAAAACGAGCAATGAAACGAGATACAACCAATAAAGCCACGGTAGAAGATCATGCAAGTATTTCTTGAATCTCCAACTTCCTCTTAAGAACTTGAGGAGTTTAAAAATTATTTTCCTATCTTATGCCCTATGCTGCTGCACGTGGTCATGTTGAATAAACCATTAGCTCTTGTATGATACTCAGGATAAAAACTTTTGCAAAAATATAGGATACAGATAATTATTTAGTTGTAACTTTTTCTCGAACAAAATAAAAATCAATTTTCATATATTTTGTACGAGCATGAAAGATCAGATTTGTTGTAAGGTATGTTGCTCCAATGTTATCAAACCAAATTTTTGGTATGGTATTTGACCCAAGATGTAATTCAAAAGGAAATTATTGAAGCCAAATAATTTCAGATGTTATATAGGCTATAACTTTATATTCTCCCTTAATACTTAAACATGAAATTATAGGTTGCTTTTTTAAATTCCATGAGCTAAGGTTTCGTTAAAAAAATATTGCATATCTATTGGTAGAGCATCTATCATCAGGAGAGCTAGCCTAATCCGCATCACTATAGGCATGTAAATCTCAAGATGAATCATGATATAGAAAAAGATCACGTATAATAGTACCTTTGAGATAATGAAGAATTCTTTTCGTACCTTTCCAATTTTGTTCAGTGGGAGCATGCATAAACTTCCAGACACGATTCATAGCAAATGTAATATCAGTTCATGTGATCGTAACATATTGTAGGGCTTCAATAATATTTCGATAAATCTGAGGATCTGATATAGCAAGAGAAGATGAGGGCATAGAGTAGTTATTTATAGCAATTGGTGTGGAAATTAGATGTTCTCCATCCATTTTAGCCCTATGAAGAAGTTCAACAATGCATTTGCTTTGAGAGAGAAGACAACCTTCATCATGTGGGATAAGTTCAATACCAAGAAAAAATCGAGCATTACCCAAATCTCGAGTAGGAAATTCTTGATTGAGGAGACTGAATAAATTTGTGATACTCTTTTGATCATTTCCGATTGTTAAGTTGTCATCCACATAAATAAGAAAAAAATATAATAGATCCATAATTATATTTATAAAAATAGAGAAGAGCTGGTCAGATCGAGGGAGGGTTGTGGCATCTGCACAATTTGCTTGGATAAGATTGCTCTACATGAGATGACCCTTGTAAAAGGATTCGGACACTTACTGTGTGATGTGCATTTTGCGGTGGGCAACGTACAATGAAATACATACTTGTCCTCAGTGTAAGCATCCCTTTGAGTTTCTGAATATCCATCGCTCTCTCGATGGCAACATTCACGATTACATATTCAAAGAGAGTGTTTGTCTCCTTCTGAGGGCACATTGGTTTGCAATTGTGATTGTAAATATTCAAGACATAGAGCTACAAGAAGAGAGTTACGATGAGTTAGAAGAACTTCTTCAAATAGAAGTCAATCTCGAACTCAACGATATTGAACAAGATGAAAGTTATTACATTTGTAAGATGAGCATTCGCATTGGAAACATGATATGGGGGTGTAATAGGTGCATAAGGACAGGAAGAAAAGAAGCCTGCCCTATTGCTAAACGATATCAGGATGATGCAGTTGAGGTCGACCCATCTTACAGCTTGAAGGAGGCACCTAAAGGCGTCGACACAACCAATAAGGCCACGGTAGAAGGACATGCAAGTATTTCTTGAAACTCCAACTTCCTCTTTAGAACTTGAGGAGTTCAAAAAAATTTTTCCTATCTCATGCCCTATGTTACTACTCGTGGTAATGTTGAATAAACCACAAACTCTTGTACGATACTCAGGATAAAAACTTTTGCAAAAATATAGGATACAGATAATTGTTTAGTTGTAACTTTTTCTCGAACAAAATAAAAATCAATGTTCACATGTTTTGTACGAGCATGAAAGATCGGATTTGCTGTAAGATATGTTTCTCTAATATTGTCACATGAAATTTTTGGTATGGTATTGACCCAAGATGTAATTCATAAAAAAGTGATTAAAGCTAAATAATTTCAGATGTTGTATTGACTATAGCATTATATTCGGGCTTTGTACTTGAGCATTAAACTGCAAGTTGTTTTTTTTTTAATTCCATGAGGTAAGGTTTTGTTTAAGAAATATTGCATATCCACTAGTTAAGCATCTATCTTCAGGAGAACTAGCCTAATCCGCATTACTATTGGCATGTAAATCTCCAAATTAATGATGATATTGTAAAAGACCATGTATAATAGTACCTTTGAGATTATGAAAAATTCTTTTCAAACATTCCCAATTTTGTTCAGTGGGAGCATGCATAAATTGCCAGGCATGATTCACATCAACTGTAATATTAGGTTGTTTGATAGTAATATTTTGTAGGGCTCCAACAATGCTTCGATAAATCTGAGGATCAGACATAGTAGGAGAGGATGAAGGTATAGAGTTGTTATTTATAGCAATTGGTGTGGAAACCTGAAGTGCTCCATCCTTTTTAGCTCTCTGAAAAAAGTTCAACAATGTATTTGTTTTGAGAGAGAAGACAACCTTCATCATGTGAGATAAGATCAATACCGAGAAAAAATCGAGCATTTCCCAAATCTCGAATAGAAAATTCTTGATTGAGGAGACTTAATAAATTTGTGATACCCTTTTGATCATTTCCGATTATTAAGATGTCATCCACATCAATAAGTAAAAATATCATAGATCCATCATTACATTTATAAAATTGAGAAGAGTTGGTTGGATCGGGGGAGGGTTTTGGCATATGTGTTATTCGATTGGACAAAATTGCTCTGCATGAGATGACCCTTGTAAAAGGATGCGAACACACGTACTGTGTGACATGCATTTTACTGTGAGCAATGTACAATGAAATACATACTTGTCCTCAGTGTAAGCATCCCTTTGAGTTTCTAAATGTTCATCGCTCGCTCGATGACAACATTCATGATTACATGTTCGAAGAGAGTGTTTGTCTCCTTCTTAGGGCACATTGATTTGTAATTCTGATTGTAAATATTTAAGAAATAGAGCCACAAGAAGAGAGTTATGATGAGTTAGAAGAACTTCTTTAATTAGAAGTCAATCAAGAACTTGACGATATCGAACAAGATTAAAGTTATTACGCTAATAATGTGAGCATTCACATTGGAAACAAGAGATGGGGTGTAATGGGTACATAAGGACAGGAAGAAAAGAAGCCTGCCCTATTGCTCAACGATATCAGGACGATGCAGTTGAAGTTGACCCACCTTACAACTTGAAGGAGGTGCCTAAAGGCATTGCAGGTAGATGTGAAAAACAAGCAATGAAACAAGACACAACCAATAAGGCCACGGTAGAAAGCCATGCAAGTATATCTTGCAACTCCAACTTCCTATTTAGAACTCGAGGAGTTAAAAAAAAATCCTAGCTCTTGGCCTATACTACTGCTAGTGGTCGTGTTGAATAAATTAGCAGCTCTTGTACAATACTCTGGATAAAAACTTTTACAGAAATATAGGAGACAGGTAATTGTCTAGTTGTAACTTATTCTCGAACAAAATGAAAATTAATTTCCACATATTTTGTACGAGCATGAATGATTGGATTTGTTGTAAGATATGTTGCTCCAATATTGTCACACTAAATTTTTTGTATGGTATTTGATCGAAGATGTAATTCAAAAAGAAGTGATTGAAGTCAAATAATTTCAGATGTTGTATAGGCTGTAGCTTTATATTCTCTTTCAATACATGAGCATGAAACTGTTGGTTGTTGTTTTGAATTCCATGAGCTAAGGTTTTGTTCAAAAAATATTGCATATCAACTAGTAGAGCATCTATCATCAGGAGAGCTAGCCTAATTCGTATCACTGTAAGCATGTAAATCTCAAGATGCTTCATGATATAGAAAAAGACCACATATAATAGTACCTTTGAGATAGTGAAGAATTCTTTTCACACATTACCAATTTTGTTCAGTGGGAGCATGCAAAAACTTCCAGACATTATTCATAGCAAATGTAATATCAGGTTGTGTGATAGTAACATATTGTAGGGCTCCAACAATGCTTCGATAAATCTAAGGATCTGACATAGTAGGAGAAGATGAGGGCATAGAGTGGTTATTTATAGCAATTGGTGTGAAAATTAGATGCGCTCCATCCATTTTACCCCTATGAAGAAGTTCAACAATGCATTTGCTTTGAGAGAGAAGACAATCTTCATCATGTGGGATAAGTTCAATACCAAGAAAAAATCGAGCATTACCCAAATCTCGAGTAGGAAATTCTTGATTGAGGAGACTTAATAAGTTTGTGATACCCTTTTGATCATTTTTGATTATTAAGATGCCATACACATAAATAAGAAAAAAAAATATAATAGATCCATCATTATATTTATAAAAATAGAGAAGAGTCGGTCGGATCGAGGGAGGGTTGTGGCATCTGTGCAATTTGCTTGGATAAGATTGCTCTGTATGAGATGACCCTTGTAAAAGGATTCGAACACACATACTGTGTGATATGCATTTTGCGGTGGGCAACGTACAATGAAATACATACTTGTCCTCAGTATAAGCATCCCTTTGAGTTTCTAAATGTTCATCACTCTCTCGATGGCAGCATTCTCAATTACATGTTCGAAGAGAGTGTTTATCTCCTTCTGAGGGCACATTGGTTTGCAATTGCGATTGTAAATATTTAAGATGTAGAGCTACAAGAAGAGAGTTATGTTGAGTTATAAGAACTCAACGATATCGAACAAGATGAAAGTTATAATGTTAGTAAGGTGAGCATTCTCATTAGAAACAAGAGATGGGGGTGTAATGGGTGCATAAGGATAGGAAGAAGAAAGTCCACCAAATTGCTCATGATATCAGGACGATGCAGTTGAAGCTGACCAGTCTTATAGCTTGAAGGAGGTGACTAAAGGCATCACAGGTAGAAGGGCAAAACGAGCAATGAAATGAAACGCAACCAACAAGGCCATGGTAGAAGGTCATGCAAGTATTTCTTGAAACTCCAACTTCCTCTTTAGAAGTCGAGGAGTTTAAAAAAAAATTTCCTTTCTCATGGCCAATGTTGTTGCTCGTGGTCGCACTACAAGAAAATAGAGCTTCAAAGACAAAAAAAATCTGTTTCTGAAAGTCATTTTTCCGTCTCAAAAAATAATTTAAGACAGAATATTTTGTCTCAAAATTCCGTTAGTGAAAGCCCCGTAGCTAAATTTAAGACAGAAATATTCCGTCTTTAATTTTAGAAACAAATTAAAAGATTGTTTATAAATCTGTCTTTAAGTTCACGTTTCAAATAATATATCAAATGTAATTTTAATCTGTTTATAAATTCATCTACATTTCTGTTTTTTAATTCGTATACGATTTCGTTTTTAAATATATCACTGAATTTTTATTATATTTTATTTTTAAATTTCTCATTTACAAAATAATTTACAATAAACAATCACACATTTCAAATAAATTAAAAATATTTCCAACAATTAATTTCTAATGCAACTATACAATTTAAAATTGAGATAAATAAATATTCACATCATTCAAATACATTTAAGCATTAATGAAACTATAAGTAACTCATAAATTTTTATATCCCAACACAAATAATTTAATCTTTATTTCATCTATCACGCTACTCATTGGGACCAATCCTTCTGGATATAAATGATTTGTATATCCCAGTTCTTGAATTATTCTATGAACCATTTTCTCAAAAATTTCTTCTCTTTGCCTATCTTCCTTGATAAGCTTTTATCATCTTCGCTGCTCTCTCTCCCTTGATCTTCTTTGTTAGAACCAATATCTTTTTTCTCTCTATTTGACATCCTGCATCAATATTGAAATTCTCGACAAGAAGTGAAAAAACCTGAAATAAAAAAAAACAATTTGGAAGCATACAAACTGACATCAAATGAGTGAAATGACTGATATATTAAAAATTCACTAATGTAGAAATTGTTAGACAAAAGCAAGCCTTGCATGTTAACACCAATTGTAATAGAGCTGGCTAAATATAATACACAATAGAGAAACTTTTGCAACTAAAACAATTATTGACTTAAGTGAATAAAATCTGAACAAGACACCAAGATGAAAAGATAATTTAATTTTTTTTCTAACATTTGAAGATTCAACGTCCATGCACTAGACTATAGCAAAATAGGAACAGTCATGTTGCACATATGACAACTGTTAGGTACTCTTCAGAACCTCAATGAAAGCAACTTTCTTAAAGCTTCAGTATGCATGGTTCAGCCAAGAAATCAATAAGAGCTACTTACAGACTAAATAGATAGATTAAAAAAAAAGTGCATCCGAATTATACAAGATAATACGCAAACCTGCTCCTCCTCCTTACACATGTGCTGCATCAGTGATGCTTGTATAACACCGGTGCATGAGGCAATTTCTCTTCTAACACTAGCATCCTTATGAACATTCAAATCCAACAGTTTAAATAATTGTTCAAAAAGGCCATGCTCCCCTTTGTGTTCCAGGCAATGTGTCTGTGCTACATTCTTCACACGTTTGTCAAGAGCCAGAAAAATGACCTGCAATTCAAGAAGTTTTAGACAACTAATAGTGATAATAAATATAGAAATGTATTTCTGTGCTACAACATGACACGTTTTGTTTTCTTTAGCGGCAATGCCTGAATCAAAGGAGCCACCTTGTGCTGTTACGCTATCATCTAAATTTAAAATTTTCAACTACAACTTTGATACTAATGCAATATACAGTTAATGCCCAATAAAAGTTAAGAAATGGTGGGGTAGAAGCTTATCTTAATACAGAAACAACAAGCTAATAGATACTTGTTAATAGAACACCAAAAGTAGCCACCTTAATGATCATACACATATCATTGCTCACCAAACCGGACAGTCCTGCCATCAATATCCCTTAACTCAGTCAAAAATATTTCCTGAGTTAATGGAGGCCAAATTTATGGACCGATTCGATGCTCCTATCAGGAGGATGTAATTGCCAAGCATCAAAACATGGTTGCGACCAAATCAAGATGAAATATCACAAGTTTCCTTATTTTACTCCACAATTCTTGAATCCCATTAGAAGTATGATCGTAGGAATTAATGAATAAGATTCTAGCCGCATTAAAAATTCCACACAATAACCTGATTCATCAAAATGGACCAGGCGAGTACCTCGCCCTCCGCATTAGAAGTACGAGCGGAAGCGGCGACTGGTTGGTGCAATGGCCAGCAGGAGGAGCGTCTTGCACTTCGATCTCGTGGTGGACATGCCGACAGAGATGATTGACGATCGGTGCGCGATCGAGCGAGGAAGAGGAAAGCGGCGGTGGAAAAAGGAGAGCACGATTGCAGGAGAGGATAAGGGAAATAAACCATACGGTTTAGGGTTCATATATAAATATAATCATATAATATTAATTAACAATAAATGGATAATCCAAATAGTTTCTAATTTAAAAAAATAAAGACAACACTATTTAAAAATCGTTGTCTTTAATCCAAAAAAAATATTAATACACAACGGTTTTAAAAAAAATATTTTCTATGATAAATTAAAAAAAAATATTTTACGCTAAAAGCGTTGTTAAACTAAAAACAATAACTCTTTTCATAAAAAACGATGTCTTTTAAATGTTGTGTATTACCTTTTTGTTGTAGTGACGATCAGAAGATAAGAGAAGATTAACTGGTGCGCATTAATTATTATCTCTCAAATCTTTAAAAAATAGAAAATAAAGAAAATAATTAGAGAATAGGATTTAGTCTATTAGGAATAATTAAATTTATTAATATTTAATATTTTTTTAAAATTATAAACAAAATATTTTTTTGTTTAAAATTATTTTAAACAGATTTTATGACAAATATAATTTCGTATTAGATTTCGTTTCTAATTTATATTTATTTTTATTTATAAAAATTTATTTTATAAATTTGTTTCTAATTCATTTTAAATTTTGTTTTAAATATATTAATATATGTTATATATTATCTAAGTAAAACAGATTAGTAATTCCGTTGTAAATCCGTTTTTAATTTATAAAATTTTAAAATAGATTAAAATTTTGTTTTAAAAATATGTTTCTGAAGCCCTATTTTCTTGTAGTGTCGTGTTGAATAAATTGGTAGCTCTTGTATAGTACTCGGGATAAAAACTTTTGCAGAAATATAGGAGCCAGATAATTGTTTAGTTGTAACTCGTTCTCAAACAAAATGAAAATCAATTTTCATATATTGTGTACGAGCATGAAAGATCAGATTTACTGTAATATATGTTGCTCCAATATTGACACACCAATTTTTTGTTATGGTATTTGACCCATCATCACATTCGAGTCATCATCACATTGCATGCATATTGTTGTCTATGTCTCTCTTATGGTTAAGAGAGTCATCAATCATACATATCCACCCGATCACTGTGGGATAGTGGTTGCGAGAGATATGGATAGTTGATATATGCAGCACTCGGCCACTGTGGGATAGTGATAGCTGGAGTTGCATGCAGCTTGTCCTGTCATGCAGCACTTGGTCACTTGTGGGTAGTGGTAGTTGGAGTAGCTTGAAGTAGAGACCCCTTATATGTGGCTAGAAAGCTACTTACTCATACTGTCCATTCGACCACTCGAGAGTAGTGGTAGCTGGAGTTGGGACAGTTGTCATGTTTTGTTCACCCAGGTTATATGGGGTCGTGGTAGCGAGGTGTGTAGACAGTGACCATGCATATGCATCGTCATGGAGGCACATATATATGTTTGATGCATATTGCATATGCTTGTGATATATTGCATATGATTGAGATATGATTATTGCATATGTTTGTACATCATCATACATATCATTTGCATGTTCTATACTATGGTATGTGGAGTACTTGGGTATGAGTTGGATTAAGTTGTTATGTGCATTTGATTAACATTATGATTCCGTATTAGATGGATCGGGTTGGTTTCTACATTTGATTATACATCGTTCATATGATTATGAGTTGATCGCGGGTGTGATATTATTCATGCATGTTATTGGTATATGTTACATTGTTGAATATTTGCTCAGGTTGTTATGAGTTATCATTGCAGATTTTCATGTAAGTCAGTACATTACATCAATTTGGATCAGGTTGGTATATGCATTTATTATATTTATACTGATGGTTATTTGTTATTACATTTAAGACTGTATACCTATCGATCTCCATATGTTTATTTAGTTCATGCACTATCTTTCATAAACCAATGAGTCTTAAACTCACCAGCACAGAACTTGGGTTTCCTATTACCCAGGTAGTAGGTAGAAGATTCCTTGGGTGCTCGAAGCTCCGCTAACTATCCCATCTCACACCAAGCATTTGGATTTTATTCCATATTGGTGTTGTAATATTTTAGATTGTATATTTTGAATTTTATTTTATATTGGTTCCGTATTTTGGTATATAGTTGCGTTGTTATGTATTTTACCTTTATGATGGATTTGATTTAGATGTTGAATTCAATTATGTTTTCTTGTTGTGTCAAAGTCTCACCGGTGCGTATCTATGTGCTTTTATATTTTTTTTATTATTTGTCAATGTTATTTTATTATGATATATAGTTTATGGATGTCGGTAGCTATGTGGATCTTGTATCGATATTATATCTCATATTGTCATATGAGGGTACCGTCTGATTGACGGACAAATATACTCTCGGGGCATGATACTATCCTCCACTATGCCAGAGATCGATACGGTTATAAATTGATCTTAATTTACTATCCCTTTATATAAGTCATGGGATAGATTTTGAGGGCGTTTGAAGTTAAACGAAATTAACTTATTTTTTAAAAAATCAGTTAATTTCGTTTAAGTTAATTAAATTAAATGGCCGATCTTATTTATTATTGCCCTATTTATATCTCCACTACTAATTCCATTTAAGTTAATTAAATAAAACAACAAATAATTAAATTTCGAATTTGGTAGAAATTAAAATACAGATTAAAGATTACATGATTTTAAGAATTATATTACCTTAAGAAGAATTTATAAAGGTATTTTTATCATTTTATAATAATATGAATTACATTCCTTATAATAAATATGAATACCAAATAAACGAATGTAATCACTTTTGTAATCAAAGATTACACACCAACCGCTAACCAAACACAGTAATATAATACACATTACAAACTTAATTACATTACAAAGTTGATTATATTATCCCGTACCAAACGTAGCCTTAGTGTATTTTACTTATCGTTCAGTACTATTGTTTGTGTTTTTTAGAATAACTCACTTTCTCGTCTAAGTTTTTTTTTGTAATTAAGGTTCCCTCCTCCTCTTCTTTCGATTTTACATAAAATACCTGTGTAAGTTAATAAGAACCGAAAGAAAAGCTAGTACTGGTGCGCGCTATCAAGTTTCTGATAGTGCAGTGGCCTTCCTGTGATTTTGGCAAGGGTCTTTGAAATTACTTTAGGCTCTTGAGTAATCCTTGAGAAAATGGATGCAAAGTGCATTTGTTAAGCATTTTTGAGGAGCACCTTTGGGTCATGTTAATTGAATTGCGACATATAGGACCATATGCTACCGAGTATCTGACATAAGATAAGATTCACTTGCTGTCGAAAATCTATGTTGACACTTGGGACTACAACTTTGGTTGCCATATTCAAGCAAGAAACTAGTATGTCATGCACATTAGTTCTATGGAATCCCGTCACCTTTTTCCGGTTTGCACACTTGCACCTGTTAGATGGTATGCCTTTCAATCATACATCAGTTCTATGGAGCTCTGCCACCCTGTTCCAGTCTCACACGCTTGTATCTGTTGGGTGATATGGTTGATGCATAAGCAGTTCCCATTAATTGCTCATGCTAGACACACAAAATGTAGATCCTTGCACCATGTGCAATCCCATCAAGTTGATATTTAACTTGATTGTGGTTTCTGAGGTTCACGCCACAAGATTAGAAAGTTTTCTTAAGATCAATCGACATCTAATGCAAATGATAGTTTCTTTTCTCTGGGTTGACTTGGAATACTAATGCAGGGAGTCATTCTGGGCAAAAATGCTTAGACCATTCGATTATGTAATAGCTAGGTATAGGATACTTTTAGTGGACGTGCATCTCATCCCTTTTTGAGTTTGATGTCTGCAATTAACTTGGCGAACACATTGGAAATGTATCGCATAATTTGGAAGTTGAGATAAGATAGCTTTCTTAAACATCATGTCTAGAGATCGATATGGAAAAGTTTTTCTTTCTTTATACAGTCAGGACTATGACATAAATGTAAGCTTGGATCAACATATGCCCAGATGTGGCTCTATATTTGAGACTAATGTAACTCAAATTATATTCAATCTGACATCAGAATTGAATACACGTACTGTGTGACATATATTTTGTGGTGGAAAACATATAATGATATATATACTTGTCCTCAGTGTAAGCATCTCTGAGTTTCTAAATGTTCATGATTACATGTTTGAAGAGTGTTTGTCTTTTTCTGACGGCATATTGATTTGCAATTTCGATTGTAAATATTTAAAATGTAAAGCCACAAGAAGAGAGCTACGATGAGTTAGAAGAACTTTTTCAAATAGAAGTTAATCAAAAACTCGACGATATCGAACAAGATAAAATTTTTACCTCAGTAAAGTCAGCATTTGCATTGGAAACAAGAGATGAGAGTGAGCATTAGCCACAATATGTACTTAATCTAGAAAATTTTCTAGAATTTATTTACCTGTTAGCCGTCTGGAGATGTCCTGTGGCCGCCAAATCCCCTATACTGACATCGTCAATAATACCTCGAATTTCCAAAACATAAAATCATCGAAAATCCGTACAACTCCGAAAATACCCAGTTAACCTGCCAAACTTGGCGAACTCCAAAAACCCAAAGACCCTAAGGAACTCGGAAACCTACGCTCTGATACCAAATAAATTGTCACGCCCCGAGGTAGTCCCCGCCAGACAAAAATCCGGCAGCATCTCCCCTGTACGGGTGACAATATCAATTTTATACAAGGCCTACATGGCCACTATACATCGGTCAACACGACCGGAACATACCACAACACACTATACATAATATGCAGCCTCAGGTCATCAACCAAAATAAATAAAGGATCTAAAATATCGAGACCTACCCCTTCTGCCATCTGAGCAGGAATATACAACCAACCCAATCGAATAGTCCATAAGGTCACAACAAATATCTCCAAACTTCCACAAGTACATAACCAAAACATTAGGACTTAAACATATCTTCTATACAAAATCCAAAACCATAACTCAAACAACTCATAAACTATCACGACGAGGGGGGGTATGACAATTGGACTCTCCTGACAGCTTCATCCTGAAATAAATATAAAACCATGGGGTAAGTTCAAAGAACTTTGTGGGTATAGTAGATATGCAAAGTAAGGTATAGCTAACAATAAAAATCATGCCAGTACAGTCTCATATATATAGGGTATGCCATAAAGAGAAACCAAAGGACTGTACTTACCTGAATCTCCTACCCTGATACAGGAGCATGTGCCCTATTATAAGAGATAAAGTCATCACCACATACGAATATGAATCCTGTATGCATGACAATCATATGCAACATCCAAGGCATCAATACAATAATGCAGCAAACACAATATAAATGCGATCCGTGCAAAGTGCATGCCGTGTAAATGACATGGTCACCCAGCCTTGACGACCTACCTCACGCTCAGCGATGGTGAAGCCGAGTGGGTAGGGCTATGACAACTGTGCACTCTGCCATCACTGCTCCTGAGTGACCGAGTGGACAGGATGTTGTCCGAGTACACCTATCCTCCTACCCCAAACAGAGTGGGGGAGCTAAGCTCTCATCTCCTGGTGTCATAGACCAGAGGAGGGATCCCTGTCCACTACCACGCTGCCTCATCGCTACCCATGAGCGGACCAGCGGAGCCTGACAGAGCAATTGCACACACCCTCCTGATGTACCACTAACCCATGAGTGGCAGCGTGTGCAGGCCATGTAAATGGCTGCGGGCTCAACAATAATGGAACCCCGTCCAGCCAACATGCAATCATGCAAGATGATGCATGATACTAAAGCATGTCAATCCTACTCAAAATACCTATCCGAATAATATGTACATATCCATAATCCAAGTAACTATGATCCAAATAAAAATAGGAAAGATATAATCATAACCTATCACATGCATGTATCAAGTAGGCACCAACCATATACTAGGCATATAAACATGAAAATTATTGCATGCTATCCTAACTAGCATATCAACATGACTATATTTAAGAGATAAGTCAAAATACCCGCCTTATATAAATTGCTCGAAATGTGAAACCTTCATGTCCGTGGACCTGCCTCGTGATCAAAACCTGCATATAACATAATTACCATCAAATCCAAGCACACGACAACGTGCTAACTCACTACTATATAGTTTCTATATTCGCATCCTTATATTGAATACGAATTAAACCCCCCCCCTCCCCAAATTATACATTTACCACCCTAATAAAATCCACCATTTTCCAACTAGCAAATATGCTAACCTACAGCCTTCAATTCCATACGCCAATTCCTATATCGATAAAATGGTTCACAACCCAACACAACTCTCTAACCTTTCACAAATTATCTAACTCATTCACAGTCGGCCAAAATCCCACACCACAGAAAATCTGTACAAACTCCAACACCTAATTGTGCACAGCCGACATCTCCCAAATAGACCCTCACGTCTAATCCACCTGTCGCTGCCCTTGTCTCACAAATCGACATCAATGTTATATTCAACCACATCGATCCCAACTGTCGTGAACAGAACACTCCAAGCTCCTTCCTAGCTCCCACACAGATACGCACAACCATCACAACACCTCATCACTTTTCCACAGTCGAACAAACTCCACCCAACCACGATTACTGGAAATCAGAAATCAACCACAAAGGAAAGAAAGAGCTTACGGTAGTTAGAACCTCACCGATATCAACCTTCCTTGTAACCGTTGTTCACCGGAGCAATCGACGCTCACGATCACTGTCCCAAAACCACCGATCAAGCTCAAAACAAAAAATCCACAGCTAGATTTAGAACTCATCCAAAAATCAAGGAGAAGGTCAGCCCCCTTACCTTGCTACCGGTAGAATCTCGCCGGCGACACTCCTCCCAACTCTGCCCTATTTGCCGGAAGACCCACTGCAATGCCGCTGCCCTTTCTTGGCAGAAAAGGAGCAACTCACAGTCGGATCCAATTCCCAGCCAAATCGCCCACTCGTCGCGCTGGCCTATCCGTGGAGGCTGTCGAGGATGCCGACCGAGAACCAGAGATGCGGCGCAAGGAGAGGGCGTCGCTGCGGGGCAGTTGTGGCGGCGCACAAGCAGGAGGAGCGAATGGTGCGACGTGCAGAGATGGGGTATGGAGAAGAAGGCTGCGACGGCGGTGGTTGGCCACTGGCGTGTGCGGCTCGGGCGAGAAGCAACGATGGCCGACGGCACGAGCTCGGGGGAAAAGACAGAAGGCCCGATCGACCTCAGATCAACCTCGCGACGGCCGACATGGCGACGACGTTGGCCGCGCGGTGGTTGTAAGAAGAGGCGGTGGCGTTGGCCGCGCGGTGGTTGTAAGAAGAGGCGGCGGCGCTGAACGGGGCAGCGCAAGAGGGGACGGCGAAGAGAACCGTCGCGAGGGTGAAGCCAGCGACGTGCGGAGAAAGAGATCGGGGTAATTAGAAATTAAAAAACTAGGTTTATTAATCCTATTAACTAATTTAAACATACCCTTTAAAAGCCAGTTTTCCTTATCTCCGTAAATACCCCGTAAATATCGCTTACAAGCCCCATTAAATTCTAGAAAAATTCCTAAAATTTCCTAAAAATCTCGCAAAATTTCCAGGATTATTTTCTTAAAATTTTTGACTATTAAATTCAGTATTTAAATTTTTTCCGTATTTAACATTCTCCCCCACTAATAAAAATTTGGTCCCCAAATTTCCTACTCAGATGCATAACGAGTAAGAAATACCACAAGTACTGAAAATATATCTCACGCACCTTAAGTAAACAGGTGGAGGTATTGAGCCCTGATCTTTTCCTCAAGCTTCCAAGTAGCCTCCTCATCTGTGAGGTGACTCCACCCAACCTTGACAAGTCGCACAACCTTGTTCCGCAACTGTCTTTCCTTTTGATCCAGAATCCGTACCGGAGCCTCTGCGTAAGTAGCATCAGGTTGAATGGAACCTGACACATCTGACAAAACATATGTAGAGGCTGACATATACTTCCTCAGTATGGACACATGAAACACATCATGGATACCAGCCAAAGACGGTGGTAGCGCTAGTCGGTAAGCGATTGCTCCGATCCTCTCAAAAATCTCAAAAGGTCCAATGTACCTTGGAGCTAACTTACCACGGTGGCCAAATCTCTTCACCCCTTTCGTGGGTGAGACTCGCAGGAATACCTGGTCACCAATAGAGAACTCCAGAGGTCTCCGTCTCCGATCTGTATAACTCTTCTTACGATCCTGCATCTCGGTCATCCTTTGTCTGATAGTACGGACCAACCCTGCCTCATGCTGAGCTCTATGGGTCCTAGCAACTAGTCCTCCCAGTTGCCCCCGAAATCCATAACACAGGATCTCAGCAAGTCCTCTAGTGTCTAAATGGCCCGCTCAGACTGTCCATCTATCTGCGGATGGAAATGCAGTACTAAAACGAAGCTGCGTGCCTAAGGCTTGCTGTAAACTCTGCCAGTACCGAGACATGAATCGGGGATCTCTATCTGATATAATGCTTAAAGGAACACCATGCAATCTGATGATATCCCGACAATATAACCTTGTCAACCGATCCAAAGAGTCGGTCTTCCAAATCGCTAAGAAGTGCGCGGATTTGGTTAGTCGGTCAACGACTACCCAAATTGCATCATGACTTTGACGTGTCCTAGGCAAACCCACATAAAATCCATAATAATATGCTTCCACTTCCATTCCGGAATCGGAACTTCCTGAAGCATCTGTTCCATAAACTAATGCAACTCCGGAAACCATTATCCTCCTCGAAGTCAGAGACGGTAGTCCATCTACCTTCCAAAATCCACTCCACCACACACTCTATAAGTGCATGGGAGGCTATCGCGACCAACTTCCTTGTTACAACCGTTCATGTTCCAACTACTCTATAGTAACTATCCAGTAGCTAGCTAAAACCCCATGAGTCATCAGTAGCGACACGGCCCCTATTGGCGGAGACTCTATCAGACAATCTGCCTGTTGCGTTACTCTGGACTTCCCACCCCTGGAAGTGGGTTTTTGCCTTCCCCAGGATTCGAACTTTAGACCTCTAGGCTAAGTACTAAAGTTTATGAATCCTGGTAACCAAGTGATCCTTGATCACTTGGTTACCAGGATTCATAAACTTTAGTACTTAGCCTGGAGGTCGAGAGTTCAATGAAGGCAAACCCACTTGTGAAGTCGTGAGTAACGACGGGCCAACAGCGACGATTGTCGCATTTAATAGTCACCGATCAATAGAGGCCAGGTCGTTACAATAAAAAGGCTAAAGTTGTCACGCCCTGAGAGCATGCCGAGCCGAAAATCAAACGGACGGCATCTCCCCTGTATGTGGCAACATTTCGGGTTAATACAAGGCCCGTAGGCCCACAACAACAACAATATATATACATAACAAATAATAGCAGCGGAAATAAAGAGCGCATACCCACAACACACATAACAAAAATATAATATACAGGTGTACTCCACCTGACAAGACCACAACACTAAAACCGTACAAAAACATCAACACCAAAATAACGTCCACAACATAAAGACGAAGTCCAAATATAAACTAAGGTCCATGACATAGGACCAAAATCCAAAACACAATAAACAAGTCCAAGCCATAAGAAAATGAACTCCTCGACAGACTCGGAAAACGGAGATGGGATGGATCGGTCGGCGCAGCTCCAAGTTGTCACGAAGTCGTCTACCTGTTACCTGGGCGACAGAAAAACCCAGGGTCGGAGGTGGTGAGTAAAACTCAACAGGTAATCAGAGAAAACATGTAAATATATATATCAATATTACATGTCATTCAACAGTTTAATCTACTCGTACAACAAGTATACATCAGCATAACTATAGATATGCATGCATATACTAAATAAAGCAACATCGATGATCTTTGACATACACAGCGTCGGCTATTCTATCTTGATCCAACCTGGGCATATAATCACATCATAGGGTATAAAAGTATATTACTAACACAATATCCTAACCTGAGTCAAGGGTATCACTGTGAATATCTAACAGGTATAAAAGTACCAGCCTACTACCATACAGGAAATGCAGTATCATGTATGAATATGTACAAACAAATGCAACAAGCATAGTACATACTAATGCATCATCAAAGTGAGTATACATATAGACTGTATCTGTATGTATACTAATCATCATCATCCATATATATATATATATATGTATACAAGCAGGTATGTATATATATATATAATCATATGCAAAACACCGTATGATACGGCAATGCAGCATGCATGGTCATGCCTGCTCACCCCTACTCGCTACCATGACCCCAGTGTGGCCTAGGTGGCACGACATGACAACTATCCCGACTCCAGCCGCCACCACTCTCGAGTGACCGAGTTGGGTAGTATGATCAAGTAGCATATGAGCGTCAAGAGCTCGCTACGCATAGCGGGGTCCCTCGCCGGCCACTCCGGCCGACCGCTCGATGAGCGGTCGAGTGCCACGCACCCAGGACAACTGCACGCAACTCCAACAACCATCGTCAATAATGGTAGAGTGTGGCACAACAAATGATATGCCCTCACACCCGTTACTCCTCTGGAAGTAACTTGGGAGGCAGAATGACTGACGACTCTCTCTCAACCCCAAGGGGAGACGATGTCGTCAGTATGCATGCAATGACATGAGGGTACTGTCTCACATACAGAACATCTACCCTAGACTCTCTGTTCAACAAAGAGTCACACCCAATTGATCAGTACACTCTCTACCCGGTAGAGAGTCACTCATCTAATCACGACAAGCTAAGACCATCGGTCCGTAGCGACACACTGTTCATGACTCACATGACCATTCACACAACCCGTGGTTGGTGAATAAATGTGCAACATACAGGTATGGAATAAGTCCTACATCTAGGGTCATACTTATCCACAGAGGACCTTTTTGCCAAATTTACAACTTAGGTCATCCTCCGTACTCTAACATCTACACCCTACTAAACAGTTAGACCTACTTACATCACATCTGTAACTTCTAGATTATGCTAGGGAATATGTGTTATCAATAATCGAGCACACATATATATCAACGGTAAGTTCAAGCATACGATAAACAAAGCATGATCAAGGTAATATGAACATCTAACATGTTCATATCTATGTCTAAATCTGGAAATCATTACATCTACCCGACCGGTAGAAAATTACCTACCTGCTGTAAATGCTCGTAGCAATGAAATCCTCACGGCCGCGGACCTGTCTTGTATCCACGTCCTGTAAATAGCATCACTTACATTTTAGTACAAGCAGACTACAAAATACGAATTAATTATTATATCGTTCTTATAGTCGCATTCTTTTATCGACTTACTACTTAGGAAAATCTCCTAAATTATCCAAGGTCGATTTACTATAACCAACCTTCACATTAGACCCTCAACTGGTACCATTAGCATCATAATTAAAAATCCCCCATTTCCAATTAACCACTACACCAGTCTATACATTCAATTCCATACTAACCGGATATTCTACAACCCAGAACAACTCTCTAATCATGTATCACTACCCAATTTATATCAATTTCCATTGAAAACAATAAGGGTAAACAAATCTTACCGACCAGATCATCATCGACATGTGTTTTTCCCCAATTGTTCTGTTCATCGGAATAAACCGAGCTCCACCACTGCCCAAACACCGATACAAGCTAAACAACTAAACAATATAGTCATTACAAACCTTAATCAACATCCACCAGTCAATAGATTAGACAATCGAATAACCCTATAAATCCAAGTTATAAACAGTAGCTTACCCTATTTCCAGCGACGATCGACCGGTTGCTCCGACGATGCAAGTGATCGGCAACTGAGGCAGAGGGCTCGCGGTGGTAATCGGCGGTGACGGCTAAGGTTGGTCGTCACCGATCGCGTGTGCAGGGGCGGCGACCATCGATTGATCTGTGCACGCGACGAGCGTGGCACATGTCTTTGCTCGCTCGGGTGCGAGTGGCGAGGATGGGTGCGAGGTGAGAAGGCGACTCATGCTCAGCTGGAGGGATTTCGTCGGCGGCGGCGCCGATCCGACGGCGAGTGGGAAGAGCAACGGAGATCTCTCGGCAAGGACAGTCGCGATTAGGGAGGAGCTCGTGATGCCAACCTCTTCAACCCGCGGCGGCGACGCTCTAGGGCATGACAAGCGGGCTTGGCGTCGATGGATCGGGAGAACGGGGAGCGGCTGGCGCTCGTATGTGTTTGACCAGTGAGCTCGGCGGCAATGCCGTCGAGGAAGAGCACAAAGACAAGATCGGTACGTGGCGATGAGGAAGAAAAGGGCAGCCAAGAGGGCGGTTCGCCGGCGGGAGACGCGGCGAGAGAAGATGGCGCCGATCGAGAGAAAGGCGTGGAAATCGTGAGGAGAAGACGCGGAGAGGAGAAAAGGTCGGGAATAAAACGGGAAGAAGTCGATCGGGCGAGAACGAAACGACGAATGGAAATCGGGACTTAAAGCCAACTGATCTGGTTGAACTAGCCCGAGTTTAACCTAAAGCTAACCTAGATTAGCCCAATCACCTATTTAGACTTAACCTTTCTCTCAAATGGTCATATGAGCTCCTATTGAATCCAGAAAAATTTCTGAAAATTCTTGAAAAATTCCACAAGCTAATTTCTCAAATTAACAAGGATATTTTTTGTTATTATTATTATTATTTTTTGGTATTTTACATTCTCCCCCACTAATAAAAATTTGGTCCCCAAATTTCGTACTTAAGTATGAGAACCAACTCAAGAAATTTCTTGAACTACTACATGCCTCAAGTGAACAAATGAGGATATAGAGCTCGGATAGTATCTTCCAGCTCCCATGTAGCCACCTCATCAGTCGGATACTGTCATCCAACCTTTATGAGTCGAATGGCCTTGTTCCGCTACTGTCGCTCCTTGCGACCCAAATCGTTTCACCCCTTTCGAAGGTGAAACACGCAGAATTACTTATTCTCCAACTGAGAATTTCTAAAGGCCTTCGCCTCTGGTCTGCATAACTCTTCTGTCGATCTTGTGTCTCTTATAACCATCATCCCATGACGCACACTAACTCTGCATCATGTTGGATACCCTGTGGCTCCCAATAGCTATCATTTCCCCGACTTCCTCCCACAACACGGGAGATTTTCAGAGTCTAACGTATAGGGTCTCAGAAGGATTCATCTGAATGGAGGAGAGTGATAACTATCCTCATAGTTAAAGGAATGTGATCCTCCCAACTACCTCCATAATTTATGACACAAGATTTAATAGATCCTCCAATGTCTGAATTGTACGTTCAGACAACCCATCAGTCCGCGGATGAAATGTTGTACTGAGCCGAAGCTCTATGCCCATAGTCTGATGCAGACTTTGCTAAAATTGTGAGATAAATCGCGAATCTCTATCCGATATGGTATTTAAAAGTACCCCATGCAATCTGATAATCTTTCGGTAATACAACGTTATCGGACGATCCAACAGATCTGACCCACAAATAGGCAGAAAATTAACTGATTCGGTTAGTCGATCCATGATCACACAAATCGCATCATGTCTTTTACGGGTCCTAGGCAATCCCGTAATGCAATCAATAGTGCTATGCTACCACTTCCATTCCGAAATTGGAATTTCCTGGAGCAATCTAGCGGGTTTCTAATGTTCAACCCTCACCTGCTGGTATAGTATATATCCAGCAACAAAGTCTGCGGTATCTCTCTTCATACCATTCCACCAGTATAAACGTCTCATATCCCGGTACATCCCAATACCACCAGGATGTATAGTAAATCCCAAATAATGTGTCTCCTGTAGCAACTCTTCCTTAAACACTGCAACTCCGGAACCCACAATCCTTATCAGAGATGGGGAATTATTTTCTCAAAAGAGAAATCCATCAACCATTCAAGATCCCCTCTACCACACACTCTGTAAGTGCATGGAAGACTATAGTGATCAAATCTCGTAAATTACAATTATTCGCGTTCCAGTAACTTCATACTAGCTACCCAGTAGTTAGTTAAAATCCCATCAGCATTCCTGCTCCATATATCCATAAATCCAAACAATAACTGCTAAAGTCATGTCATGTATATAACAGACTATCTCGTAGTTTCTTAACTGACGTAGGCATAAGATATGCCTCATTCAACTGCATCGGAATCATTCTGATCCCTGAAACGACGCATCTGCGTACAACATCTGTTGATCCACTCGGAAGGATTAGCGATACTTGCGTAAAGTTAACCGCCATCTAGGTCTTGTAAAGTGGTTTCACCGACTTCGACTAAATGATTTACAGCATCATCTTTATCAAACAAGTCCGTGGTATAGTAATGCTAAAAGACATTCTATCCACATCTCGATAACCAAAACATACAAGGAAAACCACCATCTACGGTGGTCGAGTGCATAACTCAACTACCACAATCAGCGGTGGCCAAAGTTCACGCAACTCCAACAACTACAAAAGGATCCTATCGTGTTCAAGATATACGATTCTCAAATTCATAGACGACTAATTCGTTAATTAGTCTAACAACTTAAATCAAAATCCATACAATTCATACCAAGTATGAAATTGTCGTCTCCACACACACCTGCATCCCCTTTACTCTATGCTGATGATATATATTAATCATCACAACGACAATGATAATTGTATGACACCATGTCACTACAATATCAATCCTCTCGATCGTAAACCAACCTTAGAGTATACACGGTGTCCTTTGATCTAAATAGATCATTTATCCTCAACGTAAGATATTTACTTTCAACAATCATTGCATTATTCCATCGCCGATAATCGATGCATAATCTCAAATGTCCATCTCTCTTTACAAAAAGAGTTACGGATCTTCACAAGGAGAAATATTGAGATAGATAAATATCTTCTTCCAACATCTCCTATAATCACAACTTACGTTCTTCCAATTTCCATCGTGTTTAGTAACACTGATACCAACAAAAATATCACTCGTTATGTGATCTTCGATATCGGACTATTTTTGCAATCATTTCGAATGTCTACTCCACTTGCCTAAGCAACGACAAGCCTTGGAGTTCATCCGAAATTACATCCGAATACTCTCAGATTATACGCACATCTGAGAGCATATCGTACCATACTTCCAACAATTTGACCATCCGTAAAGATATTTCTACAGTAAAGGTATGTCTATCCAAGTCTAAGGGCCTCCCTTGACTTCTTAATTGTTGATCAATATCTCACCAGACGGTAGAGATACCACCGACCTACAAGTCGATGTAAAGAACCCTTCTAATCCGAACTAAGAATGTTCTAGATAAAGATACCCGTAAACTACAAGTATCCCTCATTGTATTAACTCAGAGGGTAACCTAGAGTAATACCCTGAACGATCAAATATCTGTTAATCCGATCCAAAAAGGCTCCCCGCAGGTCTCGGCCTTTCTCCGTAGAGAACTAGATCAGATCCAATAGTTCACGATAAAGTGGTCGCATTTCTGCGACGAATAACCCGAGAATCTTGCTAGATCATCTGATCACACCACTTAATCCTACGAGCTGCAACTGTAGAATACAAAATGGATACGACCATCGTCGTATACTCTCTCCTCTGTACTAAGCAAAACACATCTGGAGGTAACTGTTTATTGTTGTCTGTTGAGTCTTCTACAATGTCTTCTGCTAATGCTGCTTCTGTGCTGATCTCTACTGAAGGGTAGTATCACGGAACTTCAACCACGCCTGAGGTAGTAGTTTGATGCTGATAAGGTAACCCAATCCTCTTTGCTAATCTCTGTTGTCGAGACGATGCATCTTCCTCCCGGAACACCATCGATAGTCTTCAACTGAATCTTCAAGGTACACCTCCTCCACTGTACTGGTTGCTCAACAATAGCAACAGCTGAACTGCTCCAACAGATAATCTGGCTTCGCGTGTCTTTGTGATCTTCACTGCACGCACATAATCCCTTCGAAGTCTTTGTTCTGATTTTGCTGATATCCACAAGAACCTCCTGATGATCTGCGGTTAATCTTCTATAATTGGAAAATAGCTCAAAGTCTTATGACTCCGATCTTGCTCCTTTATCCAACAGTCGGAGACTTCTTATTCAACATGACTCATATATTTGCTATCAATCTCATCTCCTAACACTTATGAGTCATTTCTAAACTCTGTCTCAATCCAAGCGTCTTAGGAGGATCGGTAGAAGATCGGCATCCTAATCCAACTATAAGCCAATAACTCGGGTGGCTTAAATCCTCCATTCATCTCTTGAGCTATTAGGTGGTCGTAACCTCTGAAGTCTCACGACTCGCACGATCACTATTACTAACCGATCACCCTTTTCTTGAAGCTCAAGAATTCTTACCAATGTGTCACTAAAAGTGACACGCGAGAAATACTCTTCAACATCACTAAACCATGATCAAGTGATATACTATTTCCCGAAGATTATTTTCTACATTTATCACCAAATACCGGCTTGATCCCGATAATAGTATGCAAACAACTCTTCTTTCTCGGTATAACATGAGTTAAGTACTCAAAAGTACTATCAAAGTTATATATCTCAGTACGAACAACTCAGGGATAAAATCCCTATGAAACTCCATAACCTAGCCTTCCGCTATCTGCATCAACAATAGTCTACAAGTCTGTTCATTACCCACAGGTAATGATCCGACTAGCATAGTTAGTGGAAATCTCTAAGACTGTAGTCTCTGATTTCCATAATAAATGTGACGACTTGGCCCCTGTTTTCCGACTTGGTATCAGTCGGCTCTCAGAGGTAAATCACCTCCTCGACAGAGGTTCAAGACTCACAGACTCAACAGATCGTTCCTGTGGTCAACTCATACCACGGTTACGAATAATAACTAACACACTACAGGTTATTCCCTGGTATAAGCATCTAAATGCATAGCCAACATAACCGGAAGTATAAACCCTAAAGGTCACTCCGGTTGGTCGCCTCGATGGACAACCCCTACTACAAGTCTGCACAGGTGTCATAACTATATTGTATACACCTACTCATCAAGTTTAGATAAATATCTACTAAACCATAAGTTTTTTTCAGGAATTCTTACCTCGTGCTGCTTGGAGCTCAGGCCGCTGTCCATCTCATCTCAGAAAACCAAAACCGAATAAATCGACTTCCGAGAATCCAAGACTCAAAAACAACATAATATGGCATCGCAGAACCTTGGGCTCTGATACCACTAAAGTTGTCACGCCCCGAGAGCATGCCGAGCCAAAAATCAAACGGACGGCATCTCCCCTGTACGTGGCAACATTTCGGGTTAATACAAGGCCCGTAGGCCCACAACAACAACAATATATATACATAACAAATAATAGCAGCGGAAATAAAGAGCGCATACCCACAACATACATAACAAAAATATAATATACAGGTGTACTCCACCTGACAAGACCACAGCACTAAACCGTACAAAAACATCAACACCAAAATAACGTCCACAACATAAAGACGAAGTCCAAATATAAACTAAGGTCCATGACATAGGACCAAAATCCAAAACACAATAAACAAGTCCAAGCCATAAGAAAACGAACTCCTCGGGAGACTCGGAAAACGGAGATGGGATGGATCGGTCGGCGCAGCTCCAAGTCATCACGAAGTCGTCTACCTGTTACCTGGGCGACAGAAAAACCCAGGGTCGGAGGTGGTGAGTAAAACTCAGCAGGTAATCAGAGAAAACATGTAAATATATGTATCAATATTACATGTCATTCAACAGTTTAATCTACTCGTACAACAAGTATACATCAGCATAACTATAGATATGCATGCATATACTAAATAAACTGAACATCAACGATGCTGACATACCTGGCAGTCAGCTACTCTATCCTGATCCAACCTGGGCATATAATCACATCATAGGGTATAACAGTATATTACTAACACAATATCCTAACCTGAGTCAAGGGTATCACTGTGAATATCTAACAGGTATAAAAGTACCAGCCTACTACCATACAGGAAATGCAGTATCATGTATGAATATGTACAAACAAATGCAACAAGCATAGTACATACAAATGCATCATCAAAGTGAGTATACATATAGACTGTATCTGTATGTATACTAATCATCATCATCCATATATATATATATATACAAGCAGGTATGTATATATATATATAATCATATGCAAAACACCGTATGATACTAAGAATGCAAAGATGCATGGTCATGCCTGCTCACCCCTACTCGCTACCACGACCCCAGTGTGGCCTAGGTGGCACGACATGACAACTATCCCGACTCCAGCCGCCACCACTCTCGAGTGACCGAGTTGGGTAGTATGATCAAGTAGCATATGAGCGTAAAGAGCTCGCTACGCAACGGGGGTCCCTGCTGCTGGCCACTCCGACTGACACTGCCAATGAGCGGTCGAGTGTCACGCACCCAGGACAACTGCACGCAACTCCAACAACCATCGTCAATAATGGTAGAGTGCGGCACAACAAATGATATGCCCTCACACTCGTTACTCCTCTGGAAGTAACCTAGGAGGCAGAATGACTGATGACTCTCTCTCAACCCCAAGAGGAGACGATGTCGTCAGTATGCATGCAATGACATGAGGGTACTGTCTCACATACAGAACATCTACCCTAGACTCTCTGTTCAACAAAGAATCACACCCAATTGATCAGTACACTCTCTACCCGGTAGAGAGTCACTCATCTGATCACGACAAGCTAGGACCATCGGTCCGTAGCGACACACTGTTCACGACTCACATGACCATTCACACAACCCGTGGTTGGTGAATAAATGTGCAACATACAGGTATGGAATAAGTCCTACATCTAGGGTCATACTTATCCACAGAGGACCTTTTTGCCAAATTTACAACTTAGGTCATCCTCCGTACTCTAACATCTACACCCTACTAAACAGTTAGACCTACTTACATCACATCTGTAACTTCTAGATTATGCTAGGGAATATGTGTTATCAATAATCGAGCACACATATATATCAACGGTAAGTTCAAGCATACGATAAACAGAGCATGATCAAGGTAATATGAACATCTAACATGTTCATATCTATGTCTAAATCTGGAAATCATTACATCTACCCGATCGGTAGAAAATTACCTTCCTGCTGTAAATGCTCGTAGCAATGAAATCCTCACGGCCGCGAACCTGTCTTATATCCACGTCCTGTAAATAGCATCACTTACATTTTAGTACAAGCAGACTACAAAATACGAATTAATTATTATATCGTTCTTATAGTCGCATTCTTTTATCGACTTACTACTTAGGAAAATCTCCTAAATTATCCAAGGTCGATTTACTATAACCAACCTTCACATTAGACCCTCAACTGGTACCATTAGCATCATAATTAAAAATCCCCCATTTCCAATTAACCACTACACCAGTCTATACATTCAATTCCATACTAACCGGATATTCTACAACCCAGAACAACTCTCTAATCATGTAAACCAGAAATCACAGCTTCTGGATAAACTGAATCTTTACTCACTACCCAATTTATATCAATTTCCATTGAAAACAATAAGGGTAAACAGATCTTACCGACCAGATCTTCACCGACATGTGCTTTTCCCCAATTGCTCCGACGATGCAAGTGATCGGCAACTGAGGCAGAAGGCTCGCGGTGGTAATCAGCGGCGACGGCTAAGGTTGGTGGTCACCGACCGCGTGTGCAGGGGCGGCGACCATCGATTCTGTGCACGCGACGGCGGTGGCGACGGCACATGTCTTTGCTCTGCTCGAGTGCGAGAGCGAGGAGGATGGGTGCGAGGTGAGAAGGGCGACTCATGCTCGTTGGAGGGATTTCGTCCGGCAACGGCTGGCCAGATCCGACGGCGAGTGGGAAGAGCAACGGAGATCTCTCGGCAAGGACAGTCGCGATTAGAGAGGAGCTCGTGATGCCAACCTATTCAACCCGCGGCGGCGACGCTCTAGGGCACGACAAGCGGGCTTGGCGTCGATGGATCGGGAGAACGGGGAGAGGCCGGCGCTCGTATGGGTTTAACCAGCGGGATCGGCGACGGCAACGTCAGAGGAAGAGCACAGTGACAAGATCAGGCGGCTGGTGACGATGAGGAAGAAAAGGGCAGCCCAAGAGGGCAGTTCGCCGGCAGGGTAGACGACGGC
This sequence comes from Wurfbainia villosa, assembly GCA_025175895.1. Classification (NCBI taxonomy): domain Eukaryota; kingdom Viridiplantae; phylum Streptophyta; class Magnoliopsida; order Zingiberales; family Zingiberaceae; genus Wurfbainia; species Wurfbainia villosa. Next base: position 4,069,033 of record JAKLTH010000299.1, on the reverse strand, counting down.
AGAGAGAAGATGGCGCACGATCGAGAGAAAGGGGCGGCGGCGAGAAATTGTGAGGGAGAAGACGCGATCGATCGGAGAGGAGAAAAGGTCGGGAATAAAACGGGAAGAATTCGATCGGGCGAGAACGAAACGACGAATGGAAATCGGGACTTAAAGCCAACTGATCTGGTTGAACTAGCCCGAGTTTAACCTAAAGCTAACCTAGATTAGCCCAATCACCTATTTAGACTTAACCTTTCTCTCAAATGGTCATATGAGCTCCTATTGAATCCAGAAAAATTTCTGAAAATTCTTGAAAAATTCCACAAGCTAATTTCTCAAATTAACAAGGATATTTTCTATTATTATTATTATTATTTTTTTTTTGGTATTTTACAAATACGGCTCCTCACCTCTACCAAACAACATAATCACTGCTAAGTCCACGTCATATATATGACGGCTTATCTCGCAGTCCTTTATCTACTGTATGCTTAGGATACGTCTTATTCAATAGCATTGGAATCGCTACGATCTTCGAAATGATGCATCCATGTACACCACCCTTCCATCCATACCAGAATGATTAATCAACACCGGCGTAAAAACCAACCATCGTCTGAGCCCTGAAACTAGTTTCACAAGCTTCAGACCAAATAAATTCCATCACCTTCCTGGTCCAACCAGTCAGCGATGTAGTACCGCTAGAGCATCCTATCCATATCTATCGTAATAATCAAATCAATACCAGGAAAACTACCATTAACGGTGACCGAGTGCGCAACTCCAACTGCCACCATCAATAGTGGCCAAGTTACGCAATCCAACGACCACAACTAATCCAATCGTGTCCAAAATACACGACTTTCCAAATTCCTGGACGACTAAGTCGTCATTAAGTCTAATAAGATAATCATAAGCTCATACAATTCATACCAAGTATGAAATTGTCGTCGCTATACAACTACATCCTCTTTACTCTAAGCTGATGAAATAACAGTCATCACAACGACAATGATAATTGTATGACACCATGTCACTACAATATCATCACACCAGTCATAGATCAATTCTAGAGTATACACCGGTGTCCTATAGCTGATCTAAATAAATCCTCTATCCGCAATGAAGGATATTCATTTCCTTCCACAACTACCGCATTCTATCATCGATAATCGATGCATAACCTCAAAAGTTCGTCTCTCTTTTAACAAAGAGTTCCAGATCCTCTCTAGAAAAATACTGGGACAGATAAATATCCCTTCCAACACCTCCTATAATAAGGTAAAATGATCTTTCATCATCTTGACCAGTGTAGACATACACGCCTTATCCATAACCAAATCACTATTAGTAGGGACTGATATTTTCTGAGGGTTTACTCCTTGTCCTTCAAATTGGTAGCTAGCAGGCCAAATCCCTAGCTTCCTAATTCGACATCAGTCGGCACCTCTAAAGAGTTCGTACTTTCGAAATCATCGTTAGGTTTCACAAGGTCAATACATCATTGACCTCGTCCCCGACCATGAGTAGGGGCAATTTCACTAAGTCAATACTTTTACTAACCACTAAAGTACAGTAACCACTAAAGGCAATACTTTTCCTATAGCTCAGAGATATCCTTCAGCTTGCCTGGTCCCAAAACCCGAGAACTCCCAAAAATCCAAGGAAAAGAAAATCCTCGAAACACAAAACCCACAAACCAAAACCGCAAACCAATAAAATTGTCACGTCCTGGGGGCATATCCGTCATCCAAATGACAGAGGAGCCCCTTAGTGACAATATCCAAAAATACCTGGACCAGATCTGGTAAAAACCTCAAAATAATTATAGAAATATCAGTATTTTAATAACAGCATGCATGCAAGAATAAACATATATCCATTAAAGTAAAATAGTTTTTATGACAAGCAACAATACGTAACTGAAAATCCAAAGTGCATAACCAAAATGCAATACCGATAAAGTAAACAAAGCGGCATCTCGACGATGCGAGAATAAGCACAACAAGGAACTCTCTGGCGACTCAAGGTAGGTCGGTCAATACACGTCCTCCATCAGTTAACCTAGAGGATAAGTGAGGAGGGGGTGAGTACTACCACTCTGTGGATGTATAGACAATAGTGCATAATCATAATGCACATAATGGAAGTCACAGGGAACAAGCTAGAGTAACCCAACCCTCAGAGTACCAATATCAGTCTACAACCATCCTCATCAACAGTATAACAAATATACCCATAAAACCCAACCACTGCAACAAGCAGTGCACATCCGGATACCACGACAAAGCCTCGTGGCTCTCGCCTGAAAGAACTAGAGCTACCACGAGCGGTACTCATGGGTTAACAATCAATAAGCTAATATTACATGCTAGAATGAAACTCGTGGGTAGACAGGCAGTAGAAAGATTCGGTGTTTGTGGCAATGACATGCTACCACGAATGGGTCTCATGGGCAGACCGCGTATATAGATATCTAGTTATTGACTGCTCACAACCACATGCTACCTCTAATGGGTTGCGGGGGCAGTCAATTATCCTAGGTTGTTAAGCCTGGGGTTATCCAATACATCCAGCATAAATCGACTTTCAACGTCGACAAAGATCATAGATCTACAATTAAACCCATTGAGGCGGTCAAGCGAGGGTTTCAACACCTCTAATACGAAAGTTCTACCAAAGCCGGTAAAGATCATCGACTTATAAATAAATAAGTCGAGATGGTTAAGTCTAGAGTTCCAACCCTTCTAACATGATCGGTTATCAAGGTCGATAAAAATCATAATTCCACTAATAATCACGTCGAGACGATTAATCATAGGGTTTCATCCCAACTAACAAGAAACATCTATCAAGGCCAATAAGGACCACAAATCTACTATCAAGCCCTTCAAGAGGGTTAAGCCCAAATTATATCGTCCTACCAGTTCAATCATGCATGCCCCAACCTGCTACCACGAACATATCTCGTGGGTACTTAAGATGTAAAGTAGCTATCTAGCTACCAGCGTCATACGAATCCGATTATTACCAACTCCGAACGAATAACGCAAAAATATAACCTTACAGTAGGTCATCTCAACCATGATTGACCACATGTATATAAAGCACCTCTCTATAGAGAGACTCTACTGCAGACTCTCTCTCTCAACCAAGAATGGGAGATATAGTAAGGATTAATCGCATCCTAACCATACGAACTCTACTAGTTCGATCATCATATCACTGAAATAGTAAATGGATAAACATATACCAATATGTACATCCGGGTAATTACGCCTAGGGTTCCAACACCTAGGGTTCCACTAATGTTGTTTCATTCCTGAGATCCGCTCCTACATAATAACCTCATCTAAGTTATGTTATCTCTATTAATCTCTGTCATGGTATCCACCTCAATAACACATAACCATATAAACATATAACACACTGTCTAATAAACGACAGCATAGTCATACTAATGGCAATCAATGGCTGGAATTAATTAGGGTATAACTAAAGGGTCATGCCAAAACAAAGTCAAGGCAATACTAAATAAAGCATCAGATGCTTATATATACCCTAAACTACGTAAGCAATGTAATCATGTTCTCATGCACTAGGATCTAAAGAGTCAAAGAACCTCTGTATATACCTTCTACGAATTTATCCATCTTATTCATATTATTCAACTAGTCCAATCCTAATACTAATCCAAATAGTAATAGGTAAACATCTACCAATGATATCTAATCATTTATATCGCAGTGCTAACTAGCTACGTATAGCAGTAATAGAAATTAATAACCATATGCTAACGATAAACCAGCAACCTAAGAATCTAACAGTCTAACAGATATAATGTTAGAACAATTCTAGACAAAACATGATACCACCTAAGTAAACCGCATAATGAATATAACCAATACAAATATGTACTTAATCTAGAAAATTTTCTAGAATTTATTTACCTGTTAGCCGTCTGGAGATGTCCTGTGGCCGCCAAATCCCTTATACTGACCTCGTCAATAATACCTCGAATTTTCGAAACATAAAATCGTCGAAAATCCATACAACTCCGAAAATACCCAGTTAACCTGCCAAACTTGGCGAACTCCAAAAACCCAAAGACCCTAAGGAACTCGGAAACCTACGCTCGATGCGAATAAATTGTCACGCCCCAGAGTCCACTAGACAAAAATCGTGGCATCTCCCCATGCGTGTGACAATACCAATTTTATATAAGGCCTACACGGCCACTATACATCGGTCAACACGACCGGAACATACCACAACACACTATACATAATATGCATCCTCAGGCCGTCAACCAAAATAAATAAAGGATCTAAAATATCGAAACCTACCCCTTCTGCCATCTGAGCAGGAATATACAACCAACCCAATCGAATAGTCCATAAGGTCACAACAAATATCTCCAAACTTCCACAAGTACATAACCAAAACATTAGGACTTAAACATATCTTCTATACAAAATCCAAAACCATAACTCAAACAACTCATAAACTATCACGACGAGGGGGAGTATGACAACTGAACTCTCCTGATAGCTTCATCCTGAAATAAATATAAAACCACGGGGTAAGTTCAAAGAACTTTGCGGGTATAGTAGATATGCAAAGTAAGGTATAGCTAACAATAAAAATCATGCCAATACAGTCTCATAGATATAGGGTATGCCATAAAGAGAAACCAAAGGACTGTACTTACCTGAATCTCCTACCCTGATACAGGAGCATGTGCCCTACTATAAGAGATAAAGTCATCACCATATACGAATATGAATCCTGTATGCATGGCAATCATATGCAACATCCAAGGCATCAATACAATAATGCAGCAAACACAATACAAATGCGATCCGTGCAAAGTGCATGCCGTGCAAATGACATGGTCACCCCTGACGCCAGTTAGCCGCCTCACACGTGATGGTGAAGCCGAGTGGGTAGGGCTATGACAACTGTACTGCTCCTGAGTGACCGAGTGGACAGGATGCTATCGAAGTACACCTATCCTCCTGCTCCAAACAGAGTGGGAGAGCTAAGCTCTCATCTCCCGGTGTCATAGACCAGAGGAGGGATCCCTGTCCGCTATCACGCTGCCTCATCGCTACCCATGAGCGGACCAGCGGAGCCTGACAGAGCAACTGCACACACCCTCCTGATGTACCACTAACCCATGAGTGGCAGCGTATGCAGGCCATGTAACTGGCTGCGGGCTCAACAATAGTGGAACCTCGTCCAGCCAGCATGCAATCATGCAAGATGATGCATGATACTAAAGCATGTCAATCCTACTCAAAATACCTATCCGAATAATATGTACATATCCATAATCCAAGTAACTATGATTCAAATAAAAACAGGAAAGATATAATCATAACCTATCACATGCATGTATCAAGTAGGCACCAACCATATACTAGGCATATAAACATGAAAATTATTGCATGCTATCCTAACTAGCATATCAACATGACTATATCTAAGAGATAAGTCAAAATACCGGCCTTATATAAATTGCTCGAAATCTGAAACCTTCATGTTCATGGACCTGCCTCGTGATCAAAACCTGCATTTAACATAATTACCATCAAATCCAAGCACACGACAACGTGCTAACTCACTACTATATAGTTTCTATATTCGCATCCTTATATTGAATACGAATTAAACCCCCCCCCCCCCCAAATTATACATTTACCACCCTAATAAAATCCACCATTTTCCAACTAGCAAATATGCTAACCTACAGCCTTCAATTCCATACGCCAATTCCTATATCGATAAAATGGTTCACAACCCAACACAACTCTCTAACCTTTCACAAATTATCTAACCCATTCACAGTCGGCCAAAATCCCACACCACAGAAAATTTGTACAAACTCCAACACCTAATTGTGCACAGCCGACATCTCCCAAATAGACCCTCACCGTTCCAATCCACCCTGCTGTCGCTGCCCTTGTCTCACAAATCGACATCAATGTTATATTCAACCACATCGATCCCAACTGTCGTGAACAGAACACTCCAAGCTCCTTCCTAGCTCCCACACAGATACGCACAACCATCACAACACCTCGTCACACCTCCACAGTCGAACAAACTCCACCCAACCACAATTACTGGAAATCAGAAATCAACCACAAAGGAAAGAAAGAGCGATCGGCTTACCAGCTGTTAGAACCTCACCGATATCAACCTTCCTTGTAACTGTTGTTCACCGGAGCAACCGACACTCACGACCACTGTCCCAAAACCACCAATCAAGCTCAAAACAAGAAATCCATAGCTAGGTTTAGAACTCATCCAAAAATCAAGGAGAAGGTCAGCCCCCTTACCTTGCTACCGATAGAATCTCGCCGGCGACACTCCTCCCAACTCTGCCCTATTTGCCGGAAGACCCACTGCAATGTCGTTGCCCTTTCTTGGCAGAAATGGAGCAATTCACAGTCGGATCCAATGTTCCCAGCCAAATCGCCCACTCGTCGCGCTGGCCTATCCGTGGAGGCTGTCGAGGATGCCGATCGAGAACCAGAGATGCGGCGCAAGGAGAGGGCGTCGTATTAGTGGTGTGGCGCGCACTGGCGGAGGAGCAAGCGGTGCGGCGTCACGAGGCGGTCACGTGGAGAAGTCTGGCGGCGGTGGTTGGCCTCCGTCGCGTGCGGCTCGGGCAAGAAGCAACGATGGCTGACGGCACAAGCTCGGGGGAAAAGACAGAAGGCCCGATCGACCTCAGATCAACCTCACGACGGCCGACATGGCGACGGCGTTGGCCGCGCGGTGGTTGTAAGAAGAGGCGGCGGCGTTGGCCGCGCGGTGGTTGTAAGAAGAGGCGGCGGCGCTGAACGGGGCAGCGCAAGAGGGGACGACGAAGAGAACTGTCGCGAGGGTGAAGCATGCGGCATGCGGAGAAAGAGATGGGGGTAATTAGAAATTAAAAAACTAGGTTTATTAATCCTATTAACTAATTTAAACATACCCTTTAAAAGCCAGTTTCCCTTATCTCCATAAATACCTCGTAAATATCGCTTACAAGCTCCATTAAATTATAGAAAAATTCCTAAAATTTCCTAAAAATCCCGCAAAATTTCCAGGATTATTTTCTTAAAATTTTTAACTATTAAATTCAGTATTTAAATTTTTTCCGTATTTAACAGATATAGTAGGAGAAGATGAGGGCATAGAGTGGTTATTTATAGCAATTGGTGTGGAAATTAGATGTGCTCCATCCATTTTTGCCCTATGAAGAAGTTCAACAATGAATTTGCTTTGAGAGAGAAGACAACCTTCATCATGTGGGATAAGTTCAATACCAAGAAAAAATCGAGCATTACCCAAATCTCGAGTAGGAAATTCTTGATTGAGGAGACTGAATAAGTTTGTGATACCCTTTTGATCATTTTCGATTGTTAAGATGTCATCCACATAAATAAGAAAAAAATATAATAGATCCATAATTATATTTATAAAAATAGAGAAGAGCTGGTCAGATCGAGGGAGGGTTGTGGCATCTGCACAATTTGCTTAGATAAGATTGCTCTGCATGAGATGCCCCTTGTAAAAGGATTCAGACACTTACTTGGTGATGTGCATTTTGCGGTGGGCAACGTACAATGAAATAAATACTTGTCCTCAGTGTAAGCATCCCTTTGAGTTTCTGAATGTCCATCGCTCTCTCGATGGCAACATTCACAATTACATGTTCAAAGAGAGTGTTTGTCTCCTTCTGAGGGCACATTGGTTTGCAATTGTGATTGTAAATATTCAAGACATAGAGCTACAAGAAGAGAGTTACGATGAGTTAGAAGAACTTCTTCAAATAGAAGTCAATCTCGAACTCAATGATATTGAACAAGATGAAAGTTATTACGTCTGTAAGATGAGCATTCACATTGGAAACATGATATGGGGGTGTAATGGGTGCATAAGGACAGGAAGAAAAGAAGCCTGCCCTATTGCTACACGATATCAGGATGATGTAGTTGAGGTCGACCCATCTTACAACTTAAAGGAGGCACCTAAAGGAGTCACAGGTAGAAGGGAAAAACGAACAATGAAATGAGACACAACCAATAAGGCCACGGTAGAAGGTCATGCAAGTATTTCTTGAAACTCCAACTTCCTCTTTAGAACTTGAGGAGTTTAAAAATTATTTTCCTATCTCATGCCCTATGTTGCTGCTCGTGGTAATGTTGAATAAACCACAAACTCTTGTACGATACTCAGGATAAAAACTTTTGCAAAAATATAGGATACAGATAATTGTTTAGTTGTAACTTTTTCTCGAACAAAATAAAAATCAATTTTCACATGTTTTGTATGAGCATGAAAGATCTGATTTGCTATAAGATATGTTTCTCTAATATTGTCACATGAAATTTTTGGTATGGTATTGACCCAAGATGTAATTCATAAAAAAGTGATTAAAGCTAAATAATTTCAGATGTTGTATTGACTATAACATTATATTCGGGCTTTGTACTTGAGCATTAAATTGTAAGTTGTTTTTTTTTAATTCCATGAGGTAAGGTTTTGTTTAAGAAATATTTCATATCCACTGGTTAAGCATCTATCTTCAGGAGAACTAGCCTAATCCGCATCACTATTGGCATGTAAATATCCAGATTAATGATGATATAGTAAAAGACCATGTATAATAGTACCTTTGAGATTATGAAAAATTCTTTTCAAACATTCCTAATTTTGTTCAGTGGGAGCATGCATAAATTGCCAAGCATGATTCACATCAAATGTAATATTAGTTTGTTTGATAGTAACATTTTGTAGGTCTCCAATAATGCTTCCATAAATCTGAGGATCAGATATAGTAGGGGAGGATGAAGGTATATAGTTGTTATTTATAGCAATTGGTGTGGAAACCTGAAGTGCTCCATCCATTTTAGCTCTCTGAAAAAAGTTCAACAATGTATTTGCTTTGAGAGAGAAGACAACCTTCATCATGTGAGATAAGATCAATACCGAGAAAAAAATCGAGCATTACCCAAATCTAGAATAGAAAATTCTTGATTGAGGAGACTTAATAAATTTGTGATACCCTTTTGATCATTTCCAATTATTAAGATGTCATCCACATCAATAAGAAAAAATATCATAGATCCATCATTACATTTATAAAATTGAGAAGAGTTGGTCGAATCGGGGGAGGGTTTTGGCATATCTGCTATTTGCTTGGACAAGATTGCTCTGCATGAGATGACCCTTGTAAAAGGATGCGAACACACGTACTGTGTGACATGCATTTTACTGTGAACAATGTACAATGAAATACATACTTGTCCTCAGTGTAAGCATCCCTTTGAGTTTCTAAATGTTCATCGCTCGCTCGATGACAACATTCATGATTACATGTTCGAAGAGAGTGTTTGTCTCCTTCTGAGGGCACATTGATTTGTAATTCTGATTGTAAATATTTAAGACATAGAGCCACAAGAAGAGAGTTATGATGAGTTAGAAGAACTTCTTCAATTAGAAGTCAATCAAGAACTTGACGATATCGAACAAGATTAAAGTTATTACGCTAATAAGGTGAGCATTCATATTGGAAACAAGAGATGAGGTGTAATGGGTACATAAGGACAGGAAGAAAAGAAGTATGCCCTATTGCTCAACGATATCAGGACGATGCAGTTGAAGTTGACCCACCTTACAACTTGAAGGAGGTGCCTAAAGGCATTGCAGGTAGAATGGAAAAATGAGCAATGAAACCAGACACAACCAATAAGGCCACGGTAGAAAGCCATGCAAGTATATCTTGCAACTCCAACTTCCTATTTAGAACTCGAGGAGTTAAAAAAAATCCTAGCTCTTGGCCTATACTGCTGCTAGTGGTCGTGTTGAATAAATCAGCAGCTCTTGTACAATACTTAGGATAAAAACTTTTGCAGAAATATAGGAGACAGATAATTGTCTAGTTGTAACTTGTTCTCGAACAAAATGAAAATCAATTTCCACAAATTTTGTACGAGCATGAATGATTGGATTTGTTGTAAGATATGTTGCTCCAATATTGTCACACTAAATTTTTTGTATGGTATTTGATCGAAGATGTAATTCAAAAAGAAGTGATTGACGCCAAATAATTTCAGATATTGTATAGGCTATAGCTTTATATTCTCTTTCAATACTTGAGCATGAAATTGTTGGCTTCTGTTTTGAATTCCATGAGCAAAGGTTTTGTTCAAAAAATATTGCATATCAACTGGTAGAGCATCTATCATCAAGAGAGATAGCCTAATCCGTATCACTATAAACATGTAAATCTAATGATGCTTCATGATATAGAAAAAGACCACGTATAATAGTACCTTTGAGATAATGAAGATTTCTTTTCACACATTCCCAATTTTGTTTAGTGGGAGCTTGCAAAAACTTCCAGACATGATTCATAGCAAATGTAATATCAGGTTGTGTGATAGTAACATATTGTAGGGCTCCAACAATGCTTCGATAAATCTAAGGATCTGACATAGTAGGAGAAGATGAGGGAATAGAGTGGTTATTTATAGCAATTGGTGTGAAAATTAGAAGTGCTCCATCCATTTTACCCCTATGAAGAAGTTCAACAATGCATTTGCTTTGAGAGAGAAGACAATCTTTATCATGTGAGATAAGTTCAATACCAAGAAAAAATCTAGCATTACCAAAATCTCGAGTAGGAAATTCTTGATTGAGGAGACTTAATAAGTTTGTGATACCCTTTTGACCATTTCGATTATTAAGATGTCAACCACATAAATAAGAAAAAAAATATAATAGATCCATCATTATATTTATAAAAATAGAGAGGAGTCGGTCGGATCGAGGGAGGGTTGTGGCATTTGTGCAATTTGCTTGGATAAGATTGCTCTGTATGAGATGACCCTTGTAAAAGGATTCGAACACACGTACTGTGTGATATGCATTTTGTGGTGGGCAACGTACAATAAAATACATACTTGTCCTCAGTATAAGCATCCCTTTGAGTTTCTAAATGTTCATCACTCTCTCGATGGCAACATTCTCAATTACATGTTCGAAGAGAGTGTTTGTCTCCTTCTGAGGGCACATTGTTTTGCAATTGCGATTGTAAATATTTAAGATGTAGAGCTACAAGAAGAGAGTTATGATGAGTTATAAGAACTTCTTCAAACATAAGTCAATCAAGAACTCAACGATATCGAACAAGATGAAAGTTATAATGTCAGTAAGGTGAGCATTCTCATTAGAAACAAGAGATGGGGGTGTAATGGGTGCATAAGGATAGGAAGAAGAAAGTCCACCCTATTGCTCATGATATCAGGACGATGCAGTCGAAGCTGACCAGTTTTATATCTTGAAGGAGGTGACTAAAGACATCACAGGTAGAAGGGCAAAACGAGCAATGAAATGAAACGCAACCAACAAGGCCATGGTAGAAGGTCATGCAAGTATTTCTTGAAACTCCAACTTCCTCTTTAGAACTCGAGGAGTTTAAAAAAAAAATTCCTTTCTCATGGCCAATGTTGTTGCTCGTGGTTGTGTTGAATAAATTGGTAGCTCTTGTATAGTACTCAGGATAAAAACTTTTGCAGAAATATAGGAGACAAATAATTGTTTAGTTGTAACTAGTTCTCAAACAAAATGAAAATCAATTTTCACATATTGTGCACGAGCATGAAAGATCAGATTTGCTGTAATATATGTTGCTCCAATATTGTCACACCAAATTTTTGTTATGGTATTTGACCCATCATCACATTGGAGACATCATCACATTGCATGTATGTTGTTGTCTATGTCTCTCTTATGGTTAAGAGAGTCATCAATCATACATGTCCACCCGATCACTGTGGGATAGTGGTTGCGAGAGATATGGATAGTTGATATATGCAGCACTCGGCCACTGTGGGATAGTGATAGCTGGATTTGCATGCAGCTTGTCCTATCGTGCAACACTTGGTCACTCGTGGATAGTGGTAGTTGGAGTAGATTGCAGTAGAGACCCCTTATATGTGGCTAGAAAGCTACTTACTCATACTGTCCATTCGACCACTCGAGAGTAGTGGTACCTGGAGTTAGCACAGTTGTCATGTTTTGTTCACCCAGGTCATATGTGGTCATGGTAGCGAGGTGTGTAGACAGTGACCATGCATATGCATCGTCATGGAGGCACATATATATGTTTGATGCATATTGCATATGCTTGTGATATATTGCATATGATTGAGATATGATTATTGCATATGTTTGTACATCATCATACATACCATTTGCATGTTCTATACTATGGTATGTGGAGTACTTGGGTATGAGTTGGATTAAGTTGTTATGTGCATTTGATTAACATTATGATTCCGCATTAGATGGATCGGGTTGGTTTCTACATTTGATTATACATCGTTCATATGATTATGAGTTGATCGCGGGTGTGATATTATTCATGCATATTATTGGTATATGTTACACTGTTGAATATTTGCTCAGGTTTTATGAGTTATCATTGCAGATTTTCATGTAAGTCAGTACATTACATTACATCGGCTGGATCAGGTTGGTATATGCATTTATTATATTTATACTAATGGTTATTTGTTATTACATTTAAGATTGTATACCTATCGATCTCCATATGTTTATTTAGTTCATGCATTATCTTTCATAAACCAATGAGTCTTATACTCACCAGCACAAAACTTGGGTTTCCTATTGCCCAGGTAGTAGGTAGAAGATTCCTTGGGTGCTCGGAGCTCCGCTAACTATCCCATCTCACACCAAGCATTTGAATTTTTTTTCCATATTGGTGTTGTAATATTTTAGATTGTATATTTTGAATTTTATTTTATATTGGTTCCGTATTTTGGTATATAGTTGTTTTGTTATGTATTTTACCTTTATGATGGATTTGATTTAGATGTTGAATTCAATTATGTTTTCTTGTTGTGTCAAAGTCTCACCGGTGCGTATCTGTGTGTTTTTATATTCTTTTTTATTATCTGTCAGTGTTTTTTTTATTGTGATATATGGTTTATGGATGTCGGTAGCTATGTGGATCTTGTATCGATATTGTATCTCATATTGTCATATGAGAGTACCGTCTGATTGACGGACAAATATACTCTCAGGGCATGATACTATCCTCCACTATGCCAGAGATCGATATGGTTATAAATTGATCGTAATTTACTATCCCTTTATATAATTCATGGGATAGATTTTGAGGGCGTCAGAAGTTAAACGAAATTAACTTATTTTTTTAAAAATCAGTTAATTTCGTTTAAGTTAATTAAATTAAATGGCCGATCTTATTTATTATTGCCCTATTTATATCTCCACTACTAATTCCATTTAAGTTAATTAAATAAGACAACAAATAATTAAATTTCGAATTTGGCAGAAATTAAAATATAAATTAAAGATTACATTATCTTAAGAATTATATTACCTTAAGAAGAAATTATAAAGATATTTTTGTCATTTCATAATAATATGAATTACATTCCTTATAACAAATATGGATACCAAACAAACGAATCTAATCATTTTTGTAATCAAAGATTACACACCAATCGCTAACCAAACACAGTTGATACCGCCGTTACCTCTTCTCTATGAACTAGATAGGAGGGCTCACAGGCAATGCGTTACCCGAACCAATTAGTGGGTTCAACGGAGAAAAAAGAGAGGAACGGTTCGGGCGTAAGCGCCTGAAATAATTGGCACGGGAAAGCTAGTGAAGGTAATCGACACAGCAAAGCGAAGGCGGGAGGAGGCACTTTGTTCGGAAATAAGCCAGAATCGGTTCGGCCCAGATAAGCCTAGAGGCAGACGGGACGGATAAGAATCGGTTCGGCCCGATAAGCCTAGAGGCAGACGGGATTGATAAGAATCGGTTCGGCCAGATAAGCCTAGAGGCAGATGGGATGGATAAGAATCGATTCGGTCAGATAAGCCTAGAGGCAGATGGAATGGATAAGAATCGGCTCGGCCTAGTCAGTCCAGAGATCATTTGAAGGGGAGAGAAGGAGAGTGGGTTCGGACTGGTGGGGAGCCCAAAGGCTATACCCTCCGTGAGTTGTAGACCTAAGTTAGTTTCACCAGAAGTGGATGGTTGAGGGGGACAGGCTAACCTAGTTTCCTGAAATATAGATGAGGAGGTGTTATGTAACAGAAGGAGAGGTCCCCACGTAATATTCCGAGGAGCCTTCGCCCCTCGTATCTGTAACAGAATTATTCTCCAGGTGGACGTGGTGACCACATGTACGATGGGGACAGCCCGCGAGGTAGCGATGGATCAGAGAAGGAGGATAAAAGGGAGGAGGAGGACAGAAGGAAGAAGATCCGCATTATTCCGGCAAGCAAGAAACGAAGACGCAGGAAAAGGAGAGCTACCATTACCTCGCCGGAGAAGGAGAGTAGTGACCTTCGCTGTTACATTGCGTGTACTCTTTCTTGTATTTGGATTAAACTGTAAGAGGTTTTCTCCTCCGCCTCGGGAAGTTTCCTTTCCGGAAAGGAGGACGTTCATAGTGGAAAGTGCTTGGGCATTGTCCCCGGTGAGAGAGCTCACCTCCGTGGAGTAGGAATACTTATTTCGAACCACGTTACATCCTGTGTTCTAAGTTTCGTTGCCTGTGTTGGTTTTGCGTTTCTTTGCTTCGTCTTCTCATTTTTACTGTTGCGGCCTGTGAGAACTCCCAAAGCTCCCTTCGTGCCTTCGTCACATCGAAAGGAGGTAAACAAATTTTCCTAGCTGCATCAACAGTAATGTAATACACATTACATTACATTACAAAGTTGATTACATTACAAAGTTGATTATATTATCCCGTACCAAACGTAGCCTTAGTGTATTTTACTTATCGTTCAGTATTATTGTTTGTGTTTTTGTAGAATAACTCACTTTCTCGTCTAAGTTTTTTTTGGTAATTAAGGTTCCCTCCTCCTCTTCTTTCGATTTTACATAAAATACCTGTGTAAGTTAATAAGAACTGAAAGAAAAGCTAGTACTGGTGCGCGCTATCAATTTTCTGATAGTGCAGTGGCCTTCCTGTGATTTTGGCAAGGGTCTTTGAAATTACTTTAGGCTCTTGAGTAATCCTTGAGAAAATGGATGCAAAGTGCATTTGTTAAGCATTTTTTTGGAGCACCTTTGGGTCATGTTAATTGAATTGCAACATATAGGACCATATGCTACCGAGTATCTGACATAAGATAAGATTCACTTGCTGTCGAAAATCTATGTTGACACTTGGGACTACAACTTTGGATGCCATATTCAAGCAAGAAACTAGTATGTCATGCACATTAGTTCTATGGAATCCCGTCACCTTTTTCCGGTTTGCACACTTGCACCTGTTAGATGGTATGCCTTTCAATCATACATCAGTTCTATGGAGCTCTGCCACCCTGTTCCAGTCTCACACGCTTGTACCTGTTGGGTGATATGGTTGATGCATAAGCAGTTCCCATTAATTGCTCATGCTAGACACACAAAATGTAGATCCTTGCACCATGTGCAATCCCATCAAGTTGATATTTAACTTGATTGTGGTTTCTGAGGTTCACGCCACAAGATTAGAAAGTTTTCTTAAGATCAATCGACATCTAATGCAAATGATAGTTTCTTTTCTCTGGGTTGACTTGGAATACTAATGCAGGGAGTCATTCTGGGCAAAAATACTTAGACCATTCGATTATGTAATAGCTAGGTATAGGATACTTTTAGTGGACGTGCATCTCATCCCTTTTTGAGTTTGATGTCTGCAATTAACTTGGCGAACACATTGGAGTACTAATCTGTTTATGTCTTTCTTAAACATTCTTACTTTTTACATATTTACGAGATTTAAGTTTGGAATTCAAGAGTCATTGTTTGGGAATCACACTACAACAAATTTGACTTTCCGCAGCGCGCAAATATGCTATCCGCAGCGCGCATCGCATGCTGCACAACACTAAGCTGTTGAAAGTCATAAGACATTCGCAGCGCACGATTGTCTTATGCGTTAAGTATTCGATGCGGCCACGATTGCGCGTAGCGCTAAATCGCATCGCGCGTGCGATGATGTCTTTGCGATTAAATACATTCGCATGGCCAAGTAATGTGTGCGGTTAGTGGTTAAGTGCATCGCGGCGCGAATGTCGCGGCTATGATTAAGTGCATTCGCGTAGCCGCGATCGCTGATAATATAAAAACTCAAATAATTATAATCCAATCCACAAAGACCACACAATTATAATATCACATACAAATATTATACTCATTTTTAACATCACATACACACGATTATAAAATCAAAACTAAAAAAAATTCAAACTAATAACATAAATTCACTTACATAATTTCTTTCCTACAAAATAAATACTCACTTAGTCGCATTAACAATTCAACCAACAACACAATTTATATCAGTCACACAAAACTATATACTTAGAGAACCAAGCGACTGTGCTTCCTATTGCATCCTCAAGAAAATACATTTCATCATTGGGTCGAATTAGATCCACCTTCTCCATCAAAACTCTATCAATCCAAACTTTCCAACAAGATCCACCAAGAGGAACGTGATGCACTTTTGCTTTTGGATCTGTGGATGCAATTCGACCTTCTGCAACAACTCCATCACCAGACCAATGAAGCAGCTTACATTTAGTATTAACGCTGACATCTCCACAATTCACGTTCTTCAATTTTCCCTGTATAATAATAAAAAATTATTAATGTTCCCAAATATATTTTTATAACAAAACAAGTTATTAGTAATAAGAGAGAGATTCTATCATGTAAAAGAAAAAACAATATTCCTCATATCAATATGGTTACCTGAGTTGCAATATTGTCATTCTTTTTTGCTCCATTGACATCACTATCGCCACTAACATAATTCCTAATATCGTCATCAATGTCACCACTAGCAACCTAATTTTTTTAATAAATATTGTCAAATAATATTATCATAATTGCACATTCACTAACAAGAACAAAAAAAGATAAATAGAAATATAAATAGAGACATAATAAAATGCTAGATGGTGATTGCACATTAACTAACAAGAACAAAAAAATTTTAACGGTAAAATCTGTATAGCTGTTGGAACCCATAATTAGGAGAGCAATGACTCGATGAAAATATGAAAACAACACTAGAAGCGAAGGAAAGCATCTTCAAACCATTCTCTTTTTTTTTTTTATCATATTATGGAACTACCCAAAATTACTCGGCTCAAATAGTAGTATATTGGTTATTTTTCCAGAAACCTTTCGCCCATCTTAGCATTCTCATATATGCTGCACTAATTTTTTTTTGAAGGCTACATAATTTACCGAACACTCATTATTAGGTGAAACATGACATACTTAAGCATAAAAGCTACATGATTGATTGGTAAAATGGGTAAGCCTTCTCAGGAAGCATAACGAACTTTAAACATTTCATGATCATCACATTCTCTCTAATTTAGCAATGACAAGTTTTGAATCAATAGCTTTTATGATGAGGAATAGTGAACAAGTGAATCGGAAGGTTCATTCGGCTTAGGATTAATCAAGAAACCATACATTTTGAAAAAACAAAAGCGGACTACCCATAATCTAAGCATGACCTATTTTTGTTTTAACTATCAAATAAACATTCCTTGTGCATCTTCCACCTTTTACCAATCATTAAAACTATCCATGTCAACTACCTCAATGACATCGAATCATCCAGAAAAACCCCTAGGCCACCACTTGCTACGCCACTACTTTCTCTTATTAACCAAATCTAATTACAAGCTACTGTAAAGCCAGCCAACTGAAACCTATGCATAAGCTGCTTCAGTTGCCAACTCAGACCAACTTGAATGTCAAGATACATTCATCGAGTAACCACTTAACATTGGTTTTGTAAATTAGGGTTCATCTAGATTGCAGCCCCTTGGACTTAGCCCTTTTGGCAAGAGATTCAGATTGCCCATTTGAACTATCTTCTCATTTGATCATTGAAGCCTACAGATTCGGTAGAATTAGTTCATATTGAAATGGTTCAATGATGAGAGTGAATTCTGATAACTGGTATGGAATCAATGGTTGCAAGGGTTTAACTTTCAGATGGAGAGTTTGTTCAAGAAAAGACCAACAAATACATCTATTCAGTATCAAACATGTAAGACCATGTCAACCGACAAAATTCAAAAAGTATTCAAGCATTTCATCCATATGGCAGTGGTTCATCTATTCAGTTCAAAGTATTCAAGCACAGTATATATTTGTAAAAAAGAATCTAATTACTTATTTAAAATCAGTCAAGATGAATACAAGCAATATAATGAAATACAAAGTAATACAAGTAAAGAAAACACTTTACAAATGCTCTTTGAATGTTTGATCACTTGGTTGCTTGATATCAACTTGGAGACCCTGATTTGCAACAGCAAATCGCTCCAAATGCTCTTAAGAAACCCTTGGTTTTTCCTCCATCACGAGCTCCTTATAAAGCTTCAACCTGTGCTGGAAAAAGTCGATCAGTCGACTGATCGGGACCATCAGTCGACTGATGCCACTGTTGCCGTGAGACAACGGCTAGATCCACGTTGGATAAGTCCAACGGATCCATAATCAGTCGACTGATTGTGACCATCAGTCGACTGATGGAGCTCCACTCGACTGCAGTCGAGTGAGACTCCATTCTATGGCCGAACGCGAGCATCGATCCGATCACATGATCGCCGATCGTTGCATCACCGACCGCCAGCGGCGATCGGCCACTTCCCGCGCGATCAAACCCTAGTTGATTTCGTGCCGATCGTCATATGACACATGACCGCATACCTCAAACATGAGATTTTAACACAAGTATGATGCCCCCATACTTGCTAGACCACCCTTAGCCTAGACCTAAACCTTCTAGCCACCTCCATCAGCCTCACGCCTCTCGGATCCCTCCAAGTCATCCATGACTTGTTCATCCATCGCGCTAGCCTTCAGGTGCTTCCATCGGCTATGTCCTGCTAACGGTGTCTACACCGCCAAGGCACATTGGACTTACGCCGCCAAGACTACAAGCTTGGTCTTACGCTGCCAAGTTCATCCCTTGGACTTCCTTTGCCAAGATCATACTTGGACTTCTCTTTTACCAAGTCTTCATCCTTGGATTCCCTGTCACTTAAACATATTCGCAATTAGATCACAAGATATTCAGTATCAAACATGTAAGACCATGTCAACCGACAAAATTCAAAAATACATCTATTCAGTATCAAACATGTAAGACCATGTCAACCGACAAAATTCAAAAAGTATTCAAGCATTTCATCCATATGGCAGTGGTTCATCTATTCAGTTCAAAGTATTCAAGCACAGTATATATTTGTAAAGAAGAATCTAATTACTTATTTAAAATCAGTCAATATGATTACCTGAGTAAAATAATTTACTTTGAAAGAATCTAATTACTTTGAAAGAATAGTAGTCTAGTAAAATAATATCTCGTATAACCCCGTAGTATGATAGTCTTCCTCTTGTATGTGAAAAATCATTAGCACTAGATTGACAAATAGTATCAGCTTCAATTGAAACACCACTATCTTGTGTTGACCTTCCAACATCAATTGTGTGAAACCGATGTCCATTTATAATATAACCCGTATAAGATATAACATTCTTTCTTGGACCATGTGCTAGCCATTGAATTCGGCCTGAGGAGTTGTTAAGATCATGTTTTGATAACCATTTTGCAAAGTAGTAATGTTTCATTACGATCAACTTGTTTGACTCCTCAATGTGCATCCTATTTAAAATCATTGAAAGGTGATTGTCGAAATATACAATTTATTTAAGAGAACATGATTATCTAATATGTTTTGGAATTAACTATACTCACTGTATGTTCGGTTCAACTTCTGAAGTATTGATTATTACATATCGATGTGCTGCTTGCTACACCTGGTCGTCTAAAATTTTTTCTTGTCCTTTAGAAATTGGGCGACCTTCCACTAATCCATTTTCCAAATCATCATTCTGATTATAACGGACACCAATACTAGTAGCTTTTGAAAATATGCACTACAAAATTGCATTCTTTCATCTGAGGTAACACTCACTATCTATGCAACCCTCTGCCTTGCTCGGTTCTTCACATACCCTTTAAGTACTTTCATAAATCTAAAACAAAATTTGCAATCAAAGTTGTTGATAGCAAAATATAATTTATCGCATAATATTTATTACCTTTCAAATGGATACATCCAGCGGAAATGGACTGGCCCACACAAGCGAGCCTCCCTTGCTAAATGAATTGTCAAATGAACCGAAATGGTAAAGAAAGATGGTGGAAAATACCTTTCTAACATGCATAGCGTTTCAGCAATATTCTCCTCGAGTTGTTCTAAGCGGTTCCTGTCTAACACTCTTTGACATAATTCATTGTAAAATGCACACAGCAGAAATAAAGCATTAGTGGACCTTTTGGTAAAAGACTTCTTAATGCAACTGATAGCAATTGTTGCATTAGAATATGACAATCATGAGATTTCAGCCCAATAAGCTTACGCTCTTCTAAAGAAACACAATTAGCAATATTTGAGCTATATCCATCTGGTAACTTTAATTTCTTCAACCTACTGCAAAATACATCCATTTCTTTTTTAGACAATGTGTAAGGTGCAGCAGGCAAGTGATACATGTTTTCTCCTTTTTTTTTAGGATGTAATTCTTCTCTAATTTTTAAGTGCATCAAATCTTTGCGGGCATTAACACCATCTTTGGTTTTTGTCTTCACATTTAACAATGTGCCTATGACATTTTCGCAGATATTCTTTTCAACATGCATCACATCTAAGTTATGACGTAACAATAGCCCCTACAAGTAACATCAACATATTTCATAGTATTAGTTCATTAATATAACAAATTAATTAAAAAATAATGACTAGAGAGCCAAATAACTTACACTCCAGTATGGCAAATTGAACAAAATTGACTTTTTCTTCCACATTTGAACTGGTTGTCCATTACTTTTTGAATTATCATGTTTCTTCCTCTTTTCTTTATAGTATTGATAGTCACACCCTTTTGTTTTACCCCAGACATTTTCAATGTCTTTCGCATTGAGAATTTCTAACTTGATCTTTGGTCCGGGTTTCCCTTTCTCTCTTTTTCCCATTAAACCACTTCTTTTTCTCACGAAATGGATGATCATAAGCAAGGAATTTCCTATGGCCCATGTATGCAAACTTTCTCTGTATTTAAGCCACATAGAACATATGTCTTCACCACAAATGACAACCAAATTTTCCTTTTGTGGTACACCCAGATAGGTTTCCATAAGCTGGAAAATCATTGATTGTCCACATCAAAATAGCCTTCAGATTGAACATTGACTTACTAAATGCATCATACGCCTCCACACCTGTGTCCCACAACTCCATCAATTCCTCCACAAGGGGTTCCAAGTATACATCTATATCATTTCCTGGTTGCTTTGGGCCTGAATCAATAATGTCAGCATAAGATTTTCCTTCGCCATGCACATCAATGGAGGAAGGTTGTAATTAACCAAAATAATCGCCAACAACTATATCTAGAACTAAGATCACCAAAAGGATTGAATCCATCCGCTTGCGGACCAAGCCGCAGATTTCTAGGATCGATGCAAAAGCCGCCACTTATTATTTGTTGTATCCCAAGCAATCGAATCAACTGGATGACGATCATATGATCTTGACTTTTGTAGTTGGAGTGCCAAATCAAGTCTTCGGCCTTTTCTTTTAGTTTAAACATCCTTTTCAATCTAGGTATCACAGGAAAATACCGAAGCACCTTTGCTGGAACTCCTTTACAAACTTTATTAGTGATTTTGTCCACCTTCCATCTTGAGAAACCACACCTTGTGCATGAATCCAAATCTTTAAGCTCCTTTCTAAATAGACAACAATCATTTGGGCAAGCATGAATCTTCTCATATCCTAAATCAAATGGTTTCAATAGTTTTCGAGTAAACATTTGTTGGAAGTGTATTTTTTCCGAAGCATGGCACCTAAGATCTTCAAAAGCTCATTGAAACTATTAGTGACCATTAGTAGACTTATAATTGTATAATGTGACGATTGCTGACAACTTTGTGTAAGTTGTACAACCAGGGAAAAGAGGAGTTTCAGCATCTTCTAATAAATCAATATACTCATTGTCTATTGTCTCAGACATAGTGTGTTCATCCTCATTTCCAGATACAAATACATCTCTATATAAACGATATGCCTCTCTATTTTCATCCTCCTCTTTCTGTACTCCTCTTGAACTACTTTCACTTTGAAATTGTGATGTATAAGTTTCACCATGGAAGACCCAGATAGTGTAAGAAGGATCGATCCCCTTCATAATTAAATGCTCGTACACTTGGTCAAATTTCATATACTTCTTGTTTTTACAACGCTTGCAAGGACATAAGATTACTTCACGTGTTTTAGCATAGTTCCTAGCTTGTGCAAGAAATTTTTGAACCCCTTCCTCATACTCCGGTACAAGTCTTGAAGGCAAATGCATCCATTCCTTATCCATTTTGTAAATGAGGAAAACCCTAAAATATAATGATGACTCAATTTTTTCAAAGAGAACATTCCTTCACAGTATATATATATATATATATATATATATATATATATATATATATATATATATATATATATATATATATATATATATATATAATTCAATAATAAAATATTAATAGCGGTGGCATGTTCAACAAGCTACAAGAATTAAACGATATAGATGTAATGAACATTGTAAATCAGAATTTATATCCTAGCAAATCAGAATTAAATGAACATTGTAAATCAGAATTTATATCCTAGCAAATCAGAATTAAATGAACAATGTAAATCTTGCAAAGAGTGTGAATGATATCCATAAACGTGGTGGCATAGTCCTAGGTACATCACGAGGAGGTCATGATACCTCAAAGATAGTTGATAACATTCAGGATCGTGGTATAAATCAGGTAAAATTTAACCTTTACATTTGTTTTTGTTTTTTTTTCCTTTTTTTATGTAGGATTATGAAATGACAGATATTAAGACTGATTTATTGACAAACATTATTATCAAGGTTTATATCATAGGAGGAGATGGAACCCAAAAGGGAGCAGCTGCTATTTTTGAGGTAATCGATTAAACAAACTGGAATACCTAGACTCTTCTACTATAATTCAAAGTGACTTATTGATTTTCTGTACTATCAAAATAAAATTGAAAGAAAAAGCATCTACCATGATGGACAGTGTTAGTGGAAGCTTATTATGAAGAATTTATTCAACATTAGGCTTCCAATTTTAGGTTTCTTCTTAATCATATCCTAGGGGATAACAACTTCTATTACGTAACATTTTGCGAAATTAGAGCGACATCTCAAAGTTGTTGTTGTTGGAATCCCTAAGACAATAGATAATGACATAGCATACACAATAAAACCAATAGACGGTAAAGACACTGCCTAACCTGAAGGATGGAGACGGAAGGCGACGAGCGTGAGAAGAGCGTGCAGTGAGGAAGGTGAAGAAAATCGCCGGAGAAAGCTACGGCGGCAAGCGTGAGACATTGTCACGTGAAACCTCACGGCGAGCGTTAGAAGCGTGCGGCGATAGCGAAGGTGAAGAAAGTCGGAGAAAGCTACGGCGACGATCGTGAGAAATCGCGCGTGAAAAGGCTACGGCGGTGAGCGTGAGCAATTGCGTGCGTGAGAAAGTGCACGGGTTTGGGAAACTTTTAACCTAAAACCAAAGTTTAATTATTTAATAATATACTTAATATTAATAAAAATGGCAATGAATAGATAAGTTTATTCGTGAATAAGTATTCTGCGCGTTTTTTTTTAGTTATAATATAAATGTGTTGTTAATCTTTTTTTTAAAAAAATATTTTCAGATTAAAAAATAATTTAATTTTATAATGATATTTTTAACTGCATACAAAATATACGCTATGGATAATATTCCTAGATTTACAGTGCACTTGATTGACGCGCTGTGAAAAATTTAATTTTCTATTGGGGGACTTTTAACAACGTGCAAAATGTACACTGTCAATATTATCTGCAACAAACATGATTGGCGCTCTGTGAAAAATTTAATTTTTCATAATAAAATTTTTAACATCACGTAAAATGCATGCTGTTATTATTTATAATGATACTTTATTATAAAAACTTTATTAGTGATTTTGTCCACCTTCATTATTAAAATTTAAGTTTTTATAATGATATTTTTAACGGCGTGCAAATTGTACACCGTTATTATTTCATATTAACAAACATTGTATCAGGCGCACTTAATTGGCACGCATGCGAAAAATTTAGTTTTATAGAGACTTTGACGGCAAATTGTAATTGTTAAAAGTCTCACATTAATAAATCTAATATTATCCGCAGCGCACATCATTGGTGCGCTGCGAAAAGTTTAATTTTTTATAATAAAATTTTTAACAGCGCACAGAATGCACGCTGTTATTATTTAATAGTAATAGCGTGCACTGCATGCTGTTAAAATGAGTATTGACAGCGTATTATTTTTGCATGCTGTTGTTTGTAAAAATATAATATTATCAATAAAATTGAAAAACTATTATTAACAGTAAAATTTATTGTAGTGTCACTTGTACATCAAAATGTATCCCATAATTTGGAAGTTGAGATAGGATAGCTTTCTTAAACATCATGTCTAGAGATCGATATGGAAAAGTTTTTCTTTCTTTATATAGTCAGGACTATGACATAAATGTAAGCTTGGATCAACATATGCCCAGATGTGGCTCTATATTTGAGACTAATGTAACTCAAATTATATTCAATTTGACATCAGAATTGAATACACGTACTGTGTGACATATATTTTGCGGTGGGAAACGTATAATGATATACATACTTGTCCTCAGTGTAAGCATCTCTTTGAGTTTCTAAATGTTCATCGCTCGCTCGATAGCAACATTCATGATTACATGTTCGAAAAGTGTTTGTCTTTTTCTGAGGGCATATTGGTTTGCAATTCCGATTGTAAATATTTAAAATGTAAAGCCACGAGAAGAGAGCTACGATGAGTTAGAAAAACTTTTTCAAATAGAAGTCAATCAAGAACTCGACGATATCGAACAAGATTAAAGTTATTACCTCAGTAAAGTGAGCATTCACATTGGAAACAAGAGATGAGGGTGTAATGGGTATATAAGGACCGGAAGAAAAGAAGCCCGCCTAGTGCTCAACGATATCAAGACGATGCAGTTGAAGTGGACTCGTCTTAAAGCTTTAAGGAGGTGCCTAAAGGCGTCATAGATAGAAGGGTAAAACGAGCAATGAAACGAGATACAACCAATAAGGCCACGGTAGAAGGTCATGCAAGTATTTCTTGAATCTCCAACTTCCTCTTAAGAACATGAGGAGTTTAAAAAATATTTTCCTATCTTATGCCCTATGCTGCTGCACGTGGTCATGTTGAATAAAACACTAGCTCTTGTATGATACTCAGGATAAAAACTTTTGCAAAAATATAGGATACAGATAATTATTTAGTTATAACTTTTTCTCGAACAAAATAAAAATCAATTTTCATATATTTTGTATGAGCATGAAAGATCAGATTTGTTGTAAGATATGTTGCTCCAATGTTATAAAACCAAATTTTTGATATGGTATTTGACCCAAGATGTAATTCAAAAAGAAATTATTGAAGCCAAATAATTTAAGATGTTATATAGGCTATAGCTTTATATTCTCTCTCAATACTTGAACGTGAAACTATAGGTTGCTTTTTTAAATTCCATGAGCTAAGGTTTCGTTCAAAAAATATTGCATATCTACTGGTAGAGCATCTATCATCAGGAGAGCTAGTCTAATCCGCATCACTATAGGCATGTAAATCTCAAGATGAACCATGATATTAGAAAAAGATCACGTATAATAGTACCTTTGAGATAATGAAGAATTCTTTTCGTACATTCCCAATTTTGTTCAGTGGGAGCATGCATAAACTTTCAGGCACGATTCACAGCAAATATAATATCAGGTCGTGTGATCGTAACATATTGTACGGCTTCAATAATGTTTCGATAAATCTGAGGATCTGATATAGCAGGAGAAGATGAGGGCATAGAGTGGTTATTTATAGCAATTGGTGTGGAAATTAGATGTGCTCCATCCATTTTAGCCCTATGAAGAAGTTCAACAATGCATTTGCTTTGAGAGAGAAGACAACCTTCATCATATGGGATAAGTTCAATACCAAAAAAAAATCGAGCATTACCCAAATCTCGAGTAGGAAATTCTTGATTGAGGAGACTGAATAAGTTTGTGATACCTTTTTGATCATTTCTGATTGTTAAGATGTCATCCACATAAATAAGAAAAAAATATAATAGATCCATAATTATATTTATAAAAATAGAGAAGAGCTGGTCAGATCGAGGGAGGGTTGTGGCATCTGCACAATTTGCTTGGATAAGATTGCTCTACATGAGATGACCCTTGTAAAAGGATTCGAACACTTACTGTGTGATGTGCATTTTACGGTGGGCAACGTACAATAAAATACATACTTGTCCTCAGTGTAAGCATCCCTTTGAGTTTCTGAATGTCCATCGCTCCCTCGATGGCAACATTCATGATTACATGTTCAAAGAGAGTGTTTGTCTCCTTCTGAGGGTACATTGGTTTGCAATTGCGATTGTAAATATTCAAGACATAGACTACAAGAAGAGAGTTACGATGAGTTAGAAGAACTTCTTCAAATAGAAGTCAATCTCGAACTCTACGATATTGAACAAGATGAAAGTTATTACGTCTGTAAGATGAGCATTCGCATTGGAAACATGATATGGGGGTGTAATGGGTGCATAAGGACAGGAAGAAAAGAAGCCTACCCTATTGTTACACGATATCAGGATGATGCAATTGAGGTCGACCCATCTTACAACTTGAAGGAGGAACCTAAAGGTGTCACAGGTAGAAGGGAAAAACGAGCAATGAAATGAGACACAACCAATAAGACCACGGTAGAAGGTCACGCAAGTATTTCTTGAAACTCCAACTTCCTCTTTAGAACTTGAGGAGTTTAAAAATTATTTTCCTATCTCATGCCCTATGTTGCTGCTCATGGTAATGTTGAATAAACCACAAACTCTTGTACGATACTCAGGATAAAAACTTTTGTAAAAATATAGGATATAGATAATTGTTTAGTTGTAACTTTTTCTCGAACAAAATAAAAAACAATTTTCACATGTTTTGTACGAGCATGAAAGATCAGATTTGCTGTAAGATATGTTTCTCTAATATTGTCACATGAAATTTTTGGTATGGTATTGACCAAAGATGTAATTCATAAAAAAGTGATTAAAGGTAAATAATTTCAGATGTTGTATTGACTATAGCATTATATTCGGGCTTTGTACTTGAGCATTAAACTGTAAGTTTTTTTTTTAATTCCATGAGGTAAGGTTTTGTTTAAGAAATATTTCATATCCACTGGTTAAGCATCTATCTTCAGGAGAACTAGCCTAATCCGCATCACTATTGGCATGTAAATCTCCAGATTAATGATGATATAGTAAAAGACCATGTATAATAGTACCTTTGAGATTATGAAAAATTCTTTTCAAACATTTCCAATTTTGTTCAGTGGGAGCATGCATAAATTGCCAGGCATGATTCACATCAAATGTAATATTAGGTTGTTTGATAGTAACATTTTGTAGAGCTCCAACAATGCTTCCATAAATCTGAGGATCAGACATAGTAGGAGAGGATGAAGGTATAGAGTTGTTATTTATAGCAATTGGTGTGGAAACCTGAAGTGATCCATCCACTTTAGCTCTCTGAAAAAAGTTCAACAATGTATTTGCTTTGAGAGAGAAGACAACCTTCATCATGTGAGATAAGATCAATACTGAGAAAAAATCGAGCATTACCCAAATCTCGAATAGAAAATTCTTGATTGAGGAGACTTAATAAATTTGTGATACCCTTTTGATCATTTCCGATTATTAAGATGTCATCCACATCAATAAGAAAAAATATCATAGATCCATCATTACATTTATAAAATTGAGAAGAGTTGGTCGCATCGGGGGAGGGTTTTGGCATATGTGCTATTTGCTTGGACAAAATTGCTCTGCATGAGATGACCCTTGTAAAAGGATGCGATCACATGTACTGTGTGACATGCATTTTACTATGAACAATGTACAATGAAATACATACTTGTCCTCAGTGTAAGTATCCCTTTGAGTTTCTAAATGTTTATCGCTTGCTCGATGACAACATTCATGATTAAATATTCGAAGAGAGTGTTTGTCTCCTTCTGAGGGCACATTGATTTGTAATTCTGATTGTAAATATTTAAGACATAGAGCCACAAGAAGAGAGTTATGATGAGTTAGAAGAACTTCTTCAATTAGAAGTCAATCAAGAACTTGACGATATCGAACAAGATTAAAGTTATTACGCTAATAAGGTGAGCATTCGCATTGGAAACAAGAGATGGGGTGTAATGGGTACATAAGGACAGGAAGAAAAGAAGCCTGCCCTATTGCTCAACGATATCAGGACGATGCAGTTGAAGTTGACCCACCTTACAACTTGAAGGAGGTGCCTAAAGGCATTGCAGGTAGAATGGAAAAACGAGCAATGAAACTAGACACAACCAATAAGGCCACGGTAGAAAGCCATGCAAGTATATCTTGCAACTCCAACTTCCTATTTAGAACTCGAGGAGTTAAAAAAAAATCCTAGCTCTTGGCCTATACTGCTGCTAGTGGTCATGTTGAATAAATCAGCAGCTCTTGTACAATACTTAGGATAAAAACTTTTGCAGAAATATAGGAGACAGATAATTGTCTAGCTGTAACTTGTTCTCGAACAAAATGAAAATCAATTTCCACATATTTTGTACGAGCATGAATGATTGGATTTGTTGTAAGATATGTTGCTCCAATATTGTCACACTAAATTTTTTGTATGGTATTTGATTGAAGATGTAATTCAAAAAGAAGTGATTGAAGCCGAATAATTTCAGATGTTGTATAGGTTGTAGCTTTATATTCTCTTTCAATACTTGAGCATGAAACTGTGGGTTGCTGTTTTGAATTCCATGAGCTAAGGTTTTGTTCAAAAAATATTGCATATCAACTTGTAGAGCATCTATGATCAGAAGAGCTAGCCTTATCCGTATCACTATGAGCATGTAAATCTCAAGATGATTCATGATATAGAAAAAGACCACGTATAATAGTACCTTTAAGATAATGAAGAATTATTTTCACACATTCCCAATTTTGTTCAGTGGGAGCTTGCAAAAATTTCCAGACATGATTCATAGAAAATTTAATATCAGGTTGTGTGATAGTAACATATTGTAGGGCTCCAACAATGCTTCGATAAATCTAAGGATCTGACATAGTAGGAGAAGATGAGGGCATAGATTGGTTATTTATAGCAATTGGTGTGAAAATTAGATGCGCTCCATCCATTTTACCCCTATGAAGAAGTTCAACAATTCATTTTTTTTTAGAGAGAAGACAATCTTCATCATGTGGGATAAGTTCAATACCAAGAAAAAATCGAGCATTACCCAAATCTCGAGTAGGAAATTCTTGATTGAGGAGACTTAATAAGTTTGTGATACCCTTTTGATCATTTTCGATTATTAAGATGCCATACACATAAATAAGAAAAAAAATAATAGATCCATCATTATATTTATAAAAATAGAGAAGAGTCGGTCGGATCGAGGGAGGGTTGTGGCATCTGCGCAATTTTCTTGGATAAGATTGCTCTGTATGAGATGACCCTTGTAAAAGGATTCGAACACACGTACTGTGTGACATGCATTTTGCGGTGGGCAACGTACAATGAAATACATACTTGTCCTCAGTGTAAGAATTCCTTTGAGTTTTTGAATGTTCATCACTCTCTCGATGGCAGCATTCTCAATTACATGTTCGAAGAGAATGTTTGTCTCCTTCTGAGGGCACAATGGTTTGCAATTGCGATTGTAAATATTTAAGATGTAGAGCTACAAGAAGAGAGTTATGATGAGTTATAAGAACTTCTTCAAACACAAGTGAATCAAGAACTCAACGATATCGAACAAGATCAAAGTTATAATATCAGTAAGGTGAGCATTCTCATTAGAAACAAGAGATGGGGGTGTAATGGGTGCATAAGGATAGGAAGAAGAAAGTCCACCCTATTGCTCAATGATATCAGGATGATGCAGTGGAAGCTGACCAGTCTTATAGCTTGAAGGAGGTGACTAAAGGCATCACAGGTAGAGGGGCAAAACGAGCAATGAAATGAAACGCAACCAACAAGGCCACGGTAGAAGGTCATGCAAGTATTTCTTGAAACTCCAACTTTCTCTTTAGAACTCGAGGAGTTTAAAAAAAAATTTCCTTTCTCATGGCCAATGTTTCTGCTCGTGGTCGTGTTGAATAAATTGGTATCTCTTGTATAGTACTCAGGATAAAAACTTTAGTAGAAATATAGGAGACAGATAATTGTTTAGTTGTAACTCGTTCTCAAACAAAATGGAAATCAATTTTCACATATTGTGTACGAGCATGAAAGATCAGATTTGCTATAATATATGTTCCTCCAATATTGTCACACCAAATTTTTGTTATGGTATTTGACCCATCATCACATTGGAGTCATCATCACATTGCATGCATGTTGTTGTCTATGTCTCTCTTATGGTTAAGAGAGTCATCAATCATACATGTCCACCCGATCACTGTGGGATAGTGGTTGTGAGAGATATGGATAGTTGATATATGCATCACTCGCCCACTGTGGGATAGTGATAGCTGGAGTTGCGTGCAGCTTGTCTTGTCGTGCAACACTTGGTCACTCGTGGGTAGTGGTAGTTGGAGTAGCTTGCAGTAGAGACCCCTTATATGTGGCTAGAAAGCTACTTACTCATACTGTCCATTCGACCACTCGAGAGTAGTGGTACCTAGAGTTGGGACAGTTGTCATGTTTTGTTCACCCAGGTCATATGAGATCGTGGTAGCGAGGTGTGTAGGCAGTGACCATGCATATGCTTCGTCATGGAGGCACATATATATGTTTGATGCATATTGCATATGCTTGTGATATGTTGCATATGATTGAGATATGATTATTGCATATGTTTGTACATCATCATACATATCATTTGCATGTTCTATACTATGGTATGTGGAGTACTTGGGTATGAGTTGGATTAAGTTGTTATGTGCATTTGATTAACATTATGATTCCGCATTAGATGGATCGGGTTGGTTTCTACATTTAATTATACATCGTTCATATGATTATGAGTTGATCGCGGGTGTGATATTATTCACGCATATTATTTGTATATGTTACATTGTTGAATATTTGCTCAGGTTGTTATGAGTTATTATTGCATATTTTCATGTAAATCAGTACATTACATTACATCGGCTGGATCAGGTTGGTATATGCATTTATTGTTAAATACTAAAAATTTAAAATATTAAATTTAATGGCCAAATAATTAAGGAAATAATCCTGGAAATTTTTCGAGATTTTTAGGGAATTTTAGGAATTTTTCTGGATTTAAACGGAGTCCGTACGAGATTTTTACGGGGATAAAATAGATAGGTTTTAGGTAGGGGACTATTTAAGGGGTTAAATACGCGATGAAAACCCTAAAAATCTATTTTTTTTCTTTTTTCCTTCCCCGTCGCGACTCCTTCGGCAGTTTCTTCCGTCGGCACCCTCATCTTCTCTTCACCGCAATCCCACCGCCAACGCCCTCTCGTCTCGCGCGTTGCACCGACAACCAAGCCGTTGCGATCTTCCCGTCGACGCCCTCTGCTCGCGCGTTGTGCCGACGACCAGGTCATTGCCCTATTCAATGATCGCCTCTGTTCGCTGCCCACGCACGCCGTTGCCTCTCGTCGAGCGCACTGCCGCCAGCCATCGCCACGCCGCCGCGCCTCCGGTCGGCCGACGCGATGTTGGTCGCCGACCCGCCTCGCAGACACACGCAGCGGCAAGCGGCGTCCATGCCCGCAAACCTCTCGTCGTCCATCGCTGCCTCCCCGAGCCGGTCGTCGCCATTCGTTGCGCCTAGGTCACCGTCGCCGGGGGTGACAGCCTCGTCGTCACCGTAGCCTTCTCTCGGCTGGCTTGGGCAAGTGGCAGCGGCTACGAGCAGCATGGAGAGCGTCGGAGTGAAGGGGGTTGTTTTACGGTTGGCTGTCGCCGGAGCAAGGTGAGGCAGTGTTACCTTTTTGCTTTGGACGAGATTTAGGGATTTTTCCTTTGGTTGAGCTTGATGCGTGTTTGAGCAGTGGACTTCTTCTGGCGAGCAGAACAGAGGAATAGGGCAGCGGTGTTGGGCAGTGGTCTTTTCCGACAAACCGAGTAGAATTGGGGAAGTCCAAGGCAGGTATATCTCGAACTATCTCCTTTTTGTCGTCTGCCGGTTGTTTCGGTTCGGTTGTTTCATTGTCATGAGTGAGGTGATTTGAGGGATGGTTATGGGTCATATTATTATGTTATTCGGTTAGTTGTAATTATTCAGTGGAGATTAGATTGTTGGTTGATTTCGGATAAATTGTGATTTGTGGGATGGATCTATTTTGAGTGAGTTGGCTGTGAGGGTTGAGGTGTTCTATTTGGGTGGTTTTTGTCGACTGTGTAAGGGTTGGATAAATTAGTGGAATTGGAAATTGATTTGGGTTAATTGGTTATGTAAGAAACCGATTAAGTATTCGATTTGTCGGCGAATTGCATATTGTGCTTAGCAATAATTATGTTGTATGCAGGTTTCGGTCACGAGGCAGGTTCACGGTCGTGATGATTTGGTTCTTTTGCGGATATATATTCAGGCAGGTATTTCGACTTATCTTTTAGATATAGTCAAGTTGATATGTTAGTTAGGATAGCTTTCAATAATTTTCATGCTTATATGCCTAGTATGTTTTTGTGCCTATTGATACATGCATTGGATAGGATATGATTTCTATCTTCCCTGATTTATTTGGATCATTGTTCCTTGGATCATAGATACGCACTTATTGACTGTGTGTATTATTCGGATAGGTATTTCTGGTAGGATTTACATGCTTTAGTATCATGCACCATTTTTGCATGATTGCATGCTGGCTGGACGGGGTTCCATTATTATTGAGCCCGCAGCCAACATGGCCTGCACACACTGCCACTCATGGGTTAGTGGTACATCAGGAGGGTGTGTGCAGTTGCTCTGTCAGGCTCCGCTGGTCCGCTCATGGGTAGCGATGAGGCAGCATGGTAGCGGGCAGGGATCCCTCCTCTGGTCTATGACACCGGGAGATGAGAGATTGCTCCCCCACTCTGTTTGGGGCAGGAGGATAGGTGTACTCCGACAGCATCCTGTCCACTCGGTCACTCAGGAGCAGTGATGGCAGAGTGCACAATTGTCATAGCCCTACCCACTCGACTTCACCATCGAGTGTGAGGCGGCTGACTGGCGTCAGGGGTGACCATGTCATTTGCACGGCATGCACTTTGCACGGCATGCACTTTGCACGGATTGCGTTTGTATTGTGTTTGCTGCATTATTGTATTGATGCCTTGGATGTTGCATATGATTGCCATGCATACAGGATACATGTTTGTATATGGTGATGACTCTTATTGTAGGGCACTTGCTCCTATATCAGGGTAGGAGATTGAGTGAGTCTGATCCTTTTGCATTTATTTCATGCTTACCATATATATGAGACTGTACTGGCATGATTAGTATTGTTAGCTATATCTTGCTATTCATATCGACTAATATCCGCTAAGTTCTTTGAACTTACCCCATGGTTTTATTTTTATTTCAGGATGAAGTACAGAGAGTCCATGCCATATCCCCCCTCGTAGTGACAGTTTCTTAGTTGTTTGAGTTATGGTTTGAATTTTGTATAGAAGATATGTTTAGGCTTGGAAATGGATTTATGTACTCGTGGATTTTTAGGGTTCTTGTGGACCATTGGTCAGATCTTATTTTGATTGGTTTGGTTGGGTATTCCTGCCCAGATGGCAGAAGGGGTAAGTCTAGTTAGTGTAGACTTTTGTTTACCTAGATTTGTTGGCCTTAGGCCTTATTATTATCTGTGTGTGTTGTTTGGATTCCGATCGCGTTGACCGATGTATAGTGGCCATGTAGGCCTTATATTAAAAATTGGTATTGTCACCCGTACAGGGGAGATGTTGTCGGATTTTAAATGAGCGGAGACTCCTGGGCGTGACAATTTATTTGCATCGAGCAGGTTTCCGAGTTCCTTAGGGTCTTTGGGTTTATGGAGTTCGCCAAGTTTGGCAGGTTAACTGGGTATTTTCGGAGTTGTACGGATTTCCGATGATTTTTATGTTTCGAAAATTTGAGGTATTATTGACGAGGTCAATATGAGGGATTTGGCGGCGACAGGACATCTCTAGACAGCTAACAGGTAAATACATTCTAGAAAATTTTCTAGATTTAGTACATATTTATATTGGTTATGCGGTGATATCATATTTTGTCTGGTATTGTTTTAACCTGATATCTATTGGACTGTTAGATTTTTAGGTTGTTGGTTTATAGATAGCATTTGGTTATAAATTGCTATTACTGCTATACGTAGCTAGTTATCATTGTGATATAAATGATAAGATATTATTGGTAGATGTTTACCACTTAGGATTTGACTAGTATTAGGATTATTAGACTAGTTGAATAATATGACTAAGATGGATAAATTCGTAGAAGGCATGAGGACATGATTACATAGCTTATGTAGTTTAGAGTATATATAAGCATCTGATGCTTTATTTATATATTGCCTTGACTTTGTTCTGGCATTAACTTTGTTCTGGCATGACCCTTTAGTAATACCCTAATTAATTTCAGCCATTGATTCCCATTAGTAGGACTATGTTGTCGTTTATTAGACAGCTTGTTATATGTTTATATGGTTCTGTGTTTTTGCGATGGACACCCTGATAAAGACTAGTAGAGATAGAATAACTTAGATAAGGTTATTCGGTAGGAGCGGATCTCAGGAATGAAACAATATTAGTATAACCCTAGGTGTGGAAACCCTAGGTGTAATAACCCGGATGTGCATATTGGTATAGGTTTATACATTTACTATTTCAGCTGATATGGTGATTGGATTAGTAGAGGTCATTGTTGGTGCAATCGGCCCAGGTCACGATTGACCAGAACTCGAGTTTGACTCGAGTGATGTTTTGATGTGTTTTGATGTTTCGACAAAAACATATGACAATGTAATTGTCATGGAAAGTCTAAGTCTTGAGTACTTGGCAAATGGAAAGTCCAACATGTGTTGGCAAGGAAAGTCCAAGCATGGGTCTTGGCATATGAAGTCCAACATCTGTTGGCAAGGAAAGTCCAAGCATGAGTCTTGGCATATGAAGTCCAACATGGGTTGGCAAGGAAAGTCCAAGCATGGTCTTGGCATTTGAGAAGTCCAAGGGTTTGATATTGGCGGCGTAAAGTCCAAGCGGAGTCTTGGCGGCGTAAGTCCAATGTGCCTTGGCGGTGTAGACACCGTTAGCATGACATAGCCGATGGAAGCACCTGAAGGCTAAGCGCGATGGATGAACAAGTCATGGATGACTTGGAGGATCCAGGCGTGAGGTGATGGAGGTGGCTAGAAGGCTTAGGTCTAGGCTAAGGGTGGTCTAGCAAGTATGGGGCACCATCTTGGGCTTAAACCTCATGTTTGAGGTGTGTCGGTCGTGATGCCATGTGGCGATCATTGGACCGAGTCAACTAGGGTTTATTTGCGGGTTATAGCTGTGATCGGTGACAAATTTGGCGGTGATCGATGGCTCAGCCGATCGATCGATCGTGTGATCGGTCGGTGATACTCGAAATCGGCCGAGAATGGAGTCGAGACTCATTGGTCAGTGAGGACTCCATCGATCGTGATGGTAGATCCGTTGGACTTATCCAGTGGATCTTACCGTTGTCTCACGACAACGAGTAGCATCGATCGTGATGGTCGATCGATCGTGATCGACTTTTCACCGCAGGTTGAAGCTATATATGGGCTCGTGGTGGAAGAAAAAGTAATGGTTCTTTGGCGATTTGGGGCGATTCTGCCGCAATTCGGGGTCTCAAGTGCTACTCGATCAACCAAGTGATCAAGCATTCAAAGAGCATTTGTAAAGTGTTTCCTTTACTTGTATTGCTTTGTATTTCACTATATTGCTTGTATTCATTTGATTATTGTTGTAATCATATTGTACGAGGTTTCTCCACCTCCGGATTGTTCCGAGAAGGAGTTATTTGATAGTGGTGTGTGATTGGCATCGCTAGGGCTCATTTGAGCCCGATCCGTGGAGTAGGAACCGTGCGGTTCCGAACCACGTTATATACTCGTGTTAGCGTGTTGTGTTTTCATTATTGTTATTGTATTATCTATATTCCGCTGCGCTAACGAATTTGTAGACACAACCGCGATTGAATTTCATTGACGCTAATCACCCCCCCTCTAGCGTTACAAAGGTCCTAACAGTCATATGATTAGGATGCAATTAAATCCTTAGAGGGTATATAACGTTGTTCATATTTATCGGCTGCCAACAATATCACCCATTCGTGGTTGAGGAAAGTTAAAGTAGAGTTTCCCTAAAGGGGCTTTTGTGTATTTGAGGTCGAATAGGTCTCCCATGTATGGTTGAGATAATCTACTGTAAGGTTATACTCTTGTGTTATTCGTTCAGAGTTGGTGATAATCGGATTCGTATAATGTCTGTAGCAAGATAGCTACTTTACAGGTTGAGTACCCACGAGATCTGTTCGTGGTAGCATGTTGGAGCTTGCATGATTGAACTGTAGATAATGATATAATTTAAGCAATCCTCTTGAAGGGCTTGATAGTAGATTTGTGGTCCTTATTGGCACTGGATAGGCGATTCTGTTAGTTGGGATGAAAAACCCTATGATTAATCGTCTCGACGCGATTATTAGTGGACTTATGATTCTGATCGACCTTGATACCGATCATGTTAGAAGGGTTGGAATGCTAGATTTAATCATCTCGACTTATTTATTTATAAGTTGATGATCTTTACCGAATTTGATAAACATTTCGTATTAGAGGTGTTGAAACCCTCGCTTGACTGCCTCAATGGGTTTAATTGTAGATCGATGATCTTTGTCGACGTCAATGGTCATTTTATACTGGATGTATTGGATAACCCGAGGTTTAACAACCTAGGATGATCGACTGCTCACGCGACCTATTGGTGATAGTATGCTAATGCCTGTAGTCGATAATTAGATATTTATATACAGCTTGTCTATCCACGAGTCTCATTCGTGGTAGCATATAGTTGCCAGACCGTGCTATGCTTCTCCCCATGGGTTACGTTCGCGGTAGATCATAGATAGTTTCCTTGTGCGAGAGCCACGCAGACTTGTCGTGGTATCCGGATATA
Source organism: Wurfbainia villosa (assembly GCA_025175895.1). Lineage (NCBI taxonomy): Eukaryota > Viridiplantae > Streptophyta > Magnoliopsida > Zingiberales > Zingiberaceae > Wurfbainia > Wurfbainia villosa. Next base: position 4,031,613 of record JAKLTH010000299.1, on the reverse strand, counting down.
CCGCTTGTTGCGATGGTTGTGTATATTCGGTATATTTGTTATCTACGATCGGGATAGTTGCGGATCGATATTGGTACTCGAGGTTGGGTTACTCTAGCTTGTTCCTGTGACTTCCATTATGTGCATTATGATTATGCACTATTGTCTATACATCCACATAGTGGTTGTACTTATCCCTCCTCACTTATCCTCTAGGTTAGCGATGGAGGACGTGTCATGTTGACCTACCTTAGTCGTCGCTCAGAGAGTTCCTTACCGTGCTTGTCCCACTGCATCGTCGAGATGCCGCTTTATTTACTTTATCGGTGTTGCATTTTATTATGCACTTTGGATTTTGTCGCAGTTTTATTTGGTGTCATAAAACTACTTTACTTTAATGGATATATGTTTAGTCGTGCATGCATGCAGTTATTAAAATACTAGTATTTCTATAATTGTTTCGAGGTTTTTACCAGATTTGGTCTATGTATTTCGGAATATTGTCACTAAGGGGCTCCTCTGTTATTTGGATGACGGATATGCCCCCAGGACGTGACAATTTTATTGGTTTACGGTTTTGGTTTGTGGGTTTTGTGTTCAAGGATTTTCTTTTCCTTGGATTTTTGGGAGTTCTCGGGTTTTGGGACCAAGCAAGCTGAAGGATATCTCTGAGCTATAGGAAAAGTATTGTCTTTAGTGGTTACTGTACTTTAATGGTTAGAAAAAGTATTGACTTAGTGAAATTACCCCTACTCATGGTAGTGGGAGTTGCGTAACTTGGCCACTGATGATAGTGGTAGTTGGAGTTGCGCACTCGACCACCGTAGATGGTGGTTTTCTTGGTATTGATGTGATTATTATCATATATATGGATAGGATGCTCTAGCGGTACTACATCGCTGACTGGTTGGATCAGGAAGGTGATGAAATTTACTTGGTTTGCAGCTTGTGAAACTAGTTTCAGGGCTCAGACGATGGTTGACTTTTACGCCACTGTTAATTAATTATTCTGGTGTGGATGGAAGGGTAGTGTATATGGATGCAACCTTTCGGGGATCGGAGCAATTCCGATGCTATAGAATAGGACGTATCCTAAGCTTACGGCAGTTAAAGAACTGCGAGATAAGTCATATATATGACATGGACTTAGCAGTGATTAGGTTGTATTGTAGAGGTGAAGAGCAGGAATGCTCATGGGATTTTGGCTAGCTACGGGATAACTACTATAGAGTAGCTGAAACACGAATGGTTGTAACAAGGAAGTTTGGTCGCGATAGCCTCCCATGCACTTACAGAGTGTGTGGTGGAGTGGATTTTGGATAGTAGATGGACTACCGTCTCTGACTTCGAGGAGGATAATGGTTTTCGGAGTTGCATTAGTTTAAGGAACAGATGCTTCCGGAAATTCCGATTTCGGAATGGAAGTGGAAGCATATTATTATAGATTTTGTAGTGGGTTGCCTAGGACACATCAAGGCCATGACGCGATTTGGGTAGTCGTTGACCGACTAACCAAATCCGCGCACTTCTTAGTGATTTGGAAGACGAACTCTTTGGATCGTTTGATAGAGTTATATATTGTCGGGATATCATCAGATTGCATGGTGTTCCTTGAGCATTATATCAGATAGAGATCCTCGATTCATGTCCCGGTTCTGGCAGAGTCTGCAGCAGGCCTTAGGCACACAGATTCTCGTTTTAGTACTGCATTCCATCCGCAGATAGATGGACAGTCTGAGCGGACCATTTAGATACTAGAGGATTTGCTGGGGTCCTGTGTTATGGATTTCGGGGGCAACTGGGAGGACCAGTTGCTAGGACCCATAGAGCTCAGTATGAGACAGGGTTGGTCCGTACTATCAGACGTAGGATGGCAGAGGTGCAGGATCGTCAGAAGAGTTATGCAGATCAGAGACGGAGACCTCGGGAGTTCTCTATTGGTAATCAGGTATTCTTGCGAGTCTCACCCATGAAAGGGGTGAAGAGATTTGGACTCCGTGGTAAGCTAGCTCCTAGGTACATTGATCCGTTTGAGGTTTTGGAGAGGATCGGAGCAGTCGCTTACCGTCTAGGGCTACCATCGTTTTTGGCTGGTATCCAGGATGTGTTTCATGTGTTCATGCTGAGGAAGTATGTGTCAGATTCTACACATATTCTATCAGATATGTCAGGTTACATTCAACCTGATGCTACTTATGCAGAGGTTCCGGTACGGATTCTGGATCACAAGGAACGACAGTTGTGAAATAAGATTTTGTGACTTGTCAAGGTCGAGTGGAGTCACCACACCGACGAGGAGGCTACTTGGGAGCTCGAGGAAAAGATCCGAGCTCAATACCCCCACTTGTTTACTTAAGGTACGTGAGGTATATTTTCAGTACTTGTGGTATTTCTTACTCATGCATCTGAGCAGGAAATTTGGGGACCAAATTTTTATTAGTGGGAGAGAATGTTAAATACTAAAAATTTAAAATATTAAATTTAATGGCCAAATAATTAAGGAAATAATCCTGGAAATTTTTCGAGATTTTTAGGGAATTTTAGGAATTTTTCTGGATTTAAACGGAGTCCGTACGAGATTTTTACGGGGATAAAATAGATAGGTTTTAGGTAGGGGACTATTTAAGGGGTTAAATACGCGATGAAAACCCTAAAAATCTATTTTTTTTTCTTTTTTCCTTCCCCACCGCGACTCCTTCGGCAGTTTCTTCCGCCGGCACCCTAATCTTCTCTTCACCGCGATCCCACCGCCAACACCCTCTCGTCTCGCGCGTTGCGCCGACAACCAAGCCGTCACGATCTTCCCGTCGACACCCTCTGCTCGCGCGCTTACGTGACGGCGTCGCCACCCTATTCAACGATCGCCTCGTTCACGCCCACGCGCGCCGTCGCCCGCCTCGCCGCCCGCATCGCCACGCTCGCCGCGCCCTCGGCCGGCGCGATCGCCGTGGTCGCCGACCTCGCCGCGACGACGCGCTCGGCAGCGTCCATGGCCGCCGACCCTCTCGTCGTCCATCGCTGCCTCCCCGAGCCGGTCGTCGCCATTCGTTGCGCCTAGGTCGCCGTCGCCGGGGGTGACAGCCTCGCCGTCACCGTAGCCTTCTCTCGGCTGGCTTGGGCAAGTGGCAGCGGCTACGGGCAGCAGGGAGAGCGTCGGAGTGAAGGGGGTTGTTTTACGGTTGGCTGTCGCCGGAGCAAGGTGAGGCAGTGTTACCTTTTTGCTTTGGACGAGATTTAGGGATTTTTCCTTTGGTTGAGCTTGATGCGTGTTTGAGCAGTGGACTTCTTTCGGCGAGCAGAACAGAGGAATAGGGCAGCGGTGTTGGGCAATGGTCTTTTCCGACAAACCGAAAGCGAGTGGGAAGTCAGCGGTATGTCTCGAACTATCTCCTTTTTGTCGTCTGCCGGTTGTTTCGGTTCGGTTGTTTGTAGGCTGTGAGTGAGGGTGATTGGAGGGATGGTTATGGGTCCTATTATTATGTTATTCGGTTAGTTGTAATTGTTCAGTGGAGATTAGATTGTTGGTTGATTTCGGATAAATTGTGATTTATGGGATGGATCTATTTTGAGTGAGTTGGTTGTGAGTGTTGAGGTGTTCTATTTGGGTGGTTTTGGTCGACTGTGTAAGGGTTGGATAAATTAGTGGAATTGGAAATTGATTTGGGTTAATTGGTTATGTAAGAAACCGATTAAGTATTCGATTTGTCGGCGAATTGCATATTGTGCTTAGCAATAATTATGTTGTATGCAGGTTTCGGTCACGAGGCAGGTTCACGGTCATGACGATTTGGTTCTTTTGCGGATATATATTCAGGTGGGTATTTTGACTTATCTTTTAGATATAGTCAAGTTGATATGTTAGTTAGGATAGCTTTCAATAATTTTCATGCTTATATGCCTAGTATGTTTTTTTGCCTATTGATACATGCATTGGATAGGATATGATTTCTATCTTCCCTGATTTATTTGAATCATTGTTCCTTGGATCATAGATACGCACTTATTGACTGTGCGTATTATTCGGATAGGTATTTTTGGTAGGATTTACATGCTTTAGTATCATGCACCATTTTTGCATGATTGCCGGGCAGAGTTCCATTATTGTTGAGCCGCGGCCGGTTATATGGCTGCATCGCCACTCATGGGTTAGTGGTACATCGGGAGGGTGTGTGTGCGGTTGCTCTATCACTCCGCCATTGATGCCGCTCATGGTAGCGATGAGGCGTGGTAGTGGCGAGATCCCTCCTCTGGTCTATGACAGGGAGATGAGAGCTTAGCTCCCCACTCTGTTGGGGCGAGAAGGATAGGTGTACTCAAGCGACATCATGTCCACTCGGTCACTCAGGAGCAGTGATGGCAGAGTGCACAGTTGTCATAGCCCTACCCACTCGGCTTCACCATCGCGTGTGAGGCGACTGACTGGCGTCAGGGGTGACCATGTCATTTACACGACATGCACTTTGCATGGATTGCATTTGTATTGTGTTTGCTGCATTATTGTATTGATGCCTTGGATGTTGCATATGATTGCCATGCATACAGGATACATGTTTGTATATGGTGATGACTCTTATTGTAGGGCACTTGCTCTATATCGTAGGAGAGATTCGGTGAGTACAATCCTTTTGCATTTATTTCATGCTTACCATATATATGAGGTATCTTGATCGCATGATTAGTATTGTTAGCTATATCTTGCTATTCATATCGACTAATATCCGCTAAGTTCTTTGAACTTACCTCGTGGTTTTATTTTTATTTCAGGATGAAGTTTGTCGGGAGAGTCCTTGTCATATCCCCACTCGTAGTGACAGTTTCTTAGTTGTTTGAGTTATGGTTTGAATTTTGTATAGAAGATATGTTTAGGCTTGGAAATGGATTTATGTACTTGTGGATTTTTGGGGTTCTTGTGGACCATTGGTCGGATCTTATTTTGATTGGTTTGGTTGGGTATTCCTGCCTAGATGGAAGAAGGGGTAAGTCTAGTTAGTGTAGACTTTTGTTTACCTAGATTTGTTGGCCTGAGGCCTTATTATTATCTGCGTGTGTTGTTTGGATTTCGGTCGCGTTGACCGATGTATAGTGGTCATGTAGGCCTTGTATTAAAAATTGGTATTGTCACCCGTACAGGGGAGATGCTGCCGGATTTTCGTCTGGCGGAGACTCCCTCGGGGCATGACATTTATTATATTTATACTAATGGTTAGTTGTTATTACATTTAAGACTGTATACCTATCGATCTCCATATGTTTATTTAATTCATGCACTATCTTTCATAAACCAATGAGTCTTATACTCACCAGCATAGAACTTAGGTTTCCTATTGCCCAAGTAGTAGGTAGAAGATTCCTTGGGTGCTCGAAGCTCCGCTAACTATCCCATCTCACACCAAGCATTTGGATTTTATTCCATATTGGTGTTGTAATATTTTAGATTGTATATTTTGAATTTTATTTTATATTGGTTCCGTATTTTTGTATATAGTTGTGTTGTTATGTATTTTACCTTTATGATGGATTTAATTTAGATGTTGAATATAATTATGTTTTCTTGTTGTGTCAAAGTCTCACTGTGTGTTTTTATTTTTATTTTTTATTATCTGTCAATGTTTTTTTTATTGTGATATATGTTTTATGGATGTCGGTAGCTATGTGGATCTTGTATCGATATTGTATCTCATATTGTCATATGAGGGTACCGTCTGATTGACGGACAAATATACTCTCGGGGTATGATACTATCCTCCATTATGCCACAGATCGATACGGTTATAAATTGATCGTAATTTACTATCCCTTTATATAAATCATGGGATAGATTTTGAAGGCGTCAGAAGTTAAACGAAATTAACTTATTTTTTAAAAAATCAGTTAATTTCGTTTAAGTTAATTAAATTAAATGGCCGATCTTATTTATTATTGCCCTATTTATATCTCCACTACTAATTCCATTTAAGTTAATTAAATAAGACAACAAATAAATAAATTTCGAATTTGGCAGAAATTAAAATATAGATTAAAGATTACATGATCTTAAGAATTATATTACCTTAAGAAGAATTTATAAAGGTATTTTTGTTATTTTATAATAATATGAATTACATTACTTATAATAAATATGGATACCAAATAAACGAATGTAATCATTTTTGTAATCAAAGATTACACATCAATTGCTAACCAAACACAGTAATGTAATACACATTGCATTAAATTACATTACAAACTTAAATACATTACAAGATTAATTATATTATTCCGTACCAAACGTAGCCTTAGTGTATTTTACTTATCGTTCAGTACTATTGTTTGTGTTTTTGTAGAATAACTCACTTTCTCGTCTAAGTTTTTTTTGGTAATTAAGGTTCCCTCCTCCTCTTCTTTCGATTTTACATAAAATACCTGTGTAAGTTAATAAGAACTGAAAGAAAAGCTAGTACTGGTGCGCGCTATCAATTTTCTGATAGTGCAGTGGCCTTCCTGTGATTTTGGCAAGGGTCTTTGAAATTACTTTAGGCTCTTGAGTAATCCTTGAGAAAATGGATGCAAAGTGCATTTGTTAAGCATTTTTGAGGAGCACCTTTGGGTCATGTTAATTGAATTGCGACATATAGGACCATATGCTACCGAGTATCTGACATAAGATAAGATTGACATAAGATAAGATTCACTTGCTGTGGAAAATCTATGTTGACACTTTGGACTACAACTTTGGATGCCATATTCAAGCAAGAAACTAGTATGTCATGCACATTAGTTCTATGGAATCCCGTCACCTTTTTCCGGTTTGCACACTTGCACCTGTTAGATGGTATGCCTTTCAATCATACATCAGTTCTATGGAGCTCTGCCACCCTGTTCCAGTCTCACACGCTTGTACCTGTTGGGTGATATGGTTGATGCATAAGCAGTTCCCATTAATTGCTCATGCTAGACACACAAAATGTAGATCCTTGCACCACGTGCAAACCCATCAAGTTGATATTTAACTTGATTGTGGTTTCTGAGGTTCACGCCACAAGATTAGAAAGTTTTCTTAAGATCAATCGACATCTAATGCAAATGATAGTTTCTTTTCTCTGGGTTGACTTGGAATACTAATGCAGGGAGTCATTCTGGGCAAAAATGCTTAGACCATTAGATTATGTAATAGCTAGGAATAGGATACTTTTAGTGGACGTGCATCTCATCCCTTTTTGAGTTTGATGTCTGCAATTAACTTGGCGAACACATTGGAGTACTAATCTGTTTATGTCTTTCTTAAACATTCTTACTTCCTACATATTTACGAGATTTAAGTTTGGAATTCAAAAGTCATTGTTTGGGAATCACTTGTACATCAAAATGTATCCCATAATTTGGAAGTTGAGATAGGATAGCTTTCTTAAACATCATGTCTAGAGATCGATATGGAAAAGTTTTTCTTTCTTTATACAGTCAGGACTATGACATAAATGTAAGCTTGGATCAACATATGCCCAGATGTGGCTCTATATTTGAGACTAATGTAACTCAAATTATATTCAATTTGACATCAAAATTGAATACACGTACTGTGTGACATATATTTTGCGGTGAGAAACGTATAATGATATACATACTTGTCCTCAGTGTAAGCATCCCTTTGAGTTTCTAAATGTTCATCTCTCGCTCGATAGCAACATTCATGATTACATGTTCGAAGAGTGTTTGCCTTTTTCTGAGAGCATATTGGTTTGCAATTCCGATTGTAAATATTAAAATGTAAAGCCACGAGAAGAGAGCTACGATGAGTTAGAAGAACTTTTTCAAATAGAAGTCAATCAAGAACTCGACGATATCAAACAAGATGAAAGTTATTACCTCAGTAAAGTGAGCATTCACATTGGAAACAAGAGATGAGTGTGTAATGGGTATATAAGGACCGGAAGAAAAGAAGCCCGCCTAGTGCTCAACGATATCAAGACGATGCAGTTGAAGTCGACTCGTCTTACAGCTTGAAGGAGGTGCCTAAAGGCGTCATAGATAGAAGGGTAAAATGAGCAATGAAACGAGATACAACCAATAAGGCGACGGTAGAAGGTCGTGCAAGTATTTCTTGAATCTCCAACTTCCTCTTAAGAACTTGAGGAGTTTAAAAATTATTTTCCTATCTTATGCCCTATGTTGCTGCACGTGGTCATATTGAATAAACCACTAGCTCTTGTATGATACTCAGGATAAAAACTTTTGCAAAAATATAGGATACAGATAATTATTTAGTTGTAAATTTTTCTCGAACAAAATAAAAATCAATTTCCATATATTTTGTACGAGCATGAAAGATCAGATTTGTTGTAAGATATGTTGCTCCAATGTTATAAAACCAAATTTTTGGTATGGTATTTGACCCAAGATTTAATTCAAAAAGAAATTATTGAAGCCAAATAATTTGAGATGTTATATAGGCTATAGCTTTATATTCTCCCTCAATACTTGAACGTGAAACTATAGGTTACTTTTTTAAATTTCATGAGCTAAGGTTTCGTTCAAAAAATATTGCATATCTACTGGTAGAGCATCTATCATCAGGAGAGCTAGCCTAATCGGCATCACTATGGGCATGTAAATCTCAAGATGAACCATGATATAGAAAAAGATCACGTATAGTAGTACCTTTGAGATAATGAAGAATTCTTTTCGTACATTCCCAATTTTATTCAGTGGGAGCATACATAAACTTCCAGGCACGATTCACAGCAAATATAATATCAGGTCGTGTGATCGTAACATATTGTAGGGCTTCAACAATGTTTCAGTAAATCTGAGGATCTGATATAGCAGGAGAAGATTAGGGCATAGAGTAGTTATTTATAGCAATTGGTGTGGAAATTAGATGTGCTCCATCCATTTTAGCCCTATGAAGAAGTTCAACAATGCATTTGCTTTGAGAGAGAAGACAACCTTCATCATATGGGATAAGTTCAATACCAAAAAAAAATCGAGCATTACCCAAATCTCGAGTAGGAAATTCTTGATTGAGGAGACTTAATAAGTTTGTGATACCCTTTTGATCATTTCCGATTGTTAAGATGTCATCCACATAAATAATAAAAAAATATAATAGATCCATAATTATATTTATAAAAATAGAGAAGAGCTAGTCAGATCGAGGGAGGGTTGTGGAACCTGCACAATTTGCTTGGATAAGATTGCTCTGCATGAGATGACCCTTGTAAAAGGATTCAGACACTTACTGTGTGATGTGCATTTTGCGGTGGGCAACGTACAATGAAATACATACTTGTCCTCAGTGTAAGCATCCCTTTGAGTTTCTGAATGTCCATCGCTCCCTCGATGGCAACATTCATGATTACATGTTCAAAGAGAGTGTTTGTCTCCTTCTGAGGGTACATTGGTTTGCAATTGCGATTGTAAATATTCAAGACATAGACTACAAGAAGAGAGTTACGATGAGTTAGAAGAACTTCTTCAAATAGAAGTCAATCTCGAACTCTACGATATTGAACAAGATGAAAGTTATTACGTCTGTAAGATGAGCATTCGCATTGGAAACATGATATGGGGGTGTAATGGGTGCATAAGGACAGGAAGAAAAGAAGCCTGCCCTATTGCTACACGATATCAGGATGATGCATTTGAGGTCGACCCATCTTACAGCTTGAAGAAGGCACCTAAAGGTGTCACGGGTAGAAGGGAAAAATGAGCAATGAAATGAGACACAACCAATAAGGCAACGGTAGAAGGTCATGCAAGTATTTCTTGAAACTCCAACTTCCTCTTTAGAACTTGAGGAGTTTAAAAATTATTTTCCTATCTCATGCCCTATGTTGCTGCTCATGGTAATGTTGAATAAACCACAAACTCTTGTACGATACTTAGGATAAAAACTTTTGCAAAAATATAGGATACATATAATTGTTTAGTTGTAACTTTTTCTCGAACAAAATAAAAATCAATTTTCACATGTTTTGTACGAGCATGAAAGATCGGATTTGCTGTAAGATATGTTTCTCCAATATTGTCACATGAAATTTTTGGTATGGTATTGACCAAAGATGTAATTCATAAAAAAGTGATTAAAGTTAAATAATTTCAGATGTTGTATTAACTATAGCATTATATTCGGGCTTTGTACTTGAGCATTAAACTGTAAGTTGTTTTTTTTTAATTCCATGAGGTAAGGTTTTGTTTAAGAAATATTGCATATCCACTGGTTAAGCATCTATCTTCAGGAGAACTAGCCTAATCCGCTTCACTATTGGCATGTAAATCTCCAGATTAATGATGATATAGTAAAAGACCATGTATAATAGTACCTTTGAGATTATGAAAAATTCTTTTCAAACATTCCGAATTTCGTTCAGTGGGAGCATGCGTAAATTTCCAGGCATGATTCAAATCAAATTTTATATTAGGTTGTTTGATAGTAACATTTTGTAGGGCTCCAACAATGCTTCGATAAATCTGAGGATCAAACATAGTAAGAGAGGATGAAGGTATAGAGTTGTTATTTATAACAATTGGTGTGGAAACCTAAAGTGCTCCATCCATTTTAGCTCTCTGAAAAAAGTTCAACAATGTATTTGCTTTGAGAGAGAAGACAACCTTCATCATGTGAGATAAGATCAATACCGAGAAAAAATCGAGCATTACCCAAATCTCAAATAAAAAATTCTTGATTGAGGAGACTTGATAAATTTGTGATACCCTTTTGATCATTTCTGATTATTAAGATGTCATCCACATCAATAAGAAAAAATATCATAGATCCATCATTACATTTATAAAATTGAGAAGAGTTGGTCGCATCGGGGGAGGGTTTTGGCATATGTGCTATTTGCTTGGACAAAATTGCTCTGCATGAGATGACCCTTGTAAAAGGATGCGATCACATGTACTGTGTGACATGCATTTTACTATGAACAATGTACAATGAAATACATACTTGTCCTCAGTGTAAGTATCCCTTTGAGTTTCTAAATGTTTATCGCTTGCTCGATGACAACATTCATGATTAAATATTCGAAGAGAGTGTTTGTCTCCTTCTGAGGGCACATTGATTTGTAATTCTGATTGTAAATATTTAAGAAGACATAGAGCCACAAGAAGAGAGTTATGATGAGTTAGAAGAACTTCTTCAATTAGAAGTCAATCAAGCACTTGATGATATCGAACAAGATTAAAGTTATTACGCTAATAAGGTGAGCATTCACATTGGAAACAAGAGATGGGGTGTAATGGGTACATAAGGATTGGAAGAAAAGAAGCCTGCCCTATTTCTCAACGATATCAGGACGATGCAGTTGAAGTTGACCCACCTTACAACTTGAAGGAGGTGCCTAAAGGCATTGCAGGTAGAATGGAAAAACGAGCAATGAAACTAGACACAACCAATAAGGCCATGGTAGAAAGCCATGCAAGTATTTCTTGCAACTCCAACTTTCTATTTAGAACTCGAGGAGTTAAAAAAAAATCCTAGCTCTTGGCCTATACTGCTGCTAGTGGTCATGTTGAATAAATCAGCAGCTCTTGTACAATACTTAGAATAAAAACTTTTGCAGAAATATAGGAGACAGATAATTGTCTAGTTGTAATTTGTTCTCGAACAAAATGAAAATTAATTTCCACATATTTTGTACGAGCATGAATGATTGGATTTGTTGTAAGATATGTTGCTCCAATATTGTCACACTAAATTTTTTGTATGGTATTTGATCGAAGATGTAATTCAAAAAGAAGTGATTGAAGCCAAATAATTTCAGATGTTGTATAGGCTGTAGCTTTATATTCTCTTTCAATACTTGAGCTTGAAACTGTGGGTTGCTGTTTTGAATTCCATGAGCTAAGGTTTTGTTCAAAAAATATTGCATATCAACTTGTAGAGCATCTATCATCAGGAGAGCTAGCCTAATCCGTATCACTATAAGCATGTAAATCTCAAGATGATTCATGATATAGAAAAAGACCACGTATAATAGTACCTTTAAGATAATGAAGAATTCTTTTCACACATTCCCAATTTTGTTCACTGGGAGCATGCAAAAACTTCCAGACATGATTCATAGCAAATGTAATATCAGGTTGTGTGATAGTAACATATTGTAGGGCTCCAACAATGCTTCGATAAATATAAGGATCCGACATAGTAGGAGAAGATGAGGGCATAGAGTGGTTATTTATAGCAATTGGTGTGAAAATTAGATGCGCTCCATCCATTTTACCTCTATGAAGAAGTTCAACAATGCATTTGCTTTGAGAGAGAAGACAATCTTCATCATGTGGGATAAGTTCTATCACGCCCCGAAGGAGACCTCGCCAGATGAAAATCCGGCAGCATCTCCCCTGTACGGGTGACAATCCCAAATTTACATACAAGGCCTACACGGCCACATACATCGGTCAACACGACCGGAATCCAAACAACACATGCAGAGTATAATTAGGCCTCAGGCCTTCAATCCAAGTAAATAAATAAACAATCTATCACATCTAAACCTACCCCTTCGTGATCTGGCGGGAATACGCAATCAAATCCATCGTAACAAAACTCAATAAAGTCCCTAAGGACACCAAAATCCACAAATACAAATATCGAACTCCAATACCAAACATGTCCTCTAACCAAAATATCCAAACCATAGAAACAAATAACCAATCAAAACTTTCACGACGAGGGGGTTTGGCAACTGGACTCTCCTGACAGCTTCATCCTGAAATAGATATGATCAACGGGGTGAGTTCAAAGAACTCTGCGGGTATAGTAGATATGCAAAGTAAGGTATAAATAACAATAAAAATATCATGCCAGTACAGTCTCACATAAATAGGGTATGCAAGCAAGAAATACAAAATGATCAGACACGAATCTCCTACCCTGATATAGGAGCATGTGCCTGACTAGAAGTAATAAAGTCCTGACCATATATAAACATGTATCCTGTATGCATGACAATCATATGCACATCCAAGGCATCAATAAAAATGCAGCAAAGACAATACAAATGCAATCCGTGCAAAGTGCATGTCGTGCCAATGACATGGTCACCCCTGACGCCAGTCAGCCGCCTCACACGCGATGGTGAAGCCGAGTGGGTAGGGCTATGACAATTGTGCACTCTGCCATCACTGCTCCTGAGTGACCGAGTGGACAGGATGCTGTCGGAGTACACCTATCCTCCTGCCCCAAACATAGCGGGGGAGCCAAGCTCTCATCTCCCGGTGTCATAGACCAGAGGAGGGATCCCTGCCCGCTACCACGCTGCCTCATCGCTACCCATGAGCGGACCAGCGGAGCCTGACAGAGCAACTGCACACACCCTCCTGATGTACCACTAACCCATGAGTGGAAGTGTGTGCAGGCCATGTAACTGGCTGCGGGCTCAACAATAATGGAACCCCGTCCATCCAGCATGCAATCATGCGAAAATGATGCATGATACTAAAGCATGTAAATCCTACTCAAAACACCTATCCGAATAATATGTACAATCAATATGTACATATCCCTAATCCATATACTATGATCCAAATCAAACAGGGAAATATAAGCATATCCTATCACATGCATGTATCTAGTAGGCACCAAAAGCATACTAGGCATATAAACATGAAAACTTATTGTAAGCAATCCTAACTAGCATATCAACATTTGACTATATCTAGGAGATAAGTCAAAATACCCGCCTGAATATATATCCGCAAGAATGAACCAAATCGTCACGACTGGGGACCTGCCTCGTGACCGAAACCTGCATAAAGCATGACTATAGTCAAGCACAAAAATACAATTCACCGACAAATCGAATAATTAATCGATTTCCTTCATAACCCAATTAACCCAAACCAATTTCCAATTCTCCTTGTCCACAAATATCCATACAATTAATTTAGCCCAATTAATTCCAAATCAATTAACCTAATTCATCACCTACAAAAAAATATCCTCAAGATCAAACAATATCACCCAAATCCCATATCCTCCGAATACCGTACCGATCAACCGAATAACACCGGAATCAACCCAAATCGACCAATCAAGCTCACCCGCCCTAGAAATTCCATCCACAGCCGATACCCCCAACTCAATTTCTTAAATTCACAGTGACACCTCCAACCCTAACCACACGACACCCTCCAAATAAAACTCTCACAACCCCTCTCATAAACTCACACTCTTGCGCCTAATTCACGCCTAAATCAACCAAATCAAACAACCGGCAGGCAAGGAAGAAACTAGTTCATGTTATACCTGCGATGGAATTTCCCCCAAACCGCTCGGTTCACCGGAACGAGGACCTGCCGATGCCCTAATAGTCTCCTCCGGCCAGAAATCACAGCGAAGGGGAAGAAACGGCGGCGATCCGGTGGCTGCAGGCGTGTTGGGGAAGGGCGCTGTTGCCGGCGCTCGCGGAGGAACAACCAGTCTCGGCGTCGGGCAGCTGAAGGGAGCCCGACATGTACTACGGTGGACGGCGAGCTCGCATCGCGTCGGGTGGCAGTGCTCGCGGGAACGCAAACAAGGGCTGCGACTGTGGACGGAGTCGACTCGAGGAAAGGCGTCGCCGGCGAAGGGAAGAGGCAACGGCTTCAGGCGTGGGGCGTCGGGCGCGGAGGCGTCGGGCTGCCGCAAAGAAAGAGAGAAGAGAGGAGTCACCAGCGAAGCAGAGGGCGCCGGCGGGAGTGGCTGGCGTCGGGCGACGGTGGGCTGCCGATCGCAACGAGGAAAGGGGCGCCGGCAGAAAGAAAGGTGTAACGCCCGCCCTTATCTGCTCTCAGGGCGGCGCTACATTTTTTTTTTTTAATAACATGACATATATGGATCATTTCACAATCTACATACTTAGACATGTTATCATGACCTAAACCTTCTTTTATGCATGCATCACACATCATATTCATAATTAGCATGTTAACATATCATAGCTTCTTTTATAACATGCATCACATTTCATATTCATAATTTGGCATGTTCCATATCTTATCTCATTTTACCACATGCATAACATGAAGATCTATTCATGAGTTCTATCATATCAAACTTTTATAAGAAATTGAACAGTAACATAACTAAGCAACATTCAACATGGTACTAATAAATCTCAAGTCTTATAAGCGGAAGAAAATGTCTTAAGGTGTTCACTGAGCATATAAATATAAGCAGATAGTAATAGGGTCATTTTCCACCATGCCACTATCACACACACTTGGCCCCTCCTGCTACTTCCTCTTAGTTCATGTTTCCTTTATCTGCAGTATATGGACAACATAAACTATAAGCATATAGCTTAGTAAGATTCTTGCCTACTCACAAAAGCCACAAACTTCATCAAACAATTAGAAAGCAGGAGCATACTAGCATAAATAGCATAAGTACTTCATAACAACACTATGCATCAACTTACCAACGTAATGAAAACATAAGCATGGCATACAATTTACATAGCATGCTAAACATAATTAAATCTAAGCAGGGCATAAATTAAACCATAAGCATTCATGGCATCATCAACCCTAAACATGCATAAAGGACATAATCATAAGCATTCTTAAACTTGACATAAGCATTCATAATTTCCTCAATTCTAACATGCATAAAGGTCATAATCATAAGCATTCTTAAACTTAACATAAGCATTCATAATTTCATAAATCCTAAACAAGCATTAAGGACATAATCATAAGCATTCTTAAACTTAACATAAGCATTCATAATTTCATAAATCATAGACAAGCATCAGGGACATAATCATAAGCATTCTTAAACTTGACATAAGCATTCATAATTTCATAAATCATAGACAAGCATCAGGGACATAATCATAAGCATTCTTAAACTTGACATAAGCATTCGTAATTTCATAAATCATAGACAAGCATCAGGGACATAATCATAAGCATTCTTAAACTTAACATAAGCATTCATAAAAGTCCTTTCTTTTCAAAACATATACATATAGGTACTTTAACATAATCATAACTTGAATGGGGGGCCCCAGGTTAAGTACCACATAATGCGCGTTCCCTAATAGGCTGGGGTAGCGAGCCACCAGACCTACTAGAGCAAGACCTCTTACGTCTTACCAGGGCAAGACCCCTTAAGTCTTCTTATGTCCCTATGAATTTGATTAACGACCACCTGACGGGTCGGGTACTTAACCTCTTACAAAGTAAAATACTTAATTCCTTTCTTTCTTGTCATATCATAAAGAATGCTCTTAATCCCCAACATAAACAGGGAAGCATCTCAATCTTGTCTTATCATAAGGAGAGCTCTTAATCCCTACTTGAAAGGGAAGCATCTCCATCTTATCTTATCATAAGGAGAGCTCTTAATCCCTACTTGAAAGAGAAGCATCTCCATCTTATCTTATCATAAGGAGAGCTCTTAATCCCTACTTGAAAGAGAAGCATCTCCATCTTATCTTATCATAAGGAGAGCTCTTAATCCCTACTTGAAAGGGAAGCATCTCCATCTTAGACATTTCATAGCATACATGCATTCATAACATAAGAGTACCCTAAAGGGGTCCTAAAGCATAAACATGTTTATCACATAAGCATATTTCATAGGCATATTCATGGCATATTAAATCATAAAACATGTTCATCACATAGGCATATTTCATGGCATATTACATCATAAACATGTTCATCACATAGGCATATTTCATAAACATATTTCTTGGCATTTTAAATCATAAAACATGTTCATCACATAGGCATATTTCATGGCATATTACATCATAAACATGTTCATCACTTCATGGCATATTGAATCGTAAACATATTCATCACATAGGCATAATTCATGACATATTAAAATCATAAACATGTTCATCACCTAAGCATAATTCATGGCATATTAAAATCATCCACATAACATAACTTCATAAAGGGAGTGTTTTCATGAAACCCTAGCCCTAACCCCAAGGTTGGCCGAAACATGTAGGGGGTACTAAAATTTGATTCTTGTCACCTAAATTCATTCATGTAGGCATACAACATAACATAACTTCATAAGGGGGGTGTTTTCATGAAACCCTAGCCCTAACCCCAAGGTTGGCCGAAACATGTATGGCTATAAACTTGGATTTTTGGCACCTAAAAATTCCTACTTGAAGCATACAATCTATGAACATAACCTTAGAATCAAGTTCATGCAACCCTAACCCCAAAAGCCTTGGTTGGCCGAAACATGTAGGGCTATAATCTTGGACTTTTGACACCTAAAAATTCCTACTTGAAGCATACAATCTATGATCATATCCTTAGAATCATTTCCATGCAACCCTAACCCCAAAAGCCTTGGTTGGCCGAAACATGTAGGGCTATAATCTTGGACTTTTGACACCTAAAAATTCCTACTTGAAGCATACAATCTATGATCATATCCTTAGAATCATTTCCATGCAACCCTAACCCTAAAAGCCTTGGTTGGCCGAAACATGTAGGGCTATAATCTTGGATTTTTGTCACCTAAAAATTCCTACATGAAGCTTACAACCTACAAAAAAAATCCTTAGTAGCATTTTCATGAATCCTAGCCCAAAAACTTGGTTGGCCGAAACATATAGTGCTACAAACTTCATATTTCTTTCATGTAACATGTCCTACAAAACTAATATACTGCAGGTGAGGGAATCTTACATCCTTCGCTTGCTTTTAGTTGGTAGATGACCTTATGGAAGCCAAGAACTAGCCTTCTCCTTGCTTGGATGGGGTTCGGCCAAAGGGTGAAAATGGAGAGGGGGAGGGATGGTTTTCGGTGAGGAAGAAGAAGAGAAGAAGAAGTGGCCAAGTGGAACCTTCCCTCTTCTTTATAAAGGGAGGAAGAGAAGTTTTCTTCTCTTTTCCATGCCTCTTCATTTACCCTCATCACACTTATCTACCATTTCCCCTCTTCCTCTAATGATATAATCCTATTGGGCTTCTGGTTAGTGGGTGAGTCTATAGGGCTTGGCTATCTCTAGAGGTTTGGGGTTTAATTCCTAGGCCTTGCATCTCTTTTTGGCTATTTTATTTTATTTTCGAAAAAGGCCCACCTAAAGCCCATTATCGTAAAGCCAAAAATTCTCGTAAAATTGCTAGAAATTTTACGGGCGTTACAAAAGGATGGGCGCGTGAAGGAACTGCCAAAAGAGGTGTCGCGGCGAGGGGAAAGAAAAAGGAAATAGAAATTAGGTTTTTCATGTATTTATCCCCTTTTAAACAAACCCCTCTAAAGCCTGTTTATTTTATCCCCGTAAAAGTCTCGTACGGAGTCCGTTTAAATCCAGAAAAATTCCGGAAAAATTCCTAAAATTCCCTAAAAATCTCGAAAAATTTCCAGGATTATTTCCTTAATTATTTGGTTATTTAATTTACTATTTTACATTTCAGTATTTTACATTCTCCCCTACTAATAAAAATTTGGTCCCAAAATTTCCTACTCGTATATTAGTACGAGATGTCCCAACAACCATCTCAAGCATCTAGAGACAAGTCACACCTCAAGTGACTAAGTGGGGTTACTGATATCCCTTAACATCAAATCACACTTGCTTGCTTCGACCCTTCAAAATATGAATAGTATCTTCATTTCAGTCCACCTATAACAAGTACCTAAGCAGTACTGAGTGGATCTCTATATCCGTGACCTGTTAAAGACTATCCATAATCCGAAGGTAAATCCTGAACCGCTATCACATACGATACTCACAGATCCTCCATGAACTGGAAATCGCCATAGTATAACCTATCCAGCGATCCAACAAACTCATCGTATGGATCGAACGAAAATGAGTGGACTTAGCTAATCATACTAAGTCCTTTCCGATTCCAAATAATCTCCCAACACTTCCATCATCGTACTATGCTTTCACGCGTCCATCTCATGCGAACCTTGCGATTATTTATATACCACCTTTACGGACTTCCAATTCAACTATGTTCGCATGTCGTTCCACCACGGAGAACGCGTTTTTAATACTTACTATTTTCTGAATACAATCCTATACATCTGCAACATACAGAACCTATTGCAATCTTCAGTAATACTTATCAAAATATCATGATAAAGCCTCGTGACTCTCGAGGTAATACCAAAGGCACTACTTATGGGCAACGACATGCTACTACGACCGGGACTCATAGCCAGTCAAGATGTCAGGTAGCTATCTAGCCACCTACTACATACAAATTCCAATATCACTAATTCCAAGTAGAGCAAAAGTACAACTCTATGGTAGATGCTCTCTATCATCACAACAGAATCTATCTGTTGTTAATCAATAGTAACTCTTCCTAAATTCAAATGTAACTACACGAGCTAGCTAAAACCTCATAAGCATTTCGCTCCTCACCTCTACAAAACAACATAACAACTCCTGCTAGGTCCACGTCATATCTATATATGACAACCCATCTCGTAGTTCCTCTTTTGACATAAACATGGGATACATCTCGATCAACTAAATCAGAAATGCTCCATTCTCTGAAACATCGCATCCGCATATAAATTA
This sequence comes from Wurfbainia villosa, assembly GCA_025175895.1. Classification (NCBI taxonomy): domain Eukaryota; kingdom Viridiplantae; phylum Streptophyta; class Magnoliopsida; order Zingiberales; family Zingiberaceae; genus Wurfbainia; species Wurfbainia villosa. The sequence continues at coordinate 4,012,153 of JAKLTH010000299.1, read as the reverse complement.
ACTTTCCTTTCACCCGAGAATGATCACACAACACTGGTGTAAAAGTCAACCATCATCTGAGTATTGAAACTAGGTTCACAAGCTTGGACTAAATAAATTCCATCACCCGTCGGTGTAGTACCACTAGAGCATCCTATCCATATCTATGGTAATAATCAAATTAAATACCAAAAATCACCATCTACGTGGGAGTGCTCAACTCCAACCGCCACCATCACAAATGATCCAATCGTGTCTAGAATACACGATTTCCCAAATGGATTACAAAGTCGCCAATAAGTCAAATAAGATAATCCAGCTCATACAATTCATACCAAGTATGAAATTGTCATCGCTACACACCTGCATCCTCTTTACTCTAGGCTGATGATATATCAATCATCCCTACGACTTTGATAATTGTATGACTCCCTGTCACTACAATATCAACACATCAATCATAAATCAATCCTAGAGTATACACAGGTGTCCTATAGTTGATCTAAATAGATCCTCGATCCACCATGAAGGATATTCTTTTCCTTCTACCACTACCGCATTCCATCATCAATAATTGATGTATAACCTCAAAGGTTCATATCTCTTTGAACAACAAGTTTCAGAGCTTCTCAAGAAATAAAATACTGGGACAACAAATATCCCATCCAATACCTCCTTTAATTGGAACTTAGATTCTTCCAATTCCCATAGTGTTAAGCAACACTGATACCAACTAAATTATCCCCTGAAAAATCGTCATTCTAACAAATACCTCGTGGCATCATCAACCTTGCCAATTCTGAAAGACCGATCGATGACGGTATCTAAGCAACTCGATTGGATTACAGCCAATTGAATGACATTGCCTTGAGTACATCACGAGCTTTAACAACCTTGTGCGCTTTACACTAGCCCTCAGCCAACGCACCATAAGTAAAAATATTAGTTCGTAAAAATAACATTACCTCAGTACCAAATAAATTATCTCACAGTAGGGGATCTTTGATATCGAAACTATTTTTGAAATCCCTCCGATCGCCTACTCTACTTGCCTATACAGCGGCAAACCTAGAAGTTCCTCCAACACTACATCTGATTACTCTCGAATTATACAAGCATCCGAGAGACCTTCTTATACCATCATGTCACAAGCATAACCTCCAAGTTAATATCCAGATATTCACATCATATCAACCAAGTCAACTATAAAACAATTAAGTCAACTCTCTCACCATAATATAACATTTCCATCAATCAACCTCTAAACATCCAAAATCATTTTCATACCCCTGTTATAATCATCACAGTAATCATCTCAACATCTCACCTATCAGTGGAAACACTATTAATCCACATGACCCAAATATAAAAATCCTTTTAATCCTATCAGTGCATGTTTTAACCACAGATATCTGTAAACACATGTATCTCTCAATATATCATCAAGTAAGGTAGACTATAGTAATACCTCAATGATCAATCCTTCATCCATCAGATACCAACCTCAATGATCAATCCTTCAACCATCTACAACTCCTTTCGAGTAAAGATGTAAACTCATCCAAGTTCTGCTCTTAACGGATTCCCTATTTCATAGTAACCTAGAATAAGAATCTGGTAACTGTATGAATCTAGGTGTATACACCTCTTCCTCTCCTTTTCTTCAAGAACCATACAACCAGCCTCATATCTCCACAAGTGTACAAACCACTTCTGATAGCGACATATATCTGAGGAGAAAACTTAAATCCATATTCCTGTTTTCCGCTGGGAAATGAGTTGTTTCATCAATCTTTTATTCCTGAGACAGAGCCTTGATCACCACCAAAATAAACTAAAATTCCAACTAAACCCTCAATCACTCAAGAGGTTGTAAACCTCCATCATCAACATTAAGTTACCATCTCTAGCAACCGACATAATCAATATCGAACATCAACATGGGAACGAAATAATGTCACATGAATTCAGCTAGAAAAGCACGTTCACGACTTCTACCGTTGCCTTATCCGAAGTGTAGATTATTATCACTAGATTGACTACACTATTCTCTTGAGACACTTGTTGCAGTCATTTTCATAATTATGACTCACCCTAATGCCTCCCGATAAGAAACTGGTGGAAAAAATCCAACTATCCTAATCCAAATGTAAACAAATAAATTGGGGGTGATCGAAGGCAACTCAATCACTATCTTAAACCATTAAGTGGAGGGGGTAAACTCCGCGAGTCTATTAAACTCTATAGTGAAACTCCATTATCAATTGATCACTCAACTTAAGCTTCAAGAATTCCTCAACAATGAGTCATACAAAATAACCTGGAGAAATACCGTCTCTCGAAAACATCCTGAACCCATGATCCCGTAATGGGTTATTTCCCCAAATAAATTTCTTCTACATATTCCACCAAGTAACAACTTGATCATTGCAATAGTAAGAAACTATCTCCACTCCTATATAAATACCAGTTAGGTACTTATCAGTACCTTCAATGTTATCAATCTAAGGCTCAAGCCGCTCAAGAATCAAAATCCCTATGGAACTTCGTAACTTAAACCTCCAAGGACTGTATCCACAATAGTATACATTCTTTGTCCAAATCCCCACAGAGTAATAATTTGCCTAGCATAATCAGTGAAAATCTCTAACACTGTAGTCCTTGATTTCCACAACCAATGTGACGACTTGACCCCTGCTTTTCTGACTCAGTATCAGTCAGCTCTCAAAAAGGCAATGCATCTTTTCGTCACAGGTCCAAGACTCACAAACTGAACAAGTCATTTGTGGTCAACTCCATCTACGATTACAAATAGTGACCAATACACTAAATGTTATTTCCTGTTATCCACCAACACATAGCTAATCTAACCTGGAGTATAAACACTACGGCAACTCCGGTTGGTCACCGTGGTGGGCGACCCCTATTACGAGTCTGCACATGAGTCAAAACTCTATAGATCCTTCTGGCAACTCCTTAGCCAGAGATCTCACTTTCCTCTTGCGTGGTTACCCTGCACCACGTCTCGGTGCAGGAGCACGCCCACCTCGTCTCATATCTGTTAAATTATTACATATGTTACTAGAACAGATATTACTAGAAGTAATAACATATAAAATTAATCATCATACCTATTTTGTCGCAGGAGAGGTCATGTCGCCGCCAAAACCCCATATTAATCTCGTCAAAAATCCTCAAATTTCCGAAACATAAAAATCATCGGAAATCCATACCAATCCAAAATTTTCCAAATTGCCTCGCAAAAACCTGCCAATACATGGCGAACTCCGAAAAATCCAAAAACTTCTAGGAACTTGAAAACCTAGGCGCTCTGATACCAAATAAATTATCACGCCCCGAATAAGACCTCGCCAGACGAAAATCCGACAGCATCTCCCCTGTACGGGTGACAATCCCAAATTTACATACAAGGCCTACACAGCCACATACATCGGTCAACACGACCGGAATCCAAACAACACACGCAGAGTATAATTAGGCCTCAGGCCTTCAATCCAAGTAAATAAATAAACAATCTATCACATCTAAACCTACCCCTTCTGCATCTGGGCAGGAATACTCAACTGAAATCCATCCAGAACAAAACTCCGAATAAAGTCCCTAAGGACACCAAAAATCCACAAATACAAATATCGAACTCCAATACCAAACATGTCCTCTAACCAAAATATCCAAACCATAGAAACAAATAACCAATCAAAACTTTCACGACGAGGGGGTTTGGCAGCTGGACTCTCCTGACAGCTTCATCCTGAAATAGATATAATCAACGGGGTGAGTTCAAAGAACTCTGCGGGTATAGTAGATATGCAAAGTAAGGTATAACGAACAATAAAAATATCATGCCAGTACAGTCTCACATAAATAGGGTATGCAAGCAAGAAATACAAAATGACTGTACTTACCTGAATCTCCTACCCTGATATAGGAGCATGTGCCTGACTAGAAGTAATAAAGTCCTGACCATATATAAACATGTATCCTGTATGCATGACAATCATATGCACATCCAAGGCATCAATAAAAATGCAGCAAACACAATACAAATGCAATCCGTGCAAAGTGCATGTCGTGCCAATGACATGGTCACCCCTGACGCCAGTCAGCCGCCTCACACGCGATGGTGAAGCCGAGTGGGTAGAGCTATGACAACTGTGCACTCTACCATCACTGCTCCTGAGTGACCGAGTGGACAGGATGTTGTCGGAGTACACCTATCCTCCTGCCCCAAACATAGTGGGGGAGCCAAGCTCTCATCTCCCGGTGTCATAGACCAGAGGAGGGATCCCTGCCCGCTACCACGCTGCCTCATCGCTACCCATGAGCGGACCAGCGGAGCCTAACAGAGCAACTGCACACACCCTCCTGATGTACCACTAACCCATGAGTGGCAGTGTGTGCAGGCCATGTAACTGGCTGCGGGCTCAACAATAATGGAACCCCGTCCAGCCAGCATGCAATCATGCGAAAATGATGCATGATACTAAAGCATGTAAATCCTACTCAAAACACCTATCCGAATAATATGTACAATCAATATATACGTATCCCTAATCCATATACTATGATCCAAATCAAACAGGGAAATATAAGCATATCCTATCACATGCATGTATCTAGTAGGCACCAAAAGCATACTAGGCATATAAACATGAAAACTTATTGTAAGATATCCTAACTAGCATATCAACATTTGACTATATCTAGGAGATAAGTCAAAATACCCGCCTGAATATATATCCGCAAGAATAAACCAAATCGTCATGACTGGGGACCTGCCTCGTGACCGAAACCTGCATAAAGCATGACTATAGTCAAGCACAAAAATACAATTCACCGACAAATCGAATAATTAATCGATTTCCTTCATAACCCAATTAACCCAAACCAATTTCCAATTCTCCTTGTCCACAAATATCCATACAATTAATTTAGCCCAATTAATTCCAAATCAATTAACCTAATTCATCACCTCCAAAAAAAATATCCTCAAGATCAAACAATATCACCCAAATCCCATATCCTCCGAATACCGTACCGATCAACCGAATAACACCGGAATCAACCCAAATCGACCAACAAGCTCATCCACCCTAGAAATTCCATCCACAGCCGATACCCCCAACTCAATTTCTTAAATTCACAGTGACACCTCCAACCCTAACCACACGACACCCTCCAAATAAAACTCTCACAACCCCTCTCAGCCGACACTCCCTTGCTGCCCTAATTACTGCCCCTAAATCAACCAAATCAAACAACCGGCAGGCAAGGAAGAAACTAGTTCATGTTATACCTGCGATGGAATTTCCCCCAAACCGCTCGGTTCACCGGAACGAGGACCTGCCGATGCCCTAATAGTCTCCTCCGGCCAGAAATCACAGCGAAGGGGAAGAAACGGCGGCGATCCGGTGGCTGCAGGCGTGTTGGGGAAGGGCGCTGTTGCCGGCGCTCGCGGAGGAACAACCAGTCTCGGCGTCGGGCAGCGGAAGGGAGCCCGGCGCGTACCGCGGTGGACGGCGAGCTCGCGTCGCGTCGGGCGGCAGTGCTCGCGGGAACGCAAACAAGGGCTGCGACTGTGGACGGCGTCGGCTCGAGGAAAGGCGTCGCCGGCGAAGGGAAGAGGCAACGGCTTCGGGCGTGGGGCATCGGGGCGCGACAGCGTCGGGCTGCCGCGAGGAAAGAGAGAAGAGGGGAGTCACCGGCGAAGCAGAGGGCGCCGGCGGGAGTGGCTGGCGTCGGGCGGCGGTGGGCTGCCGACCGCAACGAGGAAAGGGGCGCCGGCAGAAAGAAAGGATGGGCGCGTGAAGGAACTGCCAAAAGAGGTGTCGCGGCGAGGGGAAAGAAAAAGAAAAAGAAAAAGGAAATAGAAACTAGGTTTTCCGTGTATTTATCCCCTTTTAAACAAACCCCTCTAAAGCCTGTTTATTTTATCCCCATAAAAGTCTCGTACGGAGTTCGTTTAAATCCAGAAAAATTCCCTAAAAATCTCGAAAAATTTCCAGGATTATTTCCTTAATTATTTGGTCATTTAATTTACTATTTTACATTTCAGTATTTTACAGTTCAATACCAAGAAAAAATTGAGCATTACCCAAATCTCGAGTAGGAAATTCTTAATTGAGGAGACTTAATAAGTTTATGATACCCTTTTGATCATTTTCGATTATTAAGATGCCATCCACATAAATAAGAAAAAAAAATATAATAGATCCATCATTATATTTATAAAAGTAGAGAAGAGTCGGTCGGATCGAGGGAGGGTTGTGGCATCTGCGCAATTTGCTTGGATAAGATTGCTCTGTATAAGATGACCCTTGTAAAAGGATTCAAACACACATACTGAGTGACATGCATTTTGTGGTGGGCAATGTACAATGAAATACATACTTATCCTCAATGTAAGCATCCCTTTGAGTTTCTGAATGTTTATCACTCTCTCGATGGTAGCATTCTCAATTACATGTTCGAAGATAGTGTTTGTCTCCTTCTGAGGGCACATTGGTTTGCAATTGCGATTGTAAATTTTTAAGATGTAGAGCTACAAGAAGAGAGTTATGATGAGTTATAAGAACTTCTTCAAACAGAAGTCAATCAAGAACTCAACGATATCGAACAAGATGAAAATTATAATGTCAGTAAGGTGAGCATTCTCATTAGAAACAAGAGATGAGGGTGTAATGGGTGCATAAGGATAGGAAGAAGAAAGTCCACCCTATTGCTCAATAATATCAAGACGATGTAGTTGAAGCTGACCAGTCTTATAGCTTGAAGGAGGTGACTAAAGGCATCACAGGTAGAGGGGCAAAACGAGCAATGAAATGAAACGCAACCAACAAGGCCACGGTAGAAGGTCATGTAAGTATTTCTTGAAACTCCAACTTCCTCTTTAGAACTCGAGGAGTTAAAAAAAAAAATTTCCTTTCTCATGGCCAATGTTGCTGCTCATGGTCGTGTTGAATAAATTGGTAGCTCTTGTATAGTACTTAGGATAAAAACTTGTGCAGAAATATAGGAGACAGATAATATTTTAGTTGTAACTCGTTCTCAAACAAAATAAAAATCAATTTTCACATATTGTGTACGAGCATGAAAGATCAGATTTGCTGTAATATATGTTGTTGTAATACCCCCTAGTCTTTCCACACTCTATCAGGGGAGATGACACTACTTTACTGTCTGTTTCTTATTTTATTCCTGATCTTACTTTGACACTATACTTTAATCATCACTCAAACAATAACCAATTCAAGATATTCACATAACGTGCGAGTATTAAAACTAACCCAACATAACTCTAGCATTCTTTGGTCTCAACCATAAGCAATCCAATTGAACTCCAACAATATTAGAAAGAAAACAATTAAAAATTTAAAATCTGGTTTAGACATCTGCACTTAGGATCTTTTACTTCCACTGTTCCATCGCCACACACTCCAAGCACTTCGTCCGTCATGCTATCTCACTGAAACTTTTCTTTACCTTTATCTGCAGTGTCATGCCCCGAGAGCATGCCGAACCGAAAAATCAAACGGATGGCACCTCCCCTATACGTGGCAACATTTCGAGTTAATACAAGGCCCGTAGGCCCACAATAACAACAATATATATGTATGAAAATAAAAACTACACAAGACACAGCGGAAACAAACTACAACAATACAACAATCCCACACATGCATACCGGTATGACTAACACATCACCACAATACAAAACTTCGACAAAAATCCAAATATACAACATGTACATATAAGAACATAACAATATAACGAAAACACAGAATACATAACCAAAACATACGGAAGACTAAAAACACGGACTCTCAGAGTTGAGATGAGATGATGCCAGCCAGCGGTGCTCCAAGTCCATCACAAAGTCGGCTATCTGTTACCTGGGCGACAGAAAACCTAGGGTCTGCGGGGGTGGTGAGTAAAACTCAGCAGGTAATAGAAAATATGTATATATGTAATATCACATGTATTTCGACAACATAATCTAGATGTACAATAGGTATATCAGCATAGTATATAAATACAAACATATACCATCTAACTGAAATGAATAACATAAAATGCAGACATACCTGAAGTATGCTACGCTACTCTGATCCAACCTGAACATATATCCAACATATATATAACAGGAAGAGTAATACCAACACATAATCTACTCATGCTACAGGCCAAGGTATCTATGGTCTATCCAACCCATACCAATATCCGACGCAACTGTATAACATATGCAAGAAACATGCATGAATATGATGTACAATCAAATGCAGCAAACATAATACAATCAAATGCAACATCACAATAAGCATATATATATAGACTGTATCTATATATGTATACTAATCACAATCATCCATATATATATATACATGCATATATGTATATATATGGCAATATGCAAAAATGTCATCAGTCGGCAATGCAGCATGCATGGTCATGTCGGCTCACCCTAAAGCTACCACGACCCCAGTGTGGCCTCAATGGCTCGAGCATGACAACTGTCCCAACTCAATACCAACCACTACTCTCGAGTGGCCGAGTGGGCAGTATGATCGAGTAGCATATAAGCGTAAAGAGCAAGCTACACGATGGGGGTCCCTACTGTTGGCCACTCCGACAGTCACTACCCATGAGTGGTCGAGTGCCACCACCGACTACGCAAATCCAACTACCACCGTCTATAGTGGTAGAGTCACATGCTCTGCTCTCACACGGGTGACTCCTCCTATGAGTAACCGTGGAGGCAGGATGACTGGCGACACTCTCAACCACAAGGGAGACCTCGTCGCCAGCGTGCATGCAAATGCATGAATGCAATGTCCCACATACAGACATCCACCATAGATTCTCTATTCTACAGATAATCATTCTAACCAGATCAACGCACTCTCTATCCTGCAGAGAGTCGTATTCAACTAATCATAATACTCTCTATCCTGTAGAGAGTCATACTAATCTAATCGACGCACTCTACATCACAGCAGAGAGTCGTACTCAAGCGATGGACACACTCTCTATCTCATGAAGTCGTACTCATCTGATTATAACAAGCTAGGACCACCGGTCCGTAGCGATACCCTAAGTATCATTCCTCTGACCATTTACACAATACATGTTCGGTGGTAACATACAACCTAAGGGTACTAGAACTAACCCTAGGTTAAAGACATTATCTACTTACGGATGACCCTTTTGCCCAATATACAATCAGGTTGTCATCCGGACTTTACTATTTGCACTTAACTTAAACAGATTCTAAGTTACTTGCATCACCTATATGTATAACTCCTAATCATGATAAAATAAACATGATATCAGCAATAGAGTTAATAGCCAACGGTAAAGGATCAAGCATACGATAAAAAGAATAGGGTCAAGGTAATATGAACACCTAACATGCTCATATTAATGACTAAATCTAAATGAAATACAACTACCTGGACCAGGTAGGAAATTACCCACCTGTTAAATAGCTCTGCAACATAAATATCTCCACGTCCATAGATCTTCCTCATATCCACGTCCTGCAAATATCATCATTTATAATTAAATTCAAGCACACGATAAATATACAAATCCACTACTATATCGTTCCTATATTCGTATCCCTTTATCGAATACGAATTAGAAACCTCCCATCATCAAACGTAACCCTTCTACAACACCCAACTAGGTTTAAATTATTAAACCTCTTAGATAGACTCCATCCAAATCAATTAAACACGCTAACTCACATCCGCATAAATCCATCCATCAGATCTATAGACAAATCATGCGCCAACACCTCAATATGTAAATAACCATCCACCGTCGATAAATCTCTAACACACGGTCGATTCACCCCTTTGTGGCCAAGAACCCCATCATTAACAACCACACTAATTTAGGGATCTAACTATTTAAAACACTTCGTTAAAAATCATAACTTAACTGATTCGTTCATTCATAGCTCTATCACAACCCATGGTTACACTTATAGAACTCACCTTTGCCCTTTTACATTATCGCTCACACACCTTCATCGTAAGCATAGCTTCACAGCCCACCAACAATCCCTAAACAAACCTTATTTATAGCAACAGCCCGATCTTCACAGCGATTGCACGGCTCCCCCAAACTCACAGCTGGTAACCCTCTAAATCACAGCAATCACACAACCCACATAGAATCGAAATAGACTGCAAAAATACAAAGGGAATCCAGATCTATACGTGATAGAACCTCCCTAGGCGGCTCTCCTCCCCAATCGCTCGGCCCGTCGAAAAAAATCGTGCTCAACCTCGCCCATCACAAACGGAGCGCATCACAAATGGATCCCTTGAAGATCGAGGAAATAAGGAGCAGGCAGCCAAGGGTATACGAATTCAACTTCACCGTGATAGTGGTGGGCATGATGGCAATCTCACGATCCAAGTCGGCATCCGGGCGATCATTGGCTGCGGCTTGCCTTAGTGGTCGGAGAGCAACTCCAGCACGAAGATGAGCCGACACATCAAACCATCGCTAGGGCAGCGACGCCACGAGGATCATCGCCGTCGCGAGCGATATTGGCCAGCGTCGAGCGTCGGCGATGGGCTGTAACTGCGATGGGCGGCCACCACCTCTTCTTTGCCGGATCGGAGAAGTAAAAAGGAAATCGATCGGTGTAAATGAGTTCGAGCAACGATCCGGCGAAGATAGAGTGGAGATCGGCACGGCGGCTCTCTCTCTCGCGCAAAAGCGCGGCGCGGCGGCACTCTGGCGCGGCAGCGGCGCGGCATGCGGCGACGAGCGGAGAAGCGTGGAGGTGGAGATGTGGAAGGGGTCGCGAATGGGAAGAGGAGGACGGTGCGCAGCTTGGGCGGCGAGCACGAGTAGAAGAACAACGAGAGGGAGGAAAGGAGACGCGATCGTCTCTGGTCGCTTCGGAGAGGAGGAAGAGGCGTTTGGGAAGAAATGGGGAGAAGCCGATCGGGCGAAGGGAAAAGAAACCGAAGAAACGCCCGTGAATAAAAACAACGATCAGGCTACTTTAGTTGGTCTAGTTAGCCCAAGTCTAACCCAATCACCTATTTAAGCCTCAATCTTCCTCCGATTTGATCATATGAACTCAATTAAATTTCCAGAAAAACCTTGAAAAATTCTATAAGACAATTTATTAATTAACAAGGTTTTTTTTCTGGTATTTTACATGCAGTATAAGGAAATACAAACTATAAGCAATAACGCTTAGTAAGTATTTTCTATGCTCACAAAAACATGCACTGTATGAAATCATGCAACTAGTTCTCTTGCCCTGGATACATTGATACACATGCAAATATAACTGGAAATCATAACTCTGATTACATGTCGCTTGTATAAATCATGCTCTTAAGTATTTTAAAACTTGTATACAGTGTATCTGAACTGGAATGATTAACTTTGAAAACTTTTACTTATACTTATACTGATACTTCAAATTAATAATCATCCAGGATATGAGCCAGGCATAGTACCAATACGCACTTTCCTAATAGGCCGGGGTGGCCAACCACCGAACCTACTATGGTAACTGAGACTGAGGGCCTTGGCCCATGGGCGGACTGATGCCCGGTACATGCCCTTTCAAAAGTAAAATACTTCCTTTATACTTATATTCTTATACATACTGACAGACTACTCTTAATCCCCTAAATCACGAATGGGGAGCACCATAAAGATCATTATGCTCTTGACCCCCAAAATTGAAATGGAGAGCATACTGAAGATCGTCGTGTGCTCTTAATCCCCAATTCGAACGGGGAGCATCTTTAAATTTTTTTTATAAAGTAAATATTTTTACATTTTACTCTACATTATGCATATAATTGTAAGCTACAACTCATCTACAACATGCATGATCATAAATCACATTCTTATCATGGATCTAAACATGATGTTGAATTACCCATAATATAACGGTAAAATCACGTAACTGAAAACACCATGCATAACTAGAAATAACATGCACATACAAACATATCAATGATATATGATAACTACTTGTACTGCAGGTGAACAATACTTACCTCCTATATTTTTCCACCAATTTATACCATTAGATTTCGTAAAGAGAAGACCTCCTACGTGCTCCTTTGCTTTAGCGTGATCCTCTATCAAGTCCTTGAGAAGATCCCTCTTGAAAATCTCTTCTTGAATTATCCCACGGTGGAGAAATTATAGAAGCTCTTTTTTTTTCCTCTCTTGTTTTCCTCGATGGAGAAAGCCCGTCCATTTTTTTTTATTCGACGGCTGGAGAAAAATGAGAGAGAGAGAGAGAGAGGTGAGGTTAGGGTGGGCGTCGGCGTTGGAGAGAGGAGCCAGAGAGATGATAAAAAAAAAAATCTCCCTCTCTATATATATATAAACTAGGGTTTTCTTCGTTTAATTACCCCTTTAAATGATTAGCCAAATTAACCAATCTCTCTTTTTTTTCGCCTATAGATATATTTTATTATATCTTACCCATTGGTAATCTTATGACTTAGTGGTAGGAAACCTATTCCCCCAAACCAACGGTTCATGGTTCGAGCACCGGCTAACGAATCATTTATTCGATTTTTTTTCTTTTTTTTTCCTTCCTATTCTTATTTCTATTTTTTTTCTAAATAAATAAATAAAAGTATAGGAACTAAAATTTGGACTGTTACAGTTGCTCCAATATTGTCACACTAAATTTTTGTTATGGTATTTGACCCATCATCACATTGGAGTCATCATCACATTGCATGCATGTTGTTGTCTATGTCTCTCTTATGGTTAAGAGAGTCATCAATCATACCTGTCCACTTGATCACTGTGAGATAGTGGTTGCGAGAGATATGGATAGTTGATATATGCAGCACTCGCCCACTGTGGGATAGTGATAGCTGGAGTTGCGTGCAGGTTGTCCTGTCATGCAACACTTGGTCACTCGTGGGTAGTGGTAGTTGGAGTAGCTTGTAGTAGAGACTCCTTATATGTGGCGACAAAGCTACTTACTCATACTGTCCATTCGACCACTCGAGAGTAGTGGTAGCTGGAGTTGCGACAGTTGTCATGTTTTGTTCACCCAAGTCATATGGGGTCGTGGTAGCGAGGTGTGTAGGTAGTGACCATGCATATGCTTCGTCATGGAGGCACATATATATATTTGATGCATATTGCATATGCTTGTGATATATTGCATATGATTGAGATATGATTATTGCATATGTTTGTACATCATCATACATACCATTTTCATGTTCTATACTATGGTATGTGGAGTACTTGGGTATGAGTTGGAATAAGTTGTTATGTGCATTTGATTAACATTATGATTCCGTATTAGATGGATCAGGTTGGTTTCTACATTTGATTATACATCATTCATATGATTATGAGTTGATCGCGGGTGTGATATTATTCATGCATGTTATTGGTATATGTTACATTGTTGAATATTTGCTCAGGTTGTTATGAGTTATTATTGTAGATTTTCATGTAAATCAGTACATTACATTACATCGGTTGGATCAGGTTGGTATATGCATTTATTATATTTATACTGATGGTTATTTGTTATTACATTTAAGACTGTATACCTATCGATCTCCATATGTTTATTTAGTTCATGTACTATCTTTCATAAACCAATGAGTCTTATACTCACCAGCACAAAACTTAGGTTTCCTATTGCCTAGGTAGTAGGTAGAAGATTCCTTGGGTGCTCGGAGCTCCATCCCATCTCACACCAAGCATTTGGATTTTATTCCATATTGGAGTTGTAATATTTTAGATTGTATATTTTGAATTTTATTTTATATTGGTTCCGTATTTTTGTGTATAGTTGTGTTGTTATGTATTTTAACTTTATGATGGATTTGATTTAGATGTTGAATTCAATTATATTTTCTTGTTGTGTCAAAGTCTCACCGGTGCGTATCTGTGTGTTTTTATATTTTTTTTATTATCTGTCAATGTTTTTTTATTGTGATATATGGTTTATGGATGTCGGTAGCTATGTGGATCTTGTATCAATATTGTATCTCATATTGTCATATGAGGGTACCGTCTGATTGATGGACAAATATACTCTCGGGGCATGATACTATCCTCCACTATGCCACAGATCGATACAGTTATAAATTGATCGTAATTTACTATCCCTTTATATAAGTCATGGGATAGATTTTGAGGGCGTCAGAAGTTAAACGAAATTAACTTATTTTTTAAAAAATCAGTTAATTTCGTTTAAGTTAATTAAATTAAATGGCCGATCTTATTTATTATTGCCCTATTTATATCTCCACTACTAATTCCATTTAAGTTAATTAAATAAGACAACAAATAATTAAATTTCGAATTTGGCAGGAATTAAAATATAGATTAAAGATTACATGATCTTAAGAATTATATTAAGAAATTATAAAGGTATTTTTATCATTTCATAATAATATGAATTACAATCCTTATAATAAATATGGATACCAAACAAACGAATCTATTCATTTTTGTAATTAAAGATTACACACCAATTGCTAACTAAGCACAGTAATATAATACACATTATATTACATTATAAATTTGATTACATTACAAAGTTGATTATAATATCCCGTACCAAATGTAGTCTTAGTATATTTTACTTATCGTTCAGTACTATTATTTGTGTTTTTGTAGAATAACTCACTTTCTCGTCTAAGTTTTTTATGGTAATTAAGATTCCCTCCTCCTCTTCTTTCGATTTTACATAAAATACCTGTGTAAGTTAATAAGAACTGAAAGAAAAGCTAGTACTGGTGCGCGCTATCAATTTTCTGATAGTGCAGTGGTCTTCCTGTGATTTTGGCAAGGGTCTTTGAAATTACTTTAGGCTCTTGAGTAATCCTTGAGAAAATGGATGCAAAGTGCATTTGTTAAGCATTTTTGAGGAGCACCTTTGGGTCATGTTAATTGAATTGCGACATATAGGACCATATGCTACCGAGTATCTGACATAAGATAAGATTGACATAAGATAAGATTCACTTGCTGTGGAAAATCTATGTTGACACTTTGGACTACAACTTTGGATGCCATATTCAAGCAAGAAACTAGTATGTCATGCACATTAGTTCTATGGAATCCCGTCGCCTTTTTCCGGTTTGCACACTTGCACCTGTTAGATGGTATGCCTTTCAATCATACATCAGTTCTATGGAGCTCTGCCACCCTGTTCCAGTCTCACACGCTTGTACCTGTTGGGTGATATGGTTGATGCATAAGCAGTTCCCATTAATTGCTCATGCTAGACACACCAAATGTAGATCCTTGCACCATATATGTGCAATCCCATCAAGTTGATATTTAACTTGATTGTGGTTTCTGAGGTTCACGCCACAAGATTAGAAAGTTTTCTTAAGATCAATCGACATCTAATGCAAATGATAGTTTCTTTTCTCTGGGTTGACTTGGAATACTAATGCAGGGAGTCATTCTGGGCAAAAATGCTTAGACCATTCGATTATGTAATAGCTAGGAATAGGATACTTTTAGTGGACGTGCATCTCATCCCTTTTTGAGTTTGATGTCTGCAATTAACTTGGCGAACACATTGGAGTACTAATCTGTTTATGTCTTTCTTAAACATTCTTACTTCCTACATATTTACGAGATTTAAGTTTGGAATTCAAAAGTCATTGTTTGGGAATCACTTGTACATCAAAATGTATCCCATAATTTGGAAGTTGAGATAGGATAGCTTTCTTAAACATCATGTCTAGAGATCGATATGGAAAAGTTTTTCTTTCTTTATACAGTCAGGACTATGACATAAATGTAAGCTTGGATCAACACATGCCCAGATGTGGCTCTATATTTGAGACTAATGTAACTCAAATTATATTCAATTTGACATCAGAATCGAATACACATACTGTGTGACATATATTTTGCGGTGGGAAACGTATAATGATATACATACTTGTCCTATGTGTAAGCATCCCTTTGAGTTTCTAAATGTTCATCGCTCGCTCGATAGCAACATTCATGATTACATGTTCGAAGAGTGTTTGTCTTTTTCTGAGGGCATATTGGTTTGCAATTCCGATTGTAAATATTAAAATGTAAAGCCACGAGAAGAGAGCTACGATGAGTTAGAAGAACTTTTTCAAATAGAAGTCAATCAAGAACTCGACGATATCGAACAAGATGAAAGTTATTACCTCAGTAAAGTGAGCATTCACATTGGAAACAAAAGATGAGGGTGTAATGGGTATATAAGGACCGAAAGAAAAGAAGCCCGCCTAGTGCTCAACGATATCAAGACGATGCAGTTGAAGTCGACTCGTCTTACAGCTTGAAGGAGGTGCCTAAAGGCGTCATAGATAGAACGGTAAAACAAGCAATGAAACGAGATACAACCAATAAGGCCACGGTAGAAGGTCATGTAAGTATTTCTTGAATCTCCAACTTCCTCTTAAGAACTTGACGAGTTTAAAAATTATTTTCCTATCTTATGCCCTATGCTGCTGCACGTGGTCTTGTTGAATAAACCACTAGCTCTTGTATGATACTCAGGATAAAAACTTTTGCAAAAATATAGGATACAGATAATTATTTAGTTGTAAATTTTTCTCGAACAAAATAAAAATCAATTTCCATATATTTTGTACGAGCATGAAAGATCAGATTTGTTGTGAGATATGTTGCTCCAATGTTATAAAACCAAATTTTTGGTATGGTATTTGACCCAAGATGTAATTCAAAAAGAAATTATTGAAGCTAAATAATTTAAGATGTTATATAGGCTATAGCTTTATATTCTCCCTCAATACTGGAACGTGAAACTATAGGTTGCTTTTTAAAATTCCATGAGCTAAGGTTTCGTTCAAAAAATATTGCATATCTACTGGTAGAGCATCTATCATCAGGAGAGCTAGCCTAATCCGCATCACTATAGGCATGTAAATCTCAAGATGAACCATGATATAGAAAAAGATCACGTATAATAGTACCTTTGAGATAATGAAGAATTCTTTTCGTACATTCCCAATTTTGTCCGATGGGAGCATGCATAAACTTCCAGGCACGATTCACAGCAAATGTAATATCAGGTCATATGATCGTAACATATTGTAGGGCTTCAACAATGTTTCGATAAATCTAAGGATCTAATACAGCAGGAGAAGATGAGGGCATAGAGTGGTTATTTATAGCAATTGGTGTGAAAATTAGATGTGCTCCATCCATTTTAGCCCTATGAAGAAGTTCAACAATGCATTTGCTTTGAGAGAGAAGACAACCTTCATCATATGGGATAAGTTCAATACCAAGAAAAAATTGAGCATTACCCAAATCTCGAGTAAGAAATTCTTGATTGAGGAGACTGAATAAGTTTGTGATACCCTTTTGATCATTTTCGATTGTTAAGATGTCATCCACATAAATAAGAAAAAAATATAATAGATCCATAATTATATTTATAAAAATAGAGAAGAGCTAGTCAGATCGAGGGAGGGATGTGGCATCTGCACAATTTGCTTGGATAAGATTGCTCTGCATGAGATGACCCTTGTAAAAGGATTCGGACACTTACTGTGTGATGTGCATTTTGCGGTGGGCAACGTACAATGAAATACATACTTGTCCTCAGTGTAAGCATCCCTTTGAGTTTCTGAATGTCCATCGCTCCCTTGATGACAACATTCACGATTACATGTTCAAAGAGAGTGTTTGTCTCCTTCTGAGGGCACATTGGTTTGCAATTGCGATTGTAAATATTCAAGATATAGACTACAAGAAGAGAGTTACGATGAGTTAGAAGAACTTCTTCAAATAGAAGTCAATCTCGAACTCAACGATATTGAACAAGATGAAAGTTATTACGTCTGTAAGATGAGCATTTCGCATTGGAAACATGATATGGGAGTGTAATGGGTGCATAAGGACAAGAAGAAAAGAAGCCTGCCCTATTGCTACACGATATCAGGATGATGCAGTTGAGGTCGACTCATCTTACAGCTTGAAGGAGGCACCTAAAGGCGTCACGGGTAGAAGGGAAAAACGAGCAATGAAATGAGACACAACCAATAAGGCCACGGTAGAAGGTCATGCAAGTATTTCTTGAAACTCCAACTTCCTCTTTAGAACTTGAGGAGTTTAAAAATTATTTTCTTATCTCATGCCCTATGTTGCTGCTCGTGGTAATGTTGAATAAACCACAAACTCTTGTACGATACTCAGGATAAAAACTTTTGCAAAAATATAGGATACAGATAATTGTTTAGTTGTAACTTTTTCTCGAACAAAATAAAAATCAATTTTCACATGTTTTGTACGAGCATGAAAGATCGGATTTGATGTAAGATATGTTCCTCAAATATTGTCACATGAAATTTTTGGTATGGTATTGACCAAAGATGTAATTCAAAAAAAAGTGATTAAAGCTAAATAATTTCATATGTTGTATTGACTATAGCATTATATTCAGGCTTTGTACTTGAGCATTAAACTGTAAGTTGTTTTTTTTAATTCCATGAGGTAAAATTTTGTTTAAGAAATATTGCATATACACTAGTTAAACATCTATCTTCAGGAGAACTAGCCTAATCTGCATCACTATTGGCATGTAAATCTCCAGATTAATGATGATATAGTAAAAGACCATGTATAATAGTACCTTTGAGATTATGAAAAATTCTTTTCAAACATTCTCAATTTTGTTCAGTGGGAGCATGCATAAATTGTCAGGCATGATTCACATCAAATGTAATATTAGGTTGTTTGATAGTAACTCCAACAATGCTTCGATAAATCTGAGGATGAGACATAGTAGGAGAGAATGAAGGTATAGAGTTGTTATTTATAGCAATTTGTGTGGAAACCTGAAGTGCTCCATCAATTTTAGCTCTCTGAAAAAAGTTCAACAATGTATTTGCTTTGAGAGAGAAGACAACCTTCATCATGTGAGATAAGATCAATACTGAGAAAAAATTGAGCATTACCCAAATCTCAAATAGAAAATTCTTGATTGAGGAGACTTAATAAATTTGTGATACTCTTTTGATCATTTTCGATTATTAAGATGTCATCCACATAAATAAGAAAAAATATCATAAATCCATCATTACATTTATAAAATTGAGAAGAGTTGGTCAGATCGGGGGAGGGTTTTGGCATATGTGCTATTTGCTTGGACAAAATTGCTCTGCATGAGATAACCCTTGTAAAAGGATGCGAACACACGTACTATGTGACATACATTTTACTGTGAGCAATGTACAATGAAATACATACTTGTCCTCAGTGTAAGCATCCCTTTGAGTTTCTAAATGTTTATTGCTTGTTCGATGACAACATTCATGATTACATGTTCGAAGAGAGTGTTTATCTCCTTTTGAGGGCACATTGATTTGTAATTCTGATTATAAATATTTAAGACATAGAGCCACAAGAAGAGAGTTATGATGAGTTAGAAGAACTTCTTCAATTAGAAGTCAATCAAGAACTTGACGATATCGAACAAGATTAAAGTTATTACGCTAATAAGGTGAGCATTCACATTGGAAACAAGAGATGGGGTGTAATGGGTACATAAGTACAGGAAGAAAAGAAGTCTGCCCTATTGCTCAACGATATCAGGACGATGCAGTTGAAGTTGACCCACCTTACAACTTGAAGGAGGTGCCTAAAGGCATTGCAGGTAGAATGGAAAAACGAGCAATGAAACCAGACACAACCAATAAGGCCACGATAGAAAATCATGCAAGTATTTCTTGCAACTCCAACTTCCTATTTAGAACTCGAGGAGTTAAAAAAAAATCCTAGCTCTTGGCCTATACTGCTGCTAGTGGTCATGTTGAATAAATCAGCAGCTCTTGTACAATACTTAGGATAAAAACTTTTACAGAAATATAGGAGACAGATAATTGTCTAGTTGTAACTTGTTCTCGAACAAAATGAAAATCAATTTCCACATATTTTGTATGAGCATGAATGATTGGATTTGTTGTAAGATATGTTGCTCCAATATTGTCACACTAAATTTTTTGTATGGTATTTGATCGAAGATGTAATTCAAAAAGAAGTGATTGAAGCCAAATAATTTCAGATGTTGTATAGGTTGTAGCTTTATATTCTCTTTCAATACTTGAGCATGAACCTGTGGGTTGCTGTTTTGAATTCCATGAGCTAAGGTTTTGTTCAAAAAATATTGCATATCAACTTGTAGAGCATCTATCATCAGGAGAGCTAGCCTAATCCGTATCACTATAAGCATGTAAATCTCAAGATGATTCATGATATAGAAAAAGACCACGTATAATAGTACCTTTAAGATAATGAAGAATTCTTTTCACACATTCCCAATTTTGTTCAGTGAGAGCATGCAAAAACTTCCAGACATGATTCATAGCAAATGTAATATCAGGTTGTGTGATAGTAACATATTGTAGGGCTCCAACAATGCTTCGATAAATCTAAGGATCTGACATAGTAGGAGAAGATGAGGGCATAGAGTGGTTATTTATAGCAATTGGTGTGAAAATTAGATGTGCTCCATCCATTTTACCCCTATGAAGAAGTTCAACAATGCATTTGCTTTGAGAGAGAAGACAATCTTCATAATGTGGGATAAGTTAAATACCAAGAAAAATCGAGCATTACACAAATCTCGAGTAGGAAATTCTTGATTGAGGAGACTTCTCCATCATTATATTTATAAAATAGAGAATAGTCAGTCAGATCGGGGGAGGGGTTGTGGCGTATGTGCAATTTGCTTGGACAAGATTGCTTTGCATGTGATGGCCCTTGTAAAAGGATGCAAACACACGTACTGTTTGACATGCATTTTGCGGTGGGCAACGTACAATGAAATACATATTTGTCCTCAGTGTAAGTATCCCTTTGAGTTTCTGAATGTTCATCACTCTCTTGATGGCAGCATTCTCAATTACATGTTCGAAGAGAGTGTTTGTTTCCTTCTGAGGGCACATTGGTTTGCAATTGCGATTGTAAATATTTAAGATGTAGAGCTACAAGAAGAGAGTTATGATGAGTTATAAGAACTTCTTCAAACACAAGTGAATCAAGAACTCAACGATATCAAACAAGGTGAAAGTTATAATGTCAGTAAGGTGAGCATTCTCATTAGAAACAAGAGATGGGGGTGTAATGGGTGCATAAGGATAGGAAGATCGAAGAAAGTCTTCCCTATTGCTCAATGATATCAGGATGATGCAGTTGAAGCTGACCAGTCTTATAGCTTGACGGAGGTGACTAAAGGCATCACAGGTAGAGGGGCAAAACGAGCAATGAAATGAAACGCAACCAACAAGGCCACGGTAGAAGGTCATGCAAGTATTTTTGAAACTCCAACTTCCTCTTTAGAACTCGAGGAGTTTTAAAAAAAAATTCCTTTCTCATGGCCAATGTTGCTGCTCGTGGTCGTGTTGAATAAATTGGTAGCTCTTGTATAGTACTCAGGATAAAAACTTTTGCAGAAATATAGGAGACAAATAATTGTTTAGTTATAACTTGTTCTCAAACAAAATGAAAATCAATTTTCACATATTGTGTACAAGCATAAAAGATCAGATTTGTTATAATATATGTTGCTCCAATATTGTCACACCAAATTTTTAATATGGTATTTGACCCATCATCACATTGGAGTCATCATCACATTGCATGCATGTTGTTGTCTATGTCTCTCTTATGGTTAAGAGAGACATCAATCATACATGTCCACCCGATCACTGTGGGATAGTGGTTGCGAGAGATATGGATAGTTGATATATGCAGCACTCGCCCACTGTGGGATAGTGATAGTTGGAGTTGCGTGCAGGTTGTCCTGTCGTGCAACACTTGGTCACTCGTGGGTAGTGGTAGTTGGAGTAGCTTGTAGTAGAGACCCCTTATATGTGGCTAGAAAGCTACTTACTCATACTGTCCATTCAACCACTCGAGAGTAGTGGTAGCTGGAGTTGAGATAGTTGTCATGTTTTGTTCACCTAGGTCATATGGGGTCGTGGTAGCGAGGTGTGTAGGCAGTGACCATGCATATGCTTCGTCATGGAGGCACATATATATGTTTGATGCATATTGCATATGCTTGTGATATATTGCATATGATTGAGATATGATTATTGCATATGTTTGTACATCATCATACATACCATTTGCATGTTCTATACTATGGTATGTGGAGTACTTGGGTATGAGTTGGATTATGTTGTTATGTGCATTTGATTAACATTATGATTTCGCATTAGATGGATCAGGTTGGTTTCTACATTTGATTATACATCGTTCATATGATTATGAGTTGATTGCGGGTGTGATATTATTCATGCATGTTATTGGTATATGTTACATTGTTGAAAATTTGCTCAGGTTGTTATGAGTTATTATTGCAGATTTTCATGTAAATCAGTACATTACATTACATCGGCTGGATCAGGTTGGTATATGCATTTATTATATTTATACTGATGGTTATTTGTTATTACATTTAAGACTGTATACCTATAGATCTCCATATGTTTATTTAGTTCATGCACTATCTTTCATAAACCAATGAGTCTTATACTCACCAGCACAGAACTTGAGTTTCCTATTGCCCAAGTAGTAGGTAGAAGATTTCTTGGGTGCTCGGATCTCCGCTAACTATCCCATCTCACACCAAGCATTTGGATTTTATTCCATATTTGTCATGCCCCGAGAGCATACCGAGCCGAAAATCAAACGGACGACACCTCCCCTGTACGTGGCAACATTTCGGGTTAATACATGGCCCGTAGGCCCACAATAACAACAATATATATGTATGAAAACAAAAACTACACAAGACACAGCGGAAACATACTACAACAATAGGATATCAATCCCACACATGCATACCGGTATGACTAACACAACACAACAACATAGAACCTCGACAAAATCCGAATATACAATATGTACATCAAGAAAACTCCAAATACAATACACGGCGGACGCAAAGCCCAAATACACACGGGAGCCTCGGAGGTGAGATGAGACGATGTCAGCCGGCGGTGCTCCAATGTCATCACGAAGTCTTCTACCTGTTACCTGGGCGACAGAAAACCCAGGGTCCGCGGGGGGTGGTGAGTAAAACTCAGCAGGTAATAGAAAACATGTATATATGTAATATCACATGTATTTCGACAACATAATCTAGATGTACAACAGGTATATCAGCATAGTATATAAATACAAGCTTATACCGTCTAACTGAAATGAATAACATCAAATGCAGACATACCTGAAGTCTGCTACGCTACTCTGATCCAACCTGAACATATATCCAACATATATATAACAGGAAGAGTAATACCAACACATAATCTACTCATGCTACAGGTCAAGGTATCTATGGTCTGTCCAACACATACCAATATCCGACTCCATCGTATAACAAATGTAAGAGACATGCATGAATATGATGTCCACCCAAATGCAGCAAGCATAGTACAAACAAATGCAACATCACAATAATCATATATATATATATAGACTGTATCCATATATATATTAATCTCAACCATCCATATATATATATATATATATATATATATACATGCATATATGTATATATATATATGGTAATATGCAAAGCGCCATCAGATACGGCAATGCAGCATGCATGGTCATGTCGGCTCACCCTAAAGCTACCACGACCCCAGTGTGGCCTCGGTGGCTCGAGCATGACAACTGTCCCAACTCAACACCAACCACTACTCTCGAGTGGCCGAGTGGGCAGTATGATCGAGTAGCATATAAGCGTAAAGAGCAAGCTACACGATGGGGGTCCCTGCTGTTGGTCACTCCGACAGTCACTACCCATGAGTGGTCGAGTACCACACACGCAGGACTATGACACGCAAATCCAACTACCACCGTCTATAGTGGTAGAGTGCGACACCTCAATGCTCTGCCCTCACACCGGTTACTCCTCCTGAGTAGTAGTGGAGGCGAGATGGCGACCCTCTCAACCACAAGGGAGACCTCGTCGCCAGCGTGCATGTAAATGCATGAATGCAATGTCTCACATACAGACATCCACCATAGACTCTCTATCCTGTAGAGAGTCATACCAATCTACTCGACGCACTCTCTATCCTGTAGAGAGTCGTACTCAACTGATCATAATACTCTCTATCCTGTAGAGAGTCATACCAATCTAATCGACGCACTCTCTATCCTGTAGAGAGTTCTACTTAATTGATGGACACCCTCTCTATCCTGTAGAGAGTCGTACTCATCTGATTATAATAAGCTAGGACCATCGGTCCATAGCGATACCCTAAGTATCATTCCTCTGACCATTTACACAACACATGTTCGGTGGTAACATACAACCTAAGGGTACTAGAACTAACCCTAGGTTAAAGACATTATCTACCTACGGATGACCTTTTTGCCCAATGTACAATCAGGTTGTCATCCGGACTTTACTATTTGCACTTAACTTAAACAAATTCTAAGTTACTTGCGTTACCTCATGTATAACTCCTAATCATGATAAAATAAACATGATATCAGCAATGGAGTTAATAGCCAACGGTAAAGGATCAAGCATACGATAAAAAGAACAGGGTCAAGGTAATATGAACATCTATCGTGCTCATATCAATAACTAAATCTGAATGAGATATAACTACCCGGACCAGGTAGGAAATTACCCACCTGTTGTGTAGGCTATGCCGTTAGTCTCCACGTCCAAAAGACCGTCCTGTATTCAGGTCCTGCAATTTAAAATACAAACATAACTAACCATCTTTTTCCATTTACTATTAATCAGCTAGCCAATAGTAATCTAGATGTAGATGTAACATCAACTTCACAATGTAGCTTCAAACTCACCTAACTTAGTTACAGTTGCTAAATAGCTTAATCCAAATAGGAAATGGCAAGTTTACTCACATTTGTCTTCATCACCCGCACTAAGAGGAAAATTAGAAGCAACTAGTCATATTTCTTTTTGCTCACGGTGAAGAAGAGGTAGGACCTAATTGTTTCAATTTAACGCAAGATCGACGAAATCTAGTTCAACTAAAGTCTCCTCCCCTGAAATCAGAATTATATCAGATATATACCCAATAAATCTCATATCCCCTAACCTAAAATCCACAATTTAGGTAAACAAGGGAATCACAGAGTCATTACTAGAAATCGGAGGTAGCCTTCTTGTTTAGACTCACTCACTCAGCTTCTTGTTATCAGATAAAAATCAAGTAGCCGAATCAAAGACAACCGGTTCCAATTCCAACAACTCCTAAACACCTGAAATCATAGCATAACACAAACTAGCTGCATAGTTTCTGGAACCACAAATCCCTAATCGTTGAAACCCAAATAAAAACCATATGGAATTACCAACAGTGCTTGTTGTGGAAAGTGGATTGATGCTCACTGTAGAAGCAACGATGCTTGTTCTTGTCAGATCAGAAGGAAGGGGCGGTGAGACTGCAACTGAACTGGGCGACGACAGTAAAGAGGAAGGCGTCGACTCTGATCACAAAGGAACACTGACGGAGGAATGGAAGGATTGGCAGAGATCGGATGGATTGGGCAGAGATCGAACTGGATCGGCACCGGCAGCAACAGCTGATCCCACTCACGGTGGCAGCGGCGTGGGGACGACGACCGGTGACAGTCGCTCTTTCTCTCGCGGCGGCGACGTGTTAGGGCACGGCGAGCTCGATGACAGTGTTGGAGCAGCGTATGTTGGCGAGAGAGGGGACGGCGACAAGGCGCGGCACGGCGACTGTCGTGGCTGGCGCGCGAGGGAGAAGGCGGCGGCGAGCAACGCGGCGTCTGCGAATTAGGGCTCGGGCGACGACGGTGGAGAGAAGAAGAAAAGGGAGCGGCGGTGCGGGAGAAGGAAAGTCGCGATTTGGGAAGAAACGGTCGATCGGGAAAATGGAAGAATATAATAGGTTTTTAATTAAACCTATTAATTCCTAACAGATAATCTAAACAGGCTTTACAAAAGTCTATCCGCTTTATCCCCATAAAATGTCCATAAGACCTCCGTTTAAATCCAGAAAAATTTCTAAAAAATTTCTGAAAATTCCATAAGATGTTTTATCAATTACCGAGGAATATTTTTATTATTATTATTTTTTTTTCTCTGGTATTTTACAATATTGGTGTTGTAATATTTTAGATTGTATATTTTGAATTTTATTTTATATTGGTTCCGTATTTTTGTATATAGTTGTGTTGTTATGTATTTTACCTTTATGATGGATTTGATTTAGATGTTGAATTCAATTATGTTTTCTTGTTTTGTCAAAGTCTCACTGGTGCGTATCTGTGTGTTTTTATATTTTTTTTTTATTATTTGTCAGTGTTTTTTTTATTGTGATATATGGTTTATAGATGTCGGTAGCTATGTGGATCTTGTATCAATATTGTATCTCATATTGTCATATGAGGGTACCATCTGAATGACGAACAAATATACTCTCGGGGCATGATACTATCCTCCACGATGTCACAGAGGGATACGGTTATAAATTGATCGTAATTTACTATCCCTTTATATAAGTGATGGGATAGATTTTGAGGGCGTCAGAAGTTAAACGATATTAACTTATTTTTTAAAAAATCAGTTAATTTCGTTTAAGTTAATTAAATTAAATGGCCGATCTTATTTATTATTGCCCTATTTATATCTCCACTACTAATTCCATTTAAGTTAATTAAATAAGATAACCAATAATTAAATTTCGAATTTGGCAGAAATTAAAATATAGATTAAAGATTACATGATCTTAAGAATTATATTACCTTAAGAAGAAATTATAAAGGTATTTTTGTCATTTTATAATAATATAAATTACATT
Organism: Wurfbainia villosa; assembly: GCA_025175895.1. Lineage (NCBI taxonomy): Eukaryota > Viridiplantae > Streptophyta > Magnoliopsida > Zingiberales > Zingiberaceae > Wurfbainia > Wurfbainia villosa. Next base: position 3,985,325 of record JAKLTH010000299.1, on the reverse strand, counting down.
CCTTATAACAAATATAGATACCAAACAAACGAATGTAATCATTTTTATAATCAAAGATTACACATCAATCGCTAACCAAACACAGTAATGCAATACACATTACATTACATTACAAAGTTGATTATATTATCCCGTACCAAACGTAGCCTTAGTGTATTTTACTTATCGTTCAGTACTATTGTTTGTGTTTTTGTAGAATAACTCACTTTCTCGTCTAAAGTTTTTTTTGGTAATTAAGGTTCCCTCCTCCTCTTCTTTCGATTTTACATAAAATACCTGTGTAAGTTAATAAGAACTGAAAGAAAAGCTAGTACTGGTGCGCGCTATCAATTTTCTGATAGTGCAGTGGTCTTCCTGTGATTTTGGCAAGGGTCTTTGAAATTACTTTAGGCTCTTGAGTAATCCTTGAGAAAATGGATGCAAAGTGCATTTGTTAAGCATTTTTGAGGAGCACCTTTGGGTCATGTTAATTGAATTGCGACATATAGGACCATATGCTACCGAGTATCTGACATAAGATAAGATTCACTTGCTGTGGAAAATCTATGTTGACACTTTGGACTACAACTTTGGATGCCATATTCAAGCAAGAAACTAGTATGTCATGCACATTAGTTCTATGGAATCCCGTCGCCTTTTTCCGGTTTGCACACTTGCACCTGTTAGATGGTATGCCTTTCAATCATAAATCAGTTCTATGGAGCTCTGCCACCCTGTTCCAGTCTCACACGATTGTACCTGTTGGGTGATATGGTTGATGCATAAGCAGTTCCCATTAATTGCTCATGCTAGACACACCAAATGTAGATCCTTGCACCATGTGCAATCCCATCAAGTTGATATTTAACTTGATTGTGGTTTCTGAGGTTCACGCCACAAGATTAGAAAGTCTTCTTAAGATCAATCGACATCTAATGCAAATGATAGTTTCTTTTCTTTGGGTTGACTGGAATACTAATGCAGGGAGTCATTCTGGGCAAAAATGCTTAGACCATTCGATTATGTAATAGCTAGGAATAGGATACTTTTAGTGGACGTGCATCTCATCCCTTTTTGAGTTTGATGTCTGCAATTAACTTGGTGAACACATTGGAGTACTAATCTGTTTATGTCTTTCTTAAACATTCTTACTTCCTACATATTTACGAGATTTAAGTTTGGAATTCAAAAGTCATTGTTTGGGAATCACTTGTACATCAAAATGTATCCCATAATTTGGAAGTTGAGATAGGATAGCTTTCTTAAACATCATGTCTAGAGATCGATATGGAAAAGTTTTTCTTTCTTTATACAGTCAGGACTATGACATAAATGTAAGCTTGGATCAACACATGCCCAGATGTGGCTCTATATTTGAGACTAATGTAACTCGAATTATATTCAATCTGACATCAGAATTGAACTCTTTATTATGAGGTTGTATTTTCTTACTATAGTGTTTTGTTAAGATGATATTAACTATTAACTAACAAGACTGTCGTTTGGTTCGTGTTTTGAGATTATATGGGCTGAAAATAAATTGTACCTCTTTGATCATGAGGTTTCTCCTACATTATATTGGATATGAGACTATATTTGCAGTAGGAGATACAAACAATAGTGTTGTATGAATTTGAACTCTGACTTTTGGCCAAAAACAAAAAATATCACCGAGGCTGCCATTTAGAAATTGTTTTGGGATTTTTTAGGCCGAAACTTGGGTTCTTGGATCTAGCAATTTCTATAACATATGCAACTATTTTTAAAAAAAAATTATATCTTATATAGGATTTGAGGCTTTTTTTTCCCTTGATATCAGTTGTGATGTTGCATATTGCTTGCATCCATCGTGTGCAAAACACATTACATGGGAAGAATTTGCACTGTTCACATCCATCCTTGCAACCAGTAATAACTTTTAAGTTAAATTCTAATTCTTGACAGACAATCTTCCCACTTATGATAATTTTCAATTGATCATTAATTGTTCACAAATTACGGAACAGATCTTTTTTCACTTTTCTAAATGGCACTATCCTGCTAATGAATTCAATTCGAAAAAAGCTGACTTCGACTCTAACCATCATATACATTCTTGTTATGGCAAAAGATTAGGAGAGAGAATTTCTAGATAGTCTTTTTTATTTCTGTTTCTCTATTGTTTTCTACGATGAATCATTGAGAAATCATAGAATTTATGTTAAAAGAGAAAAATATATGGAGGTGGCTAAAAAAATTTAGCGATTGGTATGAGCCGCATTTTCTGTTTTTCATTTTCTTAGAAAATGATTTTTTTTTTTTTTTTTGACATTTTCTGTTGTCCAACTAAACTAAGTCTCATTTTCCCAAAAACAAATATTGAAAATGTCAACTAAACCATGTTTTTTGTATTTTCTCGTTTTTTTTTCATAAAATAATTTAGCGAAAATTTCTAATATGGGTCTCAAGGGAGATGAGGCAATTGCAGGTGGTGCCAATTTGCAGAGTGGACAAACAATTTATTGGTACAAATAAGATTCATATATCTTCATATAATAGTATGATATTGTCCACTTTGGACCGAAGTTCTCATAGTTTTGATTTTGAATTATACCCAAAATATCTCGTATTAATGGAGATATTTTTTTATCTTATAAGCACATAATCTTTTCTATGTCTTACTAATATGAGATTTTGATTGTAATACCAATACTCTCAACAATCCCCTCCAAATAAAAGACCACATTGGACCTCCCCCTTAAGCTCATCTGTCTTCAAAGGACTTTCTCTGTTTAATGTTCAATTCTCAACCCACTAGGTCTAGACTTCATGCTAGTTGTCTGGTCCTTCTGATTCAATTAGACTTTCTGCCTGATATTTGGTTCTCTTGATTAGGACATGAAACCTCCTACTTCCTTCGTTTGAGGCTCATGGCTCGACATGAATCATTAACTATGATATTAATTGTTAGTGTAAATAAGATTAATATACAGATTGGCCCACTTTGAACTTAAGCTCGTATGGTTTTGTTTTTGAGTTATATTCAAAATACCTCATATCAATAGAGATATCTTTTTATTTTATAAGTACAAACAAATTTTTCCTATATTTTATCAATGTAAAAATTTGATTGTATTTCAAATACTCTCAACACGACTTTGAGACATAATAAACATGATTCTCGTGGAGGCCGCGGTAGCCATGATTTAGGGTTTAAGAAAAAAAAAAAACGGGTGCAGGGTTTTTTTAGGTAAGGGGTGGTGCTGCTTGGAAGTGGAGGTAAAGGCGGTCAACTTTATAATTTAGGGTCAAGAATTTGGTTTTGATATTACGTTAGAAATTGAAAAAAAAAAACTCTCAAATTGATCAGACAACTAATACATAACTACAAAAGATTATGTGAGATATTTTTCTTTAATGGGATGAAAAGTCTAAAATATTGGACTGTTATGTTGTTCGTTATGAACATTTTTAAATTTATTTTGTTGATCGATACAAAATTTTCATGAGACTAAATTGATAATCTCAAAAATTAATCGATTCAAAGAATTGGATATCTAGTTCCAATTAAACAAGAAACTAATACATACAATTCTAACTTCTTTTCCTAACAAAACTAAATAGATTTATCTAAAAATTAATAAAGAACTCTATGCTATTATATTTTCTTATATTAAAAAAATTTATAATAAAATTTTATTTAATATTTTAATAGAAAATTTAGGTTAGAAAATTGTTAGGAGTATCATCAAAGTTCCACATTGATAAGATATGAAAAAAATTATGAGCTTATAAGATAAAAAAGATATTTTCATTAATATAAAACTTTTTAGTTAAAGTCAAAAGATAAATCCATCAGGATTTATATCTAAAGTATACGATATTATATTATTGTAGAGATATAAGAAATTTATCAAACTTAATAACTGGTATCAGAGTCAATAGTCCAAGCGGAGCCATAAGTCTCGAATGAAGGAAGTAAGAGTTCCCATGTTCGAATCAAGAGAATCAAATACTAAACAAGAAATCTAGTTGGGTCAGAAGGATCTAACAATTGATAGGAAGACCTAGTAAGACACTAGACAAGAAGTCTAGTTGTGTCAGAAGGATCTAACAATTGATAAGAAAACCTATTGAGATACTAGATAGGAAATTCAATTGGATCAGGACAATCGAACAACTGACAAAAAAAGACTTTGGTGGGACACTAGATAGGAAGTCCAATTGAGTAAGAAGAACTAGATAATTGACAGAAAGACTTGGTGGGTTGAGTATTGAACATCAAGCAGAGGAAGACTTTTTAAGACGGATGGACTTGAGATGGGTCCGATGTGATCCTTCATTTGAGAGAAAGATTGTTAGAAGTATAATCAAAATTGCACATTGATTAGACATGAAAAAGATCATTGGATTGTAAGATAAAAAAGATATCTTCATTAGTAAAAGACTTTTCGAGTAAAGTCTAAAAATAAATTTATGAGAATTTAAGTTTAAAGTGGATAATATCATATTTTTACGAAGATATATAAATTTCATAAGACCAAATAAAAATGTATAGATTGCATGTAATATTAATAGAGATATATCTACAACCATTGATATCTTTATTTTTCCCTAAAATATAAAAAATACAATTTTAAATCTTCTAGACTTTGACAAATCAAAATTTGATGGTGTATTTTTCTGAAACGATTATTAGACATAGAGGCTCAAAACATCATACTTCTTTATATACACTTTTTCATCAAATGTATAACTAATAGGTGCGGTTACAAATGGTTGATTACAAGATTAATTTAGAGATTTATTTTTCATAACTGTTTAAAAATTAATCATATTTTTAAAAAGTTTTGAAATTAATTTTAAATCTTGTATTCTCTCACTTGGTCAAAATTCTAACAGAATGGCATCTTAAAATCATCAAAACTTTATTTAAAAAACAATCACTTGAACCAATGCGATAGGTCTTAAAAAAAAATGAGTATTACATGTATTGTAATATATTTTGTTTATAAACAATCGCATGAATTAGGTGTTGGATTTGATTTTTCAATACGGTGAATTTATATGTTATTGTGCACATGCGTTTGTACCATATTCGCAGAATATTTTAATTTGCTACTATTAATATTGATGGATTATTAATGGATTTAGACTCATTATATTACAAAATGTGATCTCCACCGGAGAAAAATTAGATAGTTCTCTCATTTTCTCTTTCAGACGGGAAGCATTCAGAGTCATTTCTCTTACACCTGACGAAAAATCACACTCCATGACTATTTCGTCTTTGATTTTTAGATTCTTCCAACGACAATGTTTCTGAATTCAAATGCATATTTATTGGTTTTACTTCACTTCCACTTTATTTCTTTTTTTGCATAGTCATTATAAATTTGTCGACAATATTGTAATGAATTATTTTTTTAGTCATATGTGGATGCAGAATCCTGGACGAATTGAGATCCATCATTGGTGATACATCTTTTTTTTTTTCTTCCCTTCCTTTTAAGGTACTTTTGAATTTGGATGTAAAAGTGTAAATGAGCTCACTCAAGTATTTCCCTCATTTATTTATTTATTGAGCTTGTTCAAGATTAGTTTTTTTTTATTATAGAAGTTGAGTATTTTTATCAACATTATTTTCCTTATAAATTAATTAAATTTTTATTTAAGCTTTGAAACTTTTTTTTTTAATTTTTAATGTATTGTAAGAAAGGAAACCTTATATGATGATAATATTTTTGCCTTATGATATAGAGATTACAGATTCAAATATTAAAAATAGCTTCTTGTGATACAGGATAAAATGTTATACAATCTATTCTTCATCAGGGCTTCGTATGATATAAGTTTCGTACACCAAATTGTTTTCTTTTTAAATATTTTATAAATAATTTAATATTATAAAATATATAAATTACTATATATATGTTTAAATAAAAAAAAGTAAGAAATAAAGTTATAATTAAATTTTACATAATTTAATAAATAAGTTTATTCATGAATTTTATTCATGAAGATTGACAAACTAAAGTTAATCATGTTCAAATTTATTTATTTTATATATTTTTAATAATTGAATAAATCTAAATATGATTTATCAAACTGAATAATACCAAACTTATATATAAATCTTTGTTTTATTATTGTTAGGGGAGCAAAATCTAGATTATATTGAAATAACTATCAATTTTTTTAATTTGAAAATTTGATTAGGTTGATTTAAAAATGTATTTATTTATTAAATTTCAATTATTTTGATTTTTTATCCTATCTTATTAAATTTATAATTCAATTAAATGTTCTCACGGACAAAATTAGATGATCAACACAATACATATATACAAAAGATGAATATGGATTATTTTCCATTGAAGATGGAGTGGCTGTCCTCTATTATATCAGATATCAGAATGAATATAAATCTATTATGATTTATTTTTTTTTCATATAGTCGTGAGATAGATTTTGAGAGGTACTTAGGAGATATCATCTTTTTATAAATGATAGTTCAATTAAATTTATTAAATTGAATTATTAGTAATCCGATTGATCCAAGCTCATTACAGCTTGAAAAAACATCTTGCATCCATAAATTGAGTACAAACAATTCAAATTGCATGGAGTCGACCTACTGTTGATGGAGTAATAATTGTTATATGGTTTAATAAATTCCTATTATTTTTTTTTAAAATCAGTTAATTTAATCCGTTTATATAGTTCGATTGTTCAATTTCAATGTAAATGCGAGGGTATCGTCTCTCCATATGTTAGTTACTAGTCTCAAGGGTCAAAGACCTACCGTGATTTATCTCCCTTATGATGATTCGGAGACGGATTAATTGGGGTCGCTAGGTTGACGGATTCTAACCTTTTGCACTAGAGATGGTTCAATTTCAATGACAAATTTTGATGGATTCATTTTATTTTAAAAAAAATTCAGTTAATTTGATTTTAAACAAATGGCCGGTCCTATTTATTATAAATTTATTTATATCTCCACCCGTCATTTCTCCCTCATTTCTACTAATACCATTTAAGTGAATTAAATAAAATAACAAAAAATTACAATGCGGTGTATAAAACTCCCGTTAAATAAAATACTGAAGAAGAAATTCATTATACACAATTTTACTTTGTTTTTTTTTTACAAGAAATTGTTTCCAGAATTAAATAAAACATCAAATAATTAAATTTTGAATTTGGCGGAAATTAAAAGATAGATTAAAGATTACATTACCATTAAATTACTTACTATAAAAAAAAATTACTTACTATAAAAAAAATGAATGTTCTTTGAACCCGCATCAACGTATCCAACTCATCCATTTAATTATAAGACAGTCACGTAGAGCGACGTAACCGGCAAAATAATAAAAAATAAAAGAAAAATAGAAAGAAAAAAACAATTCATATACCCATTTCCCACACTCCCTTCCTTTAACTCCATCCCATCTAATTATTTTATGTCAAACTTTCAAAATAAAACCAAAACCCTGGGAAAGCAATTCAAGTGCTGCCATATAAAAAATATATATAATATTTCAACTTATTTCTCGTCTTAAAAAAATTCTTATTTTAACATTATATACAATATATTAAAATAAATCAATTCCATATAATCAAAATTACTAAATATACAATATGATTTACTAATTTAATTAAAATTATTAGATTTATATGTAGTAAACAAATTTGATTAAAATATTTTTGATATAATCATGTTTTTTACATAATAATTTTAACTAAATTAAAGTAATTTTGATTACGTCGTACGTCATAACAATTAGGCTACATTTGGTACGAGGTAATATAATCAACCTTATAATGTAATCAAGTTTGTAATGTAATGTGTATTACATTACTGTGTTTGGTTAGTGATTGGTGTGTAATCTTTGATTACAAAAGTGATTACATTCATTTGTTTGGTATCCATATTTGTTATAAGGAATGTAATTCATATTATTATAAAATGAAAAAAATATCCTTATAATTTCTTCTTAAGGTAATATAATTCTTAGTTGTCGACAACCATCACCAGTCGGCAACCGTCGCTGGTGGTCGCCGGTGGTCGTTAGTGGTCGCCGGTGGTCATCGTCGACGAGCGCCGAGAAGCAATGAGAAAAATAAAAGAAGGATATATTTGTCATGATAAATATTGAGTCCGTAATGTAATCGGATTACATAGCTTTTCCTTCGTAATCGAAATTACGGATCTTGGCTCTTATTTTGTAATGCAATTACATTACATTACATCTTTGAAATGTTACCAAAAAAAGTAAATCATCTTGTAATGTAATCAGGATTTCATTACAAGTCTGATTACCCCATACCAAACGTAACCTTAGTAACAGTAGTACTGGAATGTGTGTGTGTGTGTGTGTGTGTGAAATTCATCTGTGAACACCTCTATTATCCACGGAATGAATTTTATAATTCACGAGTGCTCACAGATGAATTTTATAGCAGATTATATATATAGAGGAATATTATCTTACACAACTTATCTGTGAGCACTCATAAGTACCTTCATTATCCACTGTCCAATTAGATGAACATTATAGCCAATCCTTGAACCCTAGGGGGGTTCGGACGATGGATAATGGAGGTGTTCACCGATGAGTAGTATATATATATATATATAGGACTTCCGCAGGGTCACAGCTGGACAACGCGAGATCCAGATACCGATCGATTTTGTGGTCAAAAGAACGCGGCAGAGAGGGTGGTGGTTGAGGGAAAAAAATCATAGATCCATCATTATATTTATAAAATAGATAAGAGTCGGTCAGATCAGGGGAGGGTTGTGGTGTCTGGGTGATTTGCACGGACAAGATTGCTCCGTATGAGATGACCCTTGTAAAAGGATACGAACACACATACTGCGTGACATGCATTTTGCGGTGGAAAACGTACAATGAAATGTATACTTGTCCTCAGTGTAAGGATCCCTTTTAGTTTTTGAATGTTAATCGCTCGCTTGATGGCAACATTCACGATTACATATTCGAAGAGAGTGTTTGTCGCCTTCTGAGGGTACATTGGTTTGCAATTTTGATTGTAAATATTTAAGACATAAAGCCACAAGAAAAGAGTTATGATAAGTTAGAAGAACTTCATCAAATAGAAGTCAATCAAGAACTTGATGATACCGAACAAGATGAAAGTTATTACGTCAGTAAGGTGAGCATTCACATTGGAAACAGGAGATGGGGTATAATGGGTACATAAGGACAGGAAGAAAAGAAGCCTGCCCTATTGCTCAATAATATTAGGACGATGTTGTTGAAGTTGACACGTCTTACAGCTTGAAGGAGGTGCCTAAAGGCGTCACAGGTAGAAGGGCAAAACATGCAATGAAATGAGACGCAACCAATAAGGCCACGGTAGAAGGTCATGCAAGTATTTCTTGAAACTCCAACTTCCTCTTTAGAACTCAAGTAGTTTAAAATTTCTTTTCCTATCTCATAGCCTATAGTGTTGCTTGTGGTCGTGTTGAATAAGCCAGTAGCTCTTGTAAAGTACTCAGGATAAAAAAATTTCACAGAAATATAGGAGACATATAATTGTTTGGTTGTAACTTGTTCTCAAACAAATTGAAAATCAATTTCCACTTGTTTTGTATGAGCATGAAAGATCGAATTTGCTGTAAGATATGTTGCTCCAATATTATCACACTAAATTTTTGGTATGGTATTTGACCTAATATATAATTCAGAAATAAGTGACTGAAGTCATATAATTTCATATGTTGTATTGACTATAACTTTATATTCGGCCTCAGTACTTGAGCGTGAAATTGTGGGTTGTTTTTTCGAATTCCATGAGCTAAGGTTGCATTCAAGAAATATTACATATCCACTGGTAGAGCGTCTATCTTCAGGAGAACTAGCCTAATCTGTATCACTATAGGCATGTAAATCTCGAGATGAATGATGATATAGTAAAAGACCATGTACAATAGTACTTTGAGATAATGAAGAATTTTTTTCACACATTTTCAATTTTGTTCAGTGGAAACATGCATAAACTTCCAAGTTTAATTCGCAACAAATGTAATATCTGGTCGTGTGATAGTAACATATTATAGGGCTCCAACAATACTTCGATAAATCTGAGGATCAGACATAGCAAGAGAGGACGAAGGTATAGAATGACTTTTTATAGCAATTGGTGTGAAAATCGAACGTACTCCATCCATTTTAGCACTTTGAAGAAGTTCAACATTGTATTTACTTTGAGAGAATAGATAACCTTCATCATGTGGGATAAGTTCAATATGAAGAAAAAATCGTGCATTACCCAAAATTCTAAAAGAAAATTCTTGATTTATGAGACTTAATAAATTTGTGATACCCTTTTGATCATTTCTGGTTATTAAGATGTCATCCACACAAGTAAGAAAAAAATATCATAGATCCATCATTATTTTTATAAAATTGAGAAGAGTCGGTCGGATCGGGGGAGGGTTGTGGGGTCTACGTGATTTGCTTGGACAAGATTGCTTTGCATGAGACGGCCCTTGTAAAAGGATGCGAACACATGTATTGTGTACATGCATTTTATGGTGGGCAACATACAATGAAATACATACTCGTCCTCTGTGTAAGCATCCCTTTGAGTTTCTGAATGTTCTTCATCGCTCGCTCAATGGCAACATTCACTATAACATGTTTGAAGAGAGTGTTTGTCTCCTTCTAAGGGCACATTGATTTGCAATTCCGATTGTAAATATGTAAGATGTAGACCCACAATAAGAGAGTTATGATGAGTTAGAAGAACTTATTCAAACAGAAGTCAATCAAGAACCCGACGATATCGAACAAGATGAGAGTTATTATGTCAGTAAGGTAAGCATTCGCATTGGAAACATGAGATGAGGGTGTAATGGGTACATAAGGACAAGAAGAAAAGATGCCACCCTATTGCTCAACTATATCAAGACGATGTAGTTGAAGTCGACTCGTCTTATATCTCGAAGGAGGTGCCTAAAGGCGTCACAGGTAGAAGGGAAAAATGAGCAATAAAACGAGAAAACCAATATGGCCACGATAGAAGGTCATTCAAGTATTTCTTGAAACTCCAACTTCCTCTTCAGAAGTCGAGGAGTTTAAACAAAAGTTTTCCTGTCTCATGACCTATGGTGTTGCTCGTAGTCATGTTGAATAAACCAGTAGCTCTTGTAAAGTACTCAAGATAAAAACTTTTGAAGAAATATAGGAGACAAATAATTATTTAGTTGTAACTCGTTCTCGAATAAAATGAAAATCAATTTTCATATATTTTGTACGAGCATGAAAGATCAGATTTGCTGTAAGATATGTTGCTCAAATATTATTACACTAAATTTTTGGTATGGTATTTGACCCAAGATATAATTTAGAAAGAAGTAATTGAAACCAAATAATTTTAGATGTTACATTGGCTATAGCTGTATATTCGGACTCAGTACTTGAGCGTGAAATTGTAGGTTATTTTTTCGAATTCTATGAGCTAAGGTTTTGTTCAAGAAATATTTCATATTCATTGGTAGAGCTTCTATCTTCAGGAGAATTATCTTAATCCACATCACTATAGGCATGTAAATTTTGAGATGAATGATGATATAGTAAAAGACCTGTATAATAGTACCTTTAAGATAATGAATAATTCTTTTCATATATTCCCAATTTCGTTTAGTGGGAGCATGCATAAACTGTCAGACACGATCACAACAAATGTAACATCAGGTCATGTGATAGTAACATACTGTAAGGCTCCAACAATACTTCATTAAATCAGAGGATCAGACATAGCAAGAGAGGATGAGGATATAAAGTGGTTATTTATAGCAATTGGTGTGAAAACCAGATGTGCTCCATCCATTTTAGCTCTTTGAAAAAACTCAACAATGTATTTGCTTTGAGAGAGAAGACAACCTTCATCATGTGGGATCAGTTCAATACTAAGAAAAAATCGAGCATTACCCAAATCTCGAATAGGAAATTTTTTATTGAGGAGACTTAATAAATTTGTGATACCTTTTTGATCATTTTTGGTTATTAAAATGTCATCCACATAAATAATAAAAAATATCATAGATCCATCATTATATTTATAATATTGAGATGAGTCGGTCGGATCAAGGGAGGGTTGTGGCGTTAATGCAATTTGCTTGGACAAGATTGTTCTACATGAGATGACCCTTGTAAATGGATGCGAACATATGTACTATGTGACATGCATTTTACAGTGGGCAACACACAATGAAATTCATACTTGTCTTCAGTGTAAGCATCCCTTTGAGTTTATGAATGCTCATCGCTCTCTCGATGACAACATTCACGATTACATGTTCGAAGAGAGTGTTTGTCTCCTTCTGAGGGCACATTGGTTTGCAATTCCGATTGTAAATATATAAAATGTAAATCCACAAGAAGAGAGTTACAATGAGTTAGAAGAAATTTTTCAAATAAAAGTCAATCAAGAACTCGATGATATCAAACAAGATGAAAGTTATTACGCAAGTAAAGTGAGCATTCGCATTGGAAACAAGAGATGGGGGTGTAATGGATACATAAGGACAGAAAGAAAAAAAAGCTCTCCCTATTGCTCAACGATATCAGGACGATCCAGTTGAAGTCGACCCATCTTACAACTTGAAGGAGGCGCCTAAAGGCGTCACAGGTAGAAGGGTAAAATGAGCAATGAAACGAGACATAACTAATAAGGCTATCGTAGAAGGACATGCAAGTATTTCTTGAAACTCCAACTTCCTCTTTAGAACTCGAGGAGTTTAAAAATTATTTTCCTATCTCATGCCCTATGTTGCAGCTCGTGGTCGTGTTGAATAAACCACCAGCTATTGTACGGTACTAAGGATAAAAACTTTTGCAAAAATATAGGAGAAAGATAATTGTTTAGTTGTAACTCGTTCCACATATTTTGTACGAGCATGAAAATCAATTTCCACATGTTTTGTACGAGCATGAAAGATTGAATTTGTTATAAGATATGTTGCTCCAATATTTTCATACGAAATTTTTGGTATGGTATTTGACCTAAGATGTAATTCAGAAAGAAGTATTGAAGCTAAATAGTTTTAGGTGATGTATTGACTATAGCTTTATATTTGGGCTAAGTACTCTAGCGTGAAACTGTAGGCTGCTTTTTCAAATTCCATGAGCTAAGGTTTCATTCAAGAAATATTGCATATCCACTGGTAGAACATCTATCTTTCGGAGAACTAGCCTAATCCTCATCAGTATAGGCATGTAAATCTCGAGATGAATGATGATATAGTAAAAGACCATGTATAATAGTACCTTTGAGATAATGAAGGTTTTTTTTTTCACACATTCCCAATTTTGTTCAATGGGAGCATGCATAAACTACCAAGTACAATTCATGGCAAATGTAATATCAGGTCGTGTGATAGTAACATAATGTAGGGCTTCAACAATGGTTTGTTAAATTTGAGGATCAAACATAGCAAGAGAGGATGAAGGTATAGAGTGGTTATTTATAACAATTGGTGTGAAAATCAGATGCGCTCCATCCATTTTAGCTCTTTGAAGAAGTTCAACAATGCATTGGCTTTGAGAGAGAAGACAACCTTCATCATGTTGGAAAAGATCAATACCAAGAAAAAATCGAGCATTACTCAAATCTCAAATAGAAAATTCTTGATTGAGGAGACATAATAAATTTGTGATACCTTTTTGATCATTTTCAATTATTAAGATGTCATCCACATAAATAAAAAAAATATCATAGATCCATCATTACATTTATAAAATATAAAAGAGTGGGTCGGATCGGGGGAGGATTGTGGGATTAGTGCGATTTGCTTGGACAAGATTGCTTTGCATGAGATGGCCCTTGTAAAAGGATGTGAACACACGTATTGTGTGACATGTATTTTATGGTGGGAAACGTACAATGAAATACATACTTGTCCTCAGTGTAAGCATCCCTTTGAGTTTCTAAATGTTCATCGCTCGCTCGATGGCAACATTCATGATTACATGTTCGAAGAGTGTTTGTCTTTTTCTGAGGGCATATTGGTTTGCAATTCCGATTGTAAATATTTAAAATGTAAAGCTACAAGAAGAGAGCTATGATGAGTTAGAAGAACTTTTTCAAATAGAAGTCAATCAAGAACTTGACGATATCAAACAAGATGAAAGTTATTACCTCAGTAAAGTGAGCATTCACATTTGGAAACAAGAGGTGAGGGTGTAATGGGTATATCAAGATAGGAAGAAAAGAAGCACCCTATTGCTCAGCGATATCGGACGATGCGATTGAAATTCACCGTCTTACGGCGGAAGGCGCTAAAGGCATCCGCGGTAGAAGGGTAAAACGAGCAATGAAATGAGACACAACCAATAAGGTCACGATAGAAGGGCATGCAAGTATTTCTTGAATCTCCAACTTCCTCTTAAGAACTTGAGGAGTTAAAAATTATTTTCCTATCTCATGCCCTATGCTGCTGTACGTGGTCATGTTGAATAAACCACCAGCTCTTGTATGATACTCAGGATAAAAACTTTTTCAAAAATATTGGATACAGATAATTATTTAGTTGTAACTTTTTCTCAAACAAAATGAAAATCAATTTCCATATATTTTATATGAGCATGAAAGATTAGATTTGCTGTAAGATATGTTGCTCCAATATTATCAAACCAAATTTTTGGTATGATATTTGACCCAAGATGTAATTCAAAAAGAAGTGATTGAAGCCAAATAATTTCAGATGTTGTATAGGCTATAGCTTTATATTCTCCCTCAATACTTGAGTGTAAAACTGTAGGTTGATTTTTTAAATTCCATGAGCTAAGGTTTCGTTCAAAAAATATTGCATATCCACTGGTAGAGCATCTATCATCAGGAGAACTAGCCTAATCCGCATCACTATAGACATGTAAATCTCGAGATGAATCATGATATAGAAAAAGACCACGTATAATAGTACCTTTGAGATAATGAAGAATTCTTTTCGCACATTCCCAATTTTGTTCAGTGGGAGCATGCATAAACTTCCAGGCACGATTCACAACAAATGTAATATCAGATCGTGTGATAGTAATATATTGTAGGGCTTCAACAATGCTTCGATAAATCTGAGGATCTGACATAGTAGGAGAAGATGAGGGTATAGAGTGGTTATTTATAGCAATTGATGTGGAAATTAGATGTGCTCCATCCATTTTAGCCATATGAAGAAGTTCAACAATGCATTTGCTTTGAGAGAGAAGACAACCTTCATCATGTGGGATAAGTTCAATACCAAGAAAAAATCTAGCATTGCCCAAATCTCGAGTAGGAAATTCTTGATTGAGGAGACTTAATAAGTTTGTGATACCCTTTTGATCATTTTCGATTATTAAGATGTCATCCACATAAATAAGAAAAAAATATAATAGATCCATCATTATATTTATAAAAATAGAAAAGAGCCGGTCAAATCGAGGGAGGGTTGTGGCGTCTGCACAATTTGCTTGGATAAGATTGTTCTGCATGAAATGACCCTTGTAAAAGGATTCAACCACACATACTGTGTGACATGCATTTTGCGATGGGCAACGTACAATGAAATACATACTTGTCCTCAATGTAAGCATCCCTTTGAGTTTCTGAATGTTCATCGCTCCCTCGATGGCAACATTCATTATTACATGTTCCAAGAGAGTGTTTGTCTCCTTCTGAGGGCACATTGGTTTGCAATTATGATTGTAAATATTTAAGGCATAGAGATACAAGAAGAGAGTTACGATGAGTTAGAAGAACTTCTTCAAACAGAAGTCAATCACGAACTCAACGATATTGAACAAGATGAAAATTATTACGTCAGTAAAGTGAGCATTCACATTGGAAACAAGAGATGAGGGTGTAATGGGTACATAAGGACAGGAAGAAAAGAAGCCTACCCTATTGCTCAACGAGATCAGGATGATGCAGTTGAGGTCGACCCGTCTTACAGCTTGAAGGAGGCACCTAAAGGTGTCATGGGTAGAAGGGTAAAATGAGCAATAAATGAGACACAACCAATAAGGCCACAGTAGAAGGTCATGCAAGTATTTCTTGAAACTTGAACTTCCTCTTTAGAACTTGAGAAGTTTAAAAATTATTTTTCCTATCTCATGCCCTATTTTGCTGCTCGTGGTAATGTTGAATAAACCACTAGCTCTTGTACGATACTCAGGATAAAAACTTTTGTAAAAATATAGGATACGGATAATTGTTTAGTTGTAACTTTTTCTCGAACAAAATGGAAATCAATTTTCATATATTTTGTACGAGCATGAAAGATCGGATTTACTGTAAGATATGTTTCTCCAATATTGTCACATGAAATTTTTGGTATGGTATTGACCCAAGATGTAATTCATAAAAAAGTGATTAAAACTAAATAATTTCAGATGTTGTATTGCCTATAGCATTATATTCGAGCTTTGGACTTGAGCATTAAACTGTAAGTTGTTTTTTTGAATTCCATGAGGTAAGATTTCGTTCAAGAAATATTGCATATCCACTAGTAGAGCATCTATCTTCAGGAGAACTAGCCTAATCCGCATCACTATTGGCATGTAAATCTCTAGATTAATGATGATATAGTAAAAGATCATGTATAATAGTACCTTTGAGATAATGAAAAATTCTTTTCATACATTCTCAATTTTGTTCAGTGAGAGCATGCATAAACTGCCAGGCATGATTCGCAGCAAATGTAATATTAGGTCGTTGGATAGTAACATATTGTAGGACTCCAACAATGCTTCGATAAATCTGAGGATCAGACATAGTAGGAGAGGATGAAGGTATAGAGTTGTTATTTATAACAATTGGTGTGGAAAACGAAATCCATTTTAGCTCTCTGAAAAAATTTAACAATGTATTTGCTTTGAGAGAGAAGACAACCTTCATCATGTGGGATAAGATCAATACCGAGAAAAAATCGAGCATTACCCAAATCTCAAATAGAAAATTCTTGATTGAGGAGACTTAATAAATTTGTGATACCCTTTTAACATTTTCAATTATTAAGATGTCATCCACATCAATAAGAAAAAAATATCATAGATCTATCATTACATTTATAAAATTAAGAAGAGTTGGTCGGATCAGGGGAGGGTTTTGGCGTATGTGCGATTTGCTTGGACAATATTGCTCTGCATGAGATGACCCTTGTAAAAGGATGCGAACACACATACTGTGTGGCATGCATTTTGCTATGAGCAATGTACAATGAAATACATATTTGTCCTCAGTGTAAGCATCCCTTTGAGTTTCTAAATGTTCATCGCTCGCTCGATGGCAGCATTCATGATTACATGTTCGAAGAGAGTGTTTGTCTCCTTCTGAGGGCACATTGGTTTGCAAATCTAATTGTAAATATTTAAGACATAGAGCCACAAGAAGAGAGTTATGATGAGTTAGAATAACTTCTTCAATTAAGAAGAGAGTCAATCAAGAACTTGATGATATCGAACAAGATGAAAGTTATTATGCCAATAAGGTGAGCATTCGCATTGGAAACAAGAGATGGGAGTGTAATGGCTACATAAGGACAGGAAGAAAAGAAGCCTGCCCTATTGCCCAACGATATCAGGACGATGCAGTTGAAGTTGACCCATCTTACAACTTGAAGGAGGTGCCTAAAGGCATCGCAGGTAGAATGGAAAAACGAGCAATGAAATTAGACACAACAAATAAGGCCACGGTAGAAAGTCATGCAAGTATTTCTTGCAACTCCAACTTCCTATTTAGAACTCGAGGAGTTAAAAAAAAATCCTAGCTCTTGGCCTATACTGCTACTAGTGGTCGTGTTGAATAAATCAGCAGCTCTTGTACAATACTTAGGATAAATTTTTTTGCAAAAATATAGGAGACAGATAATTATCTAGTTGTAACTTATTCTCAAACAAAATGAAAATCAATTTCCACATATTTTGTACGAGCATGAATGATCAGATTTGTTGTAAGATATGTTGCTCCAATATTGTCACACCAAATTTTTTGTATGGTATTTGATCGAAGATGTAATTCAAAAAGAAGTGATTGAAGCCAAATAATTTCAAATGTTGTATAGGTTGTAGCTTTATATTCTCCCTCAATACTTGAGTGTAAAACTGTAGGTTGCTTTTTTGAATTCCATGAGCTAAGGTTTTGTTAAAAAAATATTGCATATCAATTGGTAGAGCATCTATCATCAGGAGAGCTAGCCTAATCCGTATCACTATAGACATGTAAATCTTGAGATGAATCATGATATAGAAAAAGACGACGTATAATAGTACCTTTGAGATAATGAAGAATTCTTTTCACACATTCCCAATTTTGTTCAGTGGGAGCATGCATAAACTTCCAGGCACGATTCATAGCAAATGTAATATTAGGTCGTGTGATAGTAACATATTGTAGGGCTCCAACAATGCTTCGATAAATCTGAGGATCTGACATAGCAGGAGAAGATGAGTGCATAGAGTGGTTATTTATAGCAATTGGTGTGAAAATCAGATGCGCTCCATCCATTTTAGCCCTATGAAGAAGTTCAACAATGCATTTGCTTTGAGAGAGAAGACAACCTTCATCATGTGGGATAAGTTCAATACCAAGAAAAAATCGAGCATTACCCAAATCTCGAGTAGGAAATTCTTGATTGAGGAGACTTAATAAGTTTGTGATACCCTTTTGATCATTTCCGATTATTAAGGTGTCATCCACATAAATAAGAAAAATATAATAGATCCATCATTATATTTATAAAAATGGAGAAGAGCTGGTAGGATTGAGGGAGGGTTGTGGCGTCTGTGCAATTTGCTTGGATAAGATTGCCCTGCATGGGATGACCCTTGTAAAAGGATTCAAACACATGTACTGTGTGACATGCATTTTGCGGTGGGCAACGTACAATGAAATACATACTTGTCCTCAGTGTAAGCATCCCTTTGAGTTTCTGAATGTTCATCACTCTCTCGTTGGCAGCATTCTCAATTATATGTTCGAAGAGAGTGTTTGTCTCCTTCTGAGGGCACATTGGTTTGCAATTGTGATTGTAAATATTTAAGATGTAGAGCTACAAGAAGAGAGTTATGATGAGTTATAAGAACTTCAAACAGAAGTCAATCAAGAAATCAACGATATTGAACAAGATGAAAGTTATTACGTCAGTAAGGTGAGCATTCTCATTGGAAACAAGAGATGGGGGTGTAATGGGTACATAAGGACAGGAAGAAAAAAGCCCACCCTATTGCTCAATGATATCAGGACGATGCAGTTGAAGCTGACAAGTCTTATAGCTTGAAGGAGGCGCCTAAAGGCATCACAGGTAGAAGGGAAAAACGAGCAATGAAATGAGACACAATCAACAAGGCCACGGTAGAAGGTGATGCAAGTATTTCTTGAAACTCTAACTTCCTCTTTAGAACTCGAGGAGTTTAAAAAAAAATCCTTTCTCATGGCCAAAGCTGCTGCTCGTGGTCGTGTTGAATAAATCGACAGCTCTTGTATAGTATTCAGGATAACAACTTTTGCAAAAATATAGGAGACAGATAATTGTTTAGTTGTAACTCGTTCTCAAACTAAATGAAAATCAATTTTCACATGTTGTGTACGAGCATGAAAGATCAGATTTGCTGTAATATATGTTGCTCCAATATTGTCACACTAAATTATTGCTATGGTATTTTACCCATCATCACATTGCATGCATGTTGTTGTTTATGTCTCCCTTATAGTTAAGAGAGTCATCAATCATACTTGTCCACCTAGTCACTATGGGATAGTGATTGCGAGAGATATGGATAGTTGATATCTGTAACACTCGACCACTGTGGGATAGTGGTAGTTGAAGTTGCGTGCAGCTTGTTCTGTCGTGCAACACTTGGCCACTCATAGGTAGTGGTAGTTGGAGTAGCTTATAGTAGAGACCCCTTATATATGGCTAGATAGCTATTTACTCATACTGCTCATTCGACCACTCGAGAGTAGTGGTTGTTGGAGTTGGAACAGTTGTCATGTTTTGTTCACCCAGGTCATATGGGGTCATGATAGCGAGGTGTGCAGGCAGTGATCATGCATATGCATCGCCATGGAGGGACATATATATGTTTGATGCATATTGCATATGCTTGTGATATGTCGCATATGATTGTTGCATATGTTTGTACATCATCATACATACCATTTGCATGTTCTATACTATGGTATGTGGAGTACTTGGGTATGAGTTGGATTAAGTCGTTATGTGCATTTGATTAACATTATGATTCGGCATTAGATGAACCGGGTTGGTTTCTACATTTGATTATGCATTGTTCATATGATTATGAGTTGATAACGGGTGTGATATTATTCATGCATGTTATTGGTATGTGTTACATTGTTGAATATTTGCTCAGGTTATTATGAGTTGTGTCATTGCACATTTTCATGTAAGTTGGTACATTATATTACATCGGCTGGATTAGGTTGGTATATGCATTTATTATATTTATACTGATGGTTATTTGTTATTATCTTTAAGACTGTATACCTATTGATCTTCATATGTTTATTTAGCTTATGCACTATCTTTCATATACCACTGAGTCTTATACTCACTAACACAGAACCTGGGTTTCCTATCGCCCAGGTAGCAGGTAGAAGATTCCTTAGGTGCTCGGAACTCCGCTAGCTGATTCTATCTCACGCCAAGCATTTGGATTTTATTCCATATTGGTGTTGTAATATTTTAGATTATATATTTTGAATTTTATTTTATATTGGTCCCGCATTTTGGTATATAGTTGTATTGTTATGTATTTGACCTTTATGATGGATTTGATTTAGATGTTGAATTCAATTATGTTTTCTTGTTATGTCAAAATCACACCGGTGTGTATCTGTGTATTTTTATATTTTTTTATTATCTGCCAGTATTATTTTATTGTGATATATGGTTTATGGATGTCGGTAGCTATGTGTGCCTTGTATCGATATTGTATCTCATATTGTCACAATAGGGTACCGTCCGATTGACGGACAAATATACTCTTGGGGCATTGATACTATCCTCCACTATGCCAGAGATCGATACGGTTATAAATTGATCGTAATTTACTATCCCTTTATATAAGTCATGGTATAGATTTTGAGGGGAGGTAAACAAAATCATCTTTTACACTAGATTGTTCAATTTTGATGACAAATTTTGATATATTCAATTTATTTTTTTTTAAATCAGTTAATTCCGTTTAAGTTAATTAAATAAAGTGGCCAATCTTATTTATTATTGCCCTATTTATATCTCCACTACTAATTCCATTTAAGTTAATTAAATAAGACAACAAATAATTAAATTTCGGATTTGGCAGAAATTAAAATATAGATTAAAGATTACATGACCATTATATTACTCACTATACAAAAGTGAATATTCTTTGAATCCGCATCCACATATCCAATTCATCCGTATAATTATAAGACAGTCGCGTAGAGCGACGTAACCGACAAAATAATAAAAAATGAGCAAGGGCCTACGCCCAGAGAATGAATTTTTAAAATTTATAAAAAAAGTCTAATTTTTATAAAATTAATTTATTTATTTATATAAGTGTCTAATTTTTATTATTTCACTTACGGAGGCGGATTCAGAATTTAATATTGGAGAAGTCGTCGTACTAAAATATAATAACATTAATTTTAAAAAATAAATAAATAATTTTTTTTTATAATAATTATTTAAAAATTGAAGGGTTTTGGGAGATCCGCCCCTGTGTTTAGAGCTCTTAAATATCAATGACCGACTTTGTACTCGAGCAAAAATTTTTTGATTTATCATTCTCTTTTAGGTGGAAAAGTAATAAAGGTGTCACTGACGTGACATTTTTATATTTGTATAAGATATATCAAATTTGGTTAAAATATTTTGATATAATTATGTTTTTTACATAATAATTTTTATTTACAATAGTACTCGAATATAAATATTTTTTAAAATAAAAATATATTAAAACGTGATTGTAATATTAAAAAAATATTTAATAATAATAATAATAGTGCTTGCTTGCTTGTCTTATTCCACTTCCGTTTCCAAGTTCATGATAAACACAGTCAAAAGTGCAACAATATAATTTTAACTTTCATCACATGGGATAAGTTTAATATAAAAAAAAATTGTGAGCATTATGTAAATCTCGAATAGAAAATTCTTGATTGAGGAGACTTAATAAATTTGTGATAATCTTTTGATTATTTTCGATTATTAAGATGTCATCTATATAAATAAGAAAAAATATCATAGATCCATCATTATATTTATAAAATAGAGAATAGTCAGTTTTTTATCCAAAAAATCCTTGAGCTTGTAACCAATTAGATAAGCGATGAAACCATGCACGATGAGCTTGCCGAAGACCATATATAAATTTCTTGAGTTGACAAATATGAGTTGAAAATTATGGATGGATGAACCCAGATGGTTGGTTTATAAATATAGTTTTCTCAATATGACCGTGAAAAAATGCATTAGAAACGTCAAGTAGATGTGATTTTGATAATTGGGCTAAAGGTGTCATTAAAGTCAATACTTGATTATTGACTAAATCATTGTGCTGCTAGTCGTTCTTTGTATCGTTCCAGAGAACTATCAACTTGATGTTTAATACAAAATATTCATTTAGAGCCAACTATATTCTTGAAAGATTCGACCGGATGAATGAAAAATTATGTTTCCATGGTGAGTAATTTCAAACCCGAGTTGTTGTCTACTAGCACCATATCAGAACCAAGATAGGAGGAGGCTTTTGTGAAAATGTCATAATCCGGTGTAAAATGATGAGTTGCTCTAGAGTTTGGATGTCATCCTGAGGATGAATAATTTGTAATAGTTATATAAGGATTGCTTGTAAGAGAGAATACTTATAGATGTAATGATGAAGTTGAGGATGAAGATTGATTTGAAGATGCAAATCCTTAGGGAAAATTGGAATCGAATCTCTTATAGCATTGATGTGCAAAGTGATCATTGCAAAAATAAATTTGACAACATCCTCAACCTCGTCCTCGTCCTCCTCCAAGTCCTATGTTTCTTTCACCTTGATTTCGTTTATTGTCTTGTTGATGAATAGCCATATTTGATTTACTAGTTGTTTATGCTGAGAGAATAATAAAATCTGACATCCTTTGAGATTATAGTTACATAAGTATTTCATAAGAGGATAGCATGCCATGAAAAGTATCAAGTGACACTTATAGATATAGAGGAGAGTTGCGCATCTTGATTTGTTTCTATGGATAATGGTGATGAAAATTCCGACATTTGATTTTAATGAAAAAGAATGAGCAAAACTGAGGAGTTTTTGAAAGGGCTTCCACAAGATCACGGCCCAGGGAGAGATTCTAAAACTTCGTCGGGAGGTTGGACATGGAGCAGCAATAGGACTTCCATAGGATCACAGCTGAACAACGTGAGATCCAGACACCGATCGATTTTGTGGTTAAAAGGATATGACAGAGAGAGGGCGGTGGCCTAGGGAAAAAATATCATAGATCCATCATTTTATTTATAAAATAGAGAAGAGTTGGTTGGATCGGGGGAGGG
This sequence comes from Wurfbainia villosa, assembly GCA_025175895.1. Classification (NCBI taxonomy): domain Eukaryota; kingdom Viridiplantae; phylum Streptophyta; class Magnoliopsida; order Zingiberales; family Zingiberaceae; genus Wurfbainia; species Wurfbainia villosa. Next base: position 3,961,795 of record JAKLTH010000299.1, on the reverse strand, counting down.
TTGTGGCATCTGCGCATTTTGCTTGGACAAGATTGTTCTACATGAGATGGCCCTTGTAAAAGGAGATGAACACGAATACTGTGTGACATGCATTTTGCGGTGGGAAACATATCATGAAATGTAGGGACTGTGATGACCGCTAGAGGGGGTGAAGAGAGCGATTTAAATGCGTCGATGGAATTCATTCGTGTTCGTCTCTACAAAGCTTATTATCGTGAATATATTTAATAGAAATAACAAAAATGAAGACAAACACAAATACACAAGGATGTAACATGGTTCGGAACCTCAAGGTTCCTACTCCACGGGGTGAGCTCAAATGAGCTCTAGCAATGCAACCAACACCACTAAACAATAATACTCCTTCTCGACAACAAGTCGGAGGCGGAGAAATCTCATACAAATGATTACACTAAGTAATACAATGGATACAAGCAAATACAAATATAAAATGCAATACAAGTAAAGAAAAACACTTTACAAGGAGCTTTTGATTGTTTGATCTTTGATTGTCTTGGACTAGCCTTGAAGGACTAGAAAGCACCAACTATTCCCCTTCAAATCGCCCAAGAGAATCATATTCAAATCCTTCTCCACGAGCTGCTTTTATAACCTGCATTCGGGCTGGATTTTGCCTAGCAGTCGACTGATCAAGACCAACAATCGACTGCTCCTGTAGCCGTTGTCTCACAACGGCCCGAGCCACATTGGATAAGTTCCAACGGATAAACCATCAATCAACTGATCATGACCATCAGTCGATTGATCGAGTCATCACTCAATTGTTAAACCCTAACAGTCGACTCGAAAACTTTCTGTCCTCGAAAACTCAACCAGCAATCGACTGATCACCATATCACGATCGCCAGCCATCACCGATCACCCAATGTCGGCAAATGAATGCTAGGCTATTTCCTATAAGTCGAACACCTCGACTCATCATCGATCGATAACCTTATCCATGAGGTTTTAACACCAAGTATGATGCCCTCATACTTGCTAGACCACCCTTAGCCTAGACCTAAGCCTTTTAGCCACCTCCATCAGTCTCATGCCTATCAGATCCCTCCAAGTCATCCATGACTTATTCATTGATGCGCACGGACGCGTCCTCAAATCTCGCGACAGATACCATCGTGGACTCAAAGTGCGCGCTCACGCTCAATGCCCGTAAGTGCACGGATGTCGTCAAGTAATAAAGATTTTCGATCCCACAGGGACTGAGATTCGAGTACCAATACACTAAGTGGTTACGATTGTTCTGAGAGAGAGTCGGTTGGTGAGGACTATCGGTGGACACTACTCTGTGCGGTGTCACACGGAGGAGGAAAAGAGTGTGCCGGGGTCTTAAAAAGGTGATCCTAGGACTTCAGTTTCACTTGTGTACCACAGAACAATATTGTCAATTGACGTCGTCTAAACGTCTACTTACGATTTTGGGGAAGGGACATCATACACTCTCCCACAGAGCCACCGCACTCACCGGGAGCTATCCTCGCCCAAAAGGACGAGATAGAGGGTACGAGGATGCCAAATCAATCCTTGCGGTGGATCGTTTCCGATTCCACTGCTCCCTTCTCCCCGTAGTTACGAGAGGTCAGGTTTACCCCTAGGTTCCTTGATCAAACCTCCTAAATCTAGATTGCGAGGGCTGTCACCACCTCATATCGCCTAAGCACAACGGAAAGAAAGTCAAATATATGTAGATATAATAAAGAGCAACTATCAATTGTCAAATTAAACTTATGGCCAGAATTTAATATGAACCAACATTGTCTATGTACACAAGCTACTCTCTAATCCTAGAATCGAAAGTTCTACTCCATAAATACGAAGGAAGAATCACAAAAATGTTTAAGTTCGAATACAATAGAGATAAAGCGCAGAAATAGAGATATACAATGCTTCGTGATCTTCTCTCCGATGTTGTATTGTAAGTTGTGGACCTCCGGCGGCGTTCCTCCTCCCCGCTACGAGTTACCGAAGCTTTTTAGGGCTTCGGCGTGCCATCCTAGCCGTCGTGCCTCCCCCCTAGGGTTTGGGCGGAGCCATCCTTATATAGACATCGCCTCGGACCGCAAAATTCGGAAAAGCCCTAGTCGCGAAATCCGTTGGGCCGCCACACGCAGTGTGTTTCCACATGGCTGCCGTGCAACCACAGGTGTTGTTCTTTGCCCATTGGACACGACCGTGTGAATCCACACGCCCTGGTCGTGTCCCACTCTGCGTCTAGCTGCGAAAGTCCTTCTTTTGCTCCGAAAATGCGTCTTTATCACCAAAAAAGAAAAGTACAACGAGCAGATCTTCGAACTAGAAAATAGGAAATGCGTGTAAAAACAGAGTAACATATGCATGAAACTATCACAAAATGTAATAAGATGTGAGCGAAAACTACTCCTAAAACCCTATATGTTTTGCTCACATCACTTCCCCTAGACTTAAATCTTTGCTTGTCCTCAAGCAAACCTCAGTGGCATAAAAGTTTTTAAAAAGATATTGTTCCATAATTAGCATGCTAACTAAATTTATCAGGTGGTATTTGCAATCAAAGCAAACCAGATATGTTCTAAAAATTTACTAAGTTAGCTCCTTATGCTCGTGCTAGGTGAATCATTCTTAGGGGATGCCCGTTCCATAGTGAGTTAAGTCGTCACCCCATAGCTTCCCTAAGATTTCTGACTCTTAGGCACTTACCTGCCCAAAGCGAGGGTCATTCCCTAAATCTAGCATAAAGTCTCAAAGGCGTGCTCGGTATTGAGAGAAATTGGGAGGTGTTTCCCCAGTAACCTAACTCGGTCTCAAAGGGGCACCTAGTCATTTCCACCCACGACAACTGTTTTTTTATCCCTCTCAATCTCTCTTTTTTTTCATCATTTCTTTTTCTCTTTTTTTTTTATTTCTCTTTTATTTTTCTCCTCACAGGGATTTCAATTTTTCTGAATGGGCTTACGCAATCCGAGCATCTCCAGTAACTAAAATGCTAAACCTAGAGTCACATGTGGATTCCAAAGTAGTAGACTAGTGAAGTGAATCATAACTAGGTATGTACTAAATTCTCCCTTTCAGAATGTTCAACATGTGTGAGTGCAAAAATAGAGCTAACCAGTGCAAGTCTAGAACATTCAATAGAGCACATAGAATAAAATACCAGAAGATAAATGGAGTTAAGCTACCTATGGGAACAACTCATGCAAGCAACTTTCAAAAATACTACTGAGGTAACTTTACAGACACCAAAAATTAAGTACTGAAAGAAACTAAACAACTCATGCATGCATGACCAAATGAAAATATCATAAAAGAAACTACTTCTAGGAAACAAAACAAAATAGATTTTGGGGTCCCTCCCAGACTTAAACAAAAATATACCTCTAATATGGTGGATGAGGTGGAAAGTCTGGGAACCTCGACATCTCTGGATCTTGGGAGAACCTGCTGCTGAGCCGCTGATGCCACATATACATGTGGTCGATCTGAGAGCTAGTGGATGTAGTGGCTGCTCGGTGCTCCTCCTCTCTAGCCCACTGTGCCTGCTGGGCATGCATATGCTGCTGCATCTCCCTACGGTAGGCGGCCTCATCCTAGCGACGAACAACCTCCTCCTGGAAGTATATGCGAGCCTCATCGTAGAACTCCTCTGCCCGCTAGAAATGCTCCCGGAATCCTTGGAACTCCACCTGCTGGTAGGCGCTTTGCTCCTCCCATCGCTGAGGCGTGATCGGAACTCCGAGAAATCATATGCCGACGTACCTGCATCCTGCTCAAAAGTAGAAAAAGATGGTGGTGCAGGTGTAGACTCATGTCAGCGTGGACTAGGTGGGCTCCTATGCATGTGTGGACCGGAGGGAGAGTGATACAAAGGTGGAGAGATGGGTGCTGATGTGGATGATCCCTCATGTGGAGGGGACTCCACTATCAGGTATAAGCATCAATTGGAGGGTATAGCGATGGTGGTACGATCTGTGTTGGGGAGCCTAAGGGCTGTAAGATTTTTCCTTATAAAGCATAAGAAGTCTCCTTCTCTTACAATCATCTTCATGGCCATGCATACTCCTAGGTCGATCCTAGGGCTCCCCTCTATACTCTCCAATGCTGTGTAATCGTACCCCATCCTATAGCAAATGTGGGTAAGTAGGCCTCCCACATTGATCTCTCTACATGCTGCTTTGCCCATCTTCACTAAGTGTCTGATGAAGTGAGACCCTACATCGATGCTACTCCTTTCTTGTAGAATATCCCATAAGCAAAGCAGCTCGCTGGCTCTTACTACACCGTCACTCTCCCCACGACCAAATATAGTATTGTCCATGACGCAGTGAAGGTATCAAAAGACGGGGTTTTGGAGGCGCGACGCTTTGGCCCTAGAAGGGTCATAAACGTGCTCCCCTGTCAACTCAGTCCAAATCAAACGAGAGTTGTACCCATTAGGGGTTCTTCTCTCTCCCCCACTTGGCAAGCCAAAGCATGAGTTCCATTGGTGAAGGGTCCACTCATGCTCAATATTAAAAAGTCTAAAAGTTATCCTACCCTCCTCGCTCTCTCTACCCGTTAAAACTTCCGCCTCTAAAGAACTCAAAAATTCCAAAACTATCCTAGGGTAAGTTAGGTGTTTTATTCCCATAATCTCTTCCCACCCCATTTTTGCAAATAGGGTTTGCATATCACCCAACAACCCTAAAGATTCTAGCAAATCCTCATCTAAGTATATAGTAGCAGTAAGTTTACGAGTAGAGAGCATATTGTACCTATCTCTATGTTTATTATTGCGAAAAAGTAGAGGGGGTAGGGCGTTACCCTCTTCCGGAGTTTGAGGAGCGTCGACTCTTCTTGTTTGTCGCTCTGAGGCACCGGATCGGGATGCTACGGTCTTGGTCCTCCTCATCCTTGCTCCTTTTGGCTTCTAAAGAGGTTGAAAATGCTTCTAGAGGAAGGGAAAAGCGAAATCACACGGCTAGGGCAAGCACTTTTGAAGCACACGACGCAAATGAAGTGAAAACACACGGCTCGCCCCTTTTAACCTCGCGTGCCATGACCGTGTGAAAACACACGGCCGAGTCGTGTGCGCCTCTAGTCAAGCGGGCATGACCGTGGGAAAACACATGGTCAGGCTGTGTGCCCCCATTCTTCGCCCCTTTTATGCATCATGACCCGAATTTGTTCATACACTTCGCCGTGTAGACTAATATGAGTTTCATTTTTGCCTAGCAAAGTTCTTTTCTACTCCTAACTCTAAATGTGATGGAAATCAAAACTAAAATCAAACACATGTATGCAATGCAATAGAAAAAGGGAAATCTACAACTAAACTTAGGTTGCCTCCCAAGAAACACTTTGTTTAAGGTCGTTTAGCTCGACCGCACTCTTCTATCAACTCGACTCCGGTGGTTCAGTGAACCTCCATTCATCCATCTCTGATCCGTGATCCGGAGGTTCCACTTCAACTGCTAATCGTGAAGCTGTCAAAGTAGGAAGCTCTGTGCTCCGAAAGGCTGAAAAGAATGATCTCCCCGTCTACCTCCAGGGAGATTCGGTGTGCCTTCACATCTATACACGCCCCTGTGGTTGCTAGAAAAGGCCTTCCCAGAATGATAGGATTCTGGGGATTCGGTCCTGTGTCTAGTATGATAAAGTCCGTGGGTATCACGAAATCTTCAATCATCATAGGAACGTGTGGTAGCAGGCCAACGGGCTCCTTCACTGAGTCATCCCCCATACAAATACAAAGATTCGCTGGTTGGAGTCCACTCAGTCCCATCTTCAGAAAATATGCGTAGGGCATCACACTGACTGATGACCCCAAGTCGCATAGCGCTTCATCAAAGCTCTCCCCATAAATCGAGTAAGGAATAACGAATTCACCAGGGTCCTCAAGCTGTATTGGAATTTTCTCTTCAAACTCAGCTTGGTCAGGTAGGGTGGAAATCATGGTTGCACACCCCTTGGCGAATTGGCTATTTTTCCCTACTCCTTCCTCCTTTCCTTGGCTCGCCGGAGAGTTCTTCACAGGTTGTGACACGGATTGGACTATTTGGGTCACTTGTGTCTCCAACATCCTGGTATGACTTGCAAGATCGTCAACGATGGCCTTCAAGTCTCTCAGTGCTTCTTCAGACTTTTGATACTGGTGACGGAATTTCTCATTGGCCTTAATTTGGGTAGCGATGAAGTCCTCCATCATCTGTTCTAGTCTGGACTTCTGTGGTCGCTGCCCATTGCCCTGTTGTTGCTCATACCCTCCGAATGGTTGGGGGTTTCCCGAGTTATTTTTGTAGGAGAAATTTGGGCGACTCCTATCCGGGATTGTAGGTATTAGAGTACGGGTTGTGGGGCCTTTAATCGTAGTCCCCAATCGCATCACACTGCTCAATCTGCTCGTTCGAAATCCCTTGCCCTCCATAGGGGTCCTCACGATACGCTGCCGCTCCTTCTCCAAAATCAATGACCGTGCATGCAAATGAAGGATTCAAAGATTCAAACCATCTACTGAGCGCGTCCATCCTTGCCGAAAGGTGGTCCATGGAGTTGACAATGTATCGTCCTGCCGCAGGCGTGGGTTGACCACGTTCGGAGGCTCATTGATGGTGGTTTTGGGCCACCTCTTCGATAAGCTCCTCCGCCTCCTCTATGGTCTTGTTCATTAGAGCTCCTCCTGCAGCAGAATCTAGGGACATCTTTGTGGCGTAAGCGATCCCGTTATAGAAAATGTGGATCACCAACTACCTTTCCAGTCCATGGTGTGGGCATTGATAAAGTAGCCCCTTGTAGCGATCCCATGCTTCGAATAAGGACTCCCCCTCCTTCTGGCGAAAGCTCGTGATAAGGTGGCGCATGTGAGCAGTCTTACTTGGTGGGAAGTATTTATTCGTAAAGCTACGCTCACACCTGCTCCCATGTGGTGATCTTTGCCAAAGGGTAAGTGAAGCCATGCCTTAGCCTTATCTCGCAGTGAAAATGGGAACAGGCTCAGGCGAATCGCGTCAGAAGGGACTCCGTTCAGTTTCATAGTTGAGCAAATTTCGAGAAAAGGCTCAAGATGCCAGTTCGGGTCTTCAGTTGCAGCTCCCTCGAATTGGCTCTGCTGGACCATATGTATAAGTGTTGGATTCATAAGTTATTTTAAATTGATGGTCCAAATATGCTCGGCTGAATCTTCTAGCGCTAGGAGCTGCGTAGTCCCACAGAGGCGCCTCGTTCACCTCGGATGCAGCTTGATCTTCCATCTTTCGCTGCGCTGCTCTTCGACAGTGAAAGGTTTGCTCAATCTCTAAATCGATCGGAATTAGACCTTCCGATCCTAGTCTTCTAAGCATACGACGAACCAACACACAAAAGTAAGAGTGCTAACCTAATCCTAAAAGCAAAAAATAAATAAATCTAACAAATAAAAACCTAAGATGCAATAAGTAAACAGGAAACTACAACTGAAAATAAAAACTAAATCTAAATATGGAAAATAGAACTAAGCAGATAAGATAAACTAAAAGAAAAATAAATCAGGAAATTAATCTAATCGTAAGTCCGATCCAATCTACCACCGTTCGATTTGATATCGAATCGACAGTCCCCGACAACGACGCCAAAAACTTGATGTGCACGAACGCATCCTCAAATCTCACGACGGATACTGTCGTGGACTCAAAGTGTGCGCTCGCGCTCAACTGCCGCAAGTGCACGGATGTCGTCAAGTAATAAAGATTATCGATCCCACAGGGACTGGGATTCGAGTACCAATATACTAAGTGGTTGCGATTGTTCGGACGTGATCTCTGAGAGAGAGTTAGTTGGTGAGGACTATCGGTGGACACTACTCTGTGCGGTGTCACACGGAGGAGGAAAAGAGTGTGTCGGGGTCTTAAAAAGGCGATCTTAGGACTTCGGTTTCACTTGTGTACCACAGAACAATGTTGTCAATTGACGTCGTCTAAACGTCTACTTACGGTTTTGGGGAAGGGACATCATACACTCTCCCGCAGAGCCGCCGCACTCACCGGGAGCTATCCTCTCCCAAAAGGACGGGATAGAGGGTACGAGGATGCCAAATCAATCCTTGTAGTGGACCGTTTCCGATTCCACCATTCCCTTCTCCCCGCAGTTACGGGAGGTCAGGTTTACCCCTAGGTTCCTTGATCAAACCTCCTAAATCTAGATTGCGAGGGCTGTCACCACCTCGTATCGCCTAAGCACAGCAGAAAGAAAGCCAAATACACGTAGATATAATAAAGAGCAACTACCAATTGTCAAATTAAATTTATGGCCAGAATTTAATATGAACCAACATTGTCTATGTACACAAGCTACTCCCTAATCCTAGAATCAAAAGTTCTACTCCATAAATACGAAGGAAGAATCACAAAACATGTTTAAGTTCGAATACAATAGAGATAAAGCACAGAAATAGAGATATACAATGCTTCGTGATCTTCTCTCCGGCGTTGTATTGCAAGTTGTGGACCTCGGGTGGCGTTCTTCCTCCCCGCTGCAAGTTACCGAAGCTTTTTAAGGCTTCGGCGTGCTGTCCTAGCCGTCGTGCCTCCCCCCTAGGGTTTGGGCGGAGCCATCCTTATATAGACATCGCCTCGGATCGCTGCAAAATCCGAAAAAAGCCCTAGTCGCGCAAATCCATCGGGCTGCCATACGGTTGTGTGTTTCCACATGGCCAGGCCGTGTGTGGCCCTGGGGTGTTGTTCTTCGCCCATTGGACACGACCGTGTGAATCCACACACCCTGGCCGTGTCCCACTCTGTGTCTAGCTGCGAAAGTCCTTCTTTTGCTCTGAAAATGCATCTTTATCACCAGAAAAGCTAACCTATACATAAAAGTACAACGAGCAGACCTCTGAACCAAAAAATAGAAAATGCGTGTAAAAACAGAGTAACATATGCATGAAACTATCACAAAATGTAATAAGATGTGAGCGAAAACTACTCCTAAAACCCTATATGTTTTGCTCACATCATTCATCCATACACTAGCCTTCAGGTGCTTCCATCAGCTATTGTCATGCTAACGTGATCTACACCACCAAGGCACATTGGGCTTACGCTGCCAAAACTCCCGTTTGGAATTTACGCCACCAACCATTGGACTTATGCTGCCAAGACTCCACCCTTGGACTTTACGCCACCAATATCGAACCCCTTGGACTTTCCTTGCCAACCTATGTTGGACTTTGCCAAGACTCAAGCTTGGACTTTCCATGCCAAGTACCCATGACTTGGACTTTCCAACATATGGTCAACCCCATGTCAACCATATAGTCAAGCAATGGTCAAACCATCGTCAAACATCAAAATACTACTCGAGTCAAACTCGAGTCTGGTCAATCATGACCCGGGTCGATTGCACCAATAATCTCCCCAAACCATTGTCAAACATCAAAACACTACTCGAGTCCAACTCTAGTCTGGTCAATCATAACCTGGGTCGATTACACCAACAATCTCCCCCTTTTTGATGTTTGAAAAAAACCACAAACAAAATATTGAGTTAGGCCACCTAACTCAAATCTCCTTACAAATTCTCCCAAATTGGTAATCCCGTTAATTCTCCCGTGTTAATTCTCCCATAATTTCTCCTGTTAATTCTCCCCCTTTTTGACATACATAAAAAAAATTCTCCCAAGAAGGTCAATGTCTCATATCCCAATGAGATCTACAATCTCCCCCTTGGTCTAAAAACATCTAGGATGCCTTCACTCTTCCTAGTGATAAGTCTCATATAACTTAAGAGAGGCTTCCTATAAACTCTCTCAATTTCCAAATTGGTCATCTCACATTCCCATTTCTCCCCCTCATGAGGAGAACACATCCATCATCCCATGATGGATACCTCCCCCTAAAGGCTTGCTCCCCCTTGACCATTGCACCAACAATGTCCTTAGTGAGTCCCTAAGCCTATAGGAACACTAAACCATCAAAATTAAGGGCAAAAATTTAAACATGAACTCTTACACACCTTAAAATTTATACACACCCTAAACAATTCTCCTAATCCATATCCAAAGGATTTTCACCCTTTCTAATGCTTTCCAAAACATATCCTACGGTTAGGAGCAGTTAGGGTAGCCTAACATAGCTGAAACATGGGCTAAACATCCTTGTTTACCCGAAATCAACGTTGGTAGTCGACTCTGACAGTCATCAGTCGACTGCCCTATGCATTAGTCGACTGTCATCAAGCATTAGTCGACTGATATCTACAAATGCAGAATTTCAATTTTAAAAATAAATTTCAGAAATTCATAAGTAATTATACATAAATCGAAAAATCACGAAAATTCATATGTATAATACTTATAACACACATTATGGGTGAAAAATATGTGAAAAATAATTTACCCACAAAATAGTGAAATTGATACAAAGTTCAAAAATGAGAAAAACTTCATTGTTTTGAGCTCACTTTGTATCAACATCATCAATGATGACTTCTATCAAAAGGTAGATTACACCAAAGTTTTTCAAAATAATTTTGAAATAGTTTTAAAACCTTATATTGAACCATGGTCTATGGGCTTAATGCACATGACTTGTACACAAGCTTTCCTCATGATTCATCCATTGTATAAGTTGAGTTTAAGCTCATCTAGATGCAAAAACTATGCACCTTGAACTTAACTCATTTTCTAGCATCTCACATGTGTCTAGGGTGTATCAATACACACACATGTCAATGTGATATGAGATGTGACTTTTGTTCATCCTAAACTAGGGTTTCATACATTTTCTAGGGCAACACTACTTGATTCCCTTATACATGGGACTTCAAGTCATGTCATAGTCCTTAAATCAATTTTAATTACTTTAAATACATGAATGATCATGACATAAATGATGACATAAATAAGCATGACCAATGATCATGATGTCATGACATATGATATAACCTAAGCATATATGACAAAAAGTCCTAAGCATAATCATGACATTTTATATGATTAAAAGAAACATGATGTCATGACATAGCATATGGCAAATCAATCATGGAAAATAAAATATAAAGAGGCATATAATACCTAAATTTTAATATTAATTATCATTTGTTAAGGTTAAATCTATTTTGCCATATTATCACTTTTCTCCCAAGTATGCCAAAAACTCAAAATTGCACACTATGACCTCTAAACCTAATTTGTACCAATTTGATTGATTTTTTCATAATCTTCAAAATATATTGGCACATACTAAAAGCCTTTAGGATTATGATCAAAACACATTTTCGAGGTACCCATAACCTTGAAAATTACCTAAAGTGCTACCTTTACCATGGTTAAGTTAACTACCCATCCATTTAAAGTTGACACCTAACCCATTTAGCGTGAGTTGATCACGCTCCTAGAACTCAAAACTTATTTGAGCTCCTTTGATTTACGAGGTATTCCTTAGGGATGACCTCCCTAGATACCCTCCTAATGACCCTCTTTGGCTTGGTAGCCTTGGTCATTATGGTCTTGCCTATGTTAGCTCTAGGGGTGACTCCCCTTGTAACTTTCTTAGTGACCTCCCTAGGTTTCTTTGAAACCCTAGCCACTAGACACACACCTTGATTACCCTTAGGGATGACTTCCCTAGTAACCATGACCTTCCTAGACCTAGGTTTAGTTCCATAATCGAAAGGAACATTATGATAAGTCTTCTTGGGCTTAGATTTGTGACCCAACCCTTTCTTGCCCCTTGAGGTTTCTTGTTTCCTAGGCCTTTGATTTGACTCCTAGACCCTAGATTTTGGCAATTTGATCCTTTAATTTGATGTTGCATCTTTTCAAGGGTCTTTTCAAGTTTTTCAAGTCTTGACCTCAAGGCTTGGTTTTCTAACTCTAATTGCCCATTTTTTTTTCATCTATTCTTTGGACATGAGACTTCTTAGGCATATGTCTATGGTTCTTGGAGTTAAAGCCTAGATGACCTTCTATTTTCCTAATAGACTCCTTAGGTAAAATTGTTTTAGGGGCATTAGTCCTAAATTTCTCCTTATTCCTAAAGTTGACATGTTTAACTCCTAAACAATAAAGTCTATTTCTAGCATGCTCTTTATGATGAGTTGCAAGTGAATTAAAAACATGATTTTTCCTAGAACTAGAAAGTGCATTAAAATATACTTTAGGGTTTGCTTTGAAAGCTCCTCTACTTGTGTAACTCCTTCTTGCCCTTCTTCTTCCCCTAGGGCATTGGCTCTATAATGCCCTCTTTGGTGACACTTGAAGCACACACGTGTTTCTTGCTCTTGATGGTTGGGGACCGGCATCCTTGGCCTTTTCTTGAGATTTTGGTGTCGTTGACTTTTCTTGACTTTCTTGGGGCACTTGCTTTTATAGTGCCCATATTCCCTACACTCAAAAGCATAATGTGATTTTTATTTTGAATTAATGTGTTTGAGTTACCTAGGTCAATGGTGGAAGTTTGGGCTTGCTCTTCTTCTTGACCAGTAGAAGCTTCTTCTTGATGCTCGGTGGATGGTCTCTCCTCCTCTCAATCCTAGAGGTGGAGGCCTCTTCCACTTCTTCCACCTCTTCTGATCCTGACATTGAATCTCTATCAACCTCCGAATCAAGCTCTTGGGATGAAAATGTGCTTGATTCTTCTTGAGCTTGAGAGGATGAGCACTCCTCCTCTTCCTTTTCTTCTTGGATCGGGTGTGGGTTCTCATGGAGTCTTGCCACTTGGCTCCATAGCTCCTTGGCATCCATGTAATCACCTAATCTACACAAAATGTCATTAGGAATCAATTCAACCAAGAATTTTATTACCTTCTTGTTTTTCTCGAATTCTTGGATTTGTTCCTTGGTCCACTTCTTCATTTTGAGAAAACCACCCTTTGACCCTCTCGGATACTCGAATCCTTCCATCAAGGCGGACCATTCTTTAAGATTCCTCATCATGATGAAGTCTTCAATCCTTGCCTTCCACTGATTGAAGCCTTCTCGTCCATAAAGCGCATATGGGATCGGTGTGTTGATATCTCATCCAACTTTTTCTTCAAATTCCATCTTCCCTCTAGCGTGCTCCCTCGGATGTAAAGCTGATGAAGAGCTCCTAGATCTGATACCAATTGTAGGGACCATGATGACTACTAGAGGGGGTGAATAGCGATTTCGTACGTCGATGGAATTCGTTCGTGTTCATCTCTACAAAGCTTGTTATGCGTAGCGGAATATATATAATAGTAATAACAAAAATGAAGACAAATACAAATACACAAGGATGTAACATGGTTCGGAACCTCAAGGTTCCTACTCCACGGGGTGAGCTCAAATGAGCTCTAGCGATGCAACCAACACCACTAAACAATAATGCCCTTCTACAACAAGCCAGAGGCAAAGAAACCTCGTACAAATGATTAAACTAAGTAAAACAATGGATACAAGCAAATACAAATATGAAATGCAATACAAGTAAAGAAAAACACTTTACAATGAGCTTTTGATTACTTGATCTTTGATTGCCTTGGACTAGCCTTGAAGGATTGGAAAGCACCAACTATTCCCCTTCAAATCGTCCAAGAGAATCATAGACAAATCCTCCCTGCTTTTATAACTTGCATTGGGTTGAATTTCGCCTTGTCACGCCCCAAAGGAGACCTCGCCAGACGAAAATCCGGCAGCATCTTCCCTGTACGTGTGACAATCCCAAATTTACATACAAGACCTACACGGCCACATACATCGGTCAACACAACCGGAATCCAAACAACACACGCAGAGTATAATTAGGCCTCAGGCCTTCAATCCAAGTAAATAAATAAACAATCTATCACATCTAAACCTACCCCTTCTACCATCCGGCAGAATACTCAACAAATCCATCCGAACAAAACTCAAATAAAGTCCCTAAGGACACCAAAAATCCACAAATACAAATATCGAACTCCAATACCAAACATGTCCTCTAACCAAAATATCCAAACCATAGAAACAAATAACCAATCAAAACTTTCACGATTTAGGGGTTTGGTTTGGACTCTCCGATGCCTTCATCTCAAATAGATATAATCAACGGGGTGAGTTCAAAGAACTCATGTATAGTAGATATGTAAAGTAAGGTATAGCTAACAATAAACCTCACATAAATAGGGTATGCAAGCAAGAAATACAAAATGACCAGACTTACCCAATCTCCTACTCGATATAGGAGCATGTGCTACTAGAAGTAATAAAGTCCTCGACTATATATAAACATGTATCTGTATGCATGACAATCATATGCACATCCAAGGCATCAATACAATAATGCAAAGAAACACAATACAAAATGCAATCCGCGGCAAAATGCATGCCGTACTAATGACATGGTCACCCCGACGCTACCCACCGCCTACATGCAATGGTGAAGCCGAGTGGGTAGAGCTATGACAACCGTGGAACTCGCCATCATCGCTTCCCGAGTGATCGAGTGGACAGGGATGCCGAGTACACCTATCCTCCCGCCTCTAAACATAGTGGGGAGCTAAGCTCTCATCTCTGTCATAGACCGTAGGAGGGATCCTCGCTCGCTACCACGCCGCCTCATCGCTACCCATGAGCTGACCAATGAGCTCGACAGAGCAATCGTGACACACCCTCCCGATGTACCACTAACCCATGAGTGATGTGTGCGTGCCATATGTAACTCCAGGCTCAACAATAATGGAACTCGTCTACCAAAGATGCAAATCATGCAAAATGATGCATGATACTAAAGCATGTAAATCCTACTCAAAATACCTATCCGAATAATATGTACAATCAATATGTACATATCCATAATCCAAATAACTATGATCCAAGTCAAACAGGGAAATATAATCATATCCTATCACATGCATGTATCTAGTAGGCACCAAAAGCATACTAGGCATATAAACATGAAAAATTATTGTAAGCTATCCTAACTAGCATATCAACAATGACTATATCTAAAAGATAAGTCAAAATACTATCAATATATATATCCGCAAGAATGAACCAAATCGTCACGATCGGGACTCGCTCGGATCAAACTCCATAAAGCATGACTATAGTCAAGCACAAAATATAATTCACCACAAATCTAATTAATTAATCGATTTCCTTCATAACCCAATTGCCCCAAATCAATTTCCAATTCTCCCAAATTTTCCAACCGTCTTAATAATCCTTTTCCTACCACAAATATTCATACAATTAATTTAGCTCACTAAATCAATTGATAAAACTTTGATTAATTAATCATAAGCTAATTAATCAATTAAACCTGGATTAATCCGCATTTTAACAACCTAAGCCAAATAACTGAAATTTAATGGCTTTCAATTTATCCAATTATTGTACCAATCCATTTACCTAAAACATCCTCAAGATCAAACAATATCACCCAAATCCTATATCCTCCGAATACCATACCGATCAACCGAATAACTCCGGAATCAACCCAAATCGACCAATCAAGCTCACCCGCCCTAGGAATTCCACCGACAACCGATACCCCCAACTCAATTTCTCAAATTCACAGTCGACACCTCCAAATCAAACCCTCACAGCCATTTACAATCCTCCACAGCCCTCTCAGCCAGCAACCCCCTCAAATTCACAGTCGTTCCTCTTCACCTAAACAACAACCACTGGAACAGACGAAGTAAACAGAGAAACAATATATACCGGAAATTTGGGAAACTCCTCCCAGCGGTATCTCCTCGGTGCGGACTGAAACTGGCCGGAAACCACCGGCGCTGGCAGAGGAGCGATGCCTCCAACTGTGGCAGAGGAGATCGGCATGCGCGACTGTGGACGGCAAGCGCATAAAAGGGGAAAGAAATCGGCGGCCTCTCGTCGGCTGCTGCGGTCGGAGATGGAGGTTGCAGCGTCGGGCGGAAGCGGCTCGCGGTGATCCTTTGGTCGCAGCGGCCCGCGCGCGTCGTCTAGGGCAGAGGAGTCCGGTGAGTGCGCGAGGAAGGAGCGGGCTCGACTGAGGGTGGCGGTGGTTCGGACGGCGAAGGGGAGCACGAGCCGGACGGGGGCGGCGCGCCGGCGGCGGTGGGCGCGCAACGAAGAAAGGCGCCGTGAGAAGAAAGGATGGCGTCGGGCGTGAAGGCAGGCGGCCTTCGGGAAGAAGGGTGTCGCCGGCGAAGAAGAAGGTGCCGACGGAAGTGGGCTCGCAAAAGGGAACTGCCGAAGGAATGTCGCGGCGGGGGAAAAGAAATAAAAAGGGAAATAGAAAAATAGAAACTTAGGGTTTTCCATCGCGTATTTATCCCTTTTAAATAGACCCCTCTAAAGCCCGTTTACTTTATCCCCGTAAAAATCTCGTACGAAGTCCGTTTAAATCCAGAAAAATTCCGGAAAAATTCCTAAAAATCTCGAAAATAATCCCTAGGATTATTTCCCCGAAATTTTGGCCATTTAATTTCGTATTTTTAATTTTAGTATTTTACACGCCTAGCAGTCGACTGATCGAGACCATCAGTCAACTGCTCCTGTAGCCGTTGTCTCACAACAACCCGAGCCACGTTGGATAAGTTCCAACGGATAAGTCATCAGTTGACTGATCGAGTCATCACTCGACTGTCAAACCCTAACAGTCGACTCAAAAACTTTCTATCCCCGAAAACTCAACCAGCAGTCGACTGATCACCATATCAGTCGACTGATCACAATATCTAGTCGACTGACCCAATGCTGGCAGTCGACTGCTAGGTTATTTCCTGCAATCGAACACTAGTCGACTCACATCAGTCGACTACCCATAATATCAGTCGACTGATAACCTCATCCATGAGGTTTTAACACCAAGTATGATGCCCTCATACTTGCTAGACCACCCTTAGCCTAGACCTAAGCCTTCTAGCCACCTCCATCAGCCTCATGCCTATCGGATCCCTCCAAGTCATCCATGACTTATTCATCCATACGCTAGCCTTCAGGTGCTTCCATCAGCTATTGTCATGCTAACGTGGTCTACACCGCCAAGGCACATTGGGCTTATGCTGCCAAGACTCTCGCTTGGACTTTACGCCGCCAACCATTGGACTTATGCTGCCAAGACTCCACCCTTAGACTTTACGCCGCCAATATCGAACTCCTTGGACTTTCCTTGCCAACCTATGTTGGACTTTCCAATTGTCAAGACTCAAGCTTGGACTTTCCATGCCAAGTACCCATGACTTGGACTTTCCAACATATGGTCAATCCCATGTCAACCATATAGTCAAACAATGGTCAAACCATCGTCAAACATCAAAATACTACTCGATTCAAACTCAGTCCGGTCAATCATGACCGGGTTGATTGCACCAACAATCTCCCCAAACCATTGTCAAACATCAAAACACAACTCGCCAACTCGAGTCCGGGTCAATCATGAGCGGGGTCGATTGCACCAACATTAACTACCTACTTGTCATCAGTGTAAGCATCCCTTTGAGTTTCTGAATGTTCATCGCTCGCTCGATGGCAGCATTCATGATTACATGTTCGAAGAGAGTGTCTGTCTCCATCTGAGGGCACATTGGTTTGCAATTTCGATTGTAAATATTCAAGACATAGAGCCACAAGAAGAGGGTTACGATGACTTAGAAGAACTTCTTCAAATAGAAGTCAATCAATAACTCGATGATATCGAACAAGATGAAAGTTATTATGTCAGTAAGGTGAGTATTAGCATTGGAAACAAGAGATGGGTGTAATTGGTACATAAGGACAGAAAGAAAAGAAGTCTGCTTTATTGCTCAATGATATCAGGATGATGCAATTGAAGTCGACCTATCTTATAACTTGCAAGGAGGCGCCAAAGGCATCACGGTGGAAGGGCAAAATGAGCAATGAAACGAGATGCAACCAATAAGGCCTCAGTAGAAGGTCATGTAAGTATTTCTTGAAACTCCATCTTCCTCTTTAGAACTCTAGCAATCTAAATTTTTTTTTCCTATCTCATGGCCTAAGGTGCTACTCGTGGTCATGTTGAATAAACCAGCTGCTCTTGTACAGTACTCAATATAAAAACTTTTGCAGAAATATAGGAGATAGATAATTGTTTAGTTGTAACTGGTTCTCGAACAAAATGAAAATATATTTCCACATGTTTTGTTCAAATATGTTGCTCCAATATTGTCACACCAAATTTTTGGTATCGTATTTGACCCAAGATGTAATTCAGAAAGAAGTGATTAAAGCCAAATAATTTCAGATGTTGTATTGACTATAACTTTATATTTGACCTCAGTACTTGAGCGTGAAACTGTAGGTTGCTTTTTCGAATTCCATGAGATAAGGTTTCATTCAAGAAATATTGCATATCCACTGGTAGAGCGTCTATTGTGGAGAACTAGCCTAGTCTGCATCACTATATGTGTGTAAATCTCGAGAGAATGATGATATAGTAAAAGACCATGTATGATAGACCTTTGAGGTAATGAAGAATTTTTTTCACACATTCCCAATTTTATTCAGCGGAAGCATGTATAAACTGACAAGCACGATTCATAGCAAATGTAATATCAGTTCACGTGATAGTAACATATTATAGGGCTCTAACAATACTTCGATAAATCTGAGGATAATACACAGTAGGAGAGGATGGGGGTTTAGAGTGGTTATTTATAACAATTGGTGTGGAAACCGGATATGATGCATCCATTTTAGCTATTTGAAGAAGTTCAACAATGTATTTTCTTTGAGAGAGAAAACAACTTTGTTAAATACGGGGATTTAAAACACTAAATTAAATGGCCCAATAATTAAGGAAATAATCCTGGAAATATCTCGGGATTTTTAGGGAATTTTAGGAATTTTTTCGGAATTTTTCTGGGTTTAAACGGACTCCGTATGAGATTTCTATGGGGATAAAATAACTAGGCTTTATTTAAGGGGTATTAACCTAAATCGGAAACCCTAATTTCTATTTTTTTTTATTTCCCTTTTTCCTTCCCTGTCGCGACCTCCTTCGGCAGTTTCCTTCAGCCGAGCCTTCTCTTCCCCCGCCGCGCCCTCTTCTTTCTTCCTCGCGGCAGCCCGACACCGCTGCGCCCGACGCCAGCCCTTTTCTCCGTCGACGATCTCTGCTTCGCCGACAACCACCGCCGCCGCCCAGGCGCAGCACCCCGCCGTCGACAACGCCGTCCGACGCCACTACCTTCCCTCCGCGGCCACAGAACTGCCCAACGCCCCTCCTCCGCACGCATCGGCCTCCACGGCCACGGAATTCATCGCCGACCACAGCCGCAGCGACAGGATCGCGCCGGCAAACTGTTCCTCGCCTCTGACCGCCGCTTTTCCCGGTGCCCAGGTCATCGACCCCAGCCGCGCTCGCCGACCTCCACCGCCACAACCTCGCTGTCGGTTTCCTCTACCCTAGACGACGAGCGTCGAGCCTCCTTTTCCCCATTACGCCTGCAACCACCGGACCGCCGCTGTTTTTCCCCCTTTGCTGTGATTCTGGACGGAGGTTCGCTATAGCAAGAGTTAGGGCAGCGGCAGATTCGTTTCTCCGGTGAACCAAGCGGCTAGGAGGTTTCAATCGCAGGTATATTTTGGGTTATTTACTGTTGGTTAATTTGGTTTGGGTAGATGGTGGTTGTGGGAGGATGTGGTCGGCTGCGAAACAGAGATTTAGTCTCCGATAAAGGCTGTGAACAGTTGGAGGTGGGTATAGAAGGTGTTTTGGGATGTTCATAGGGTGTAAAAGGCTGTGGACCTGATTTGTGGTCGACTTGGGCTGATTTTGGTGTTATTCGATTGATCGGTACGGTATTCGGAGGATATGGGATTTGGGTGATATTGTTTGATCTTGAGGATATTGTTATAGGTGATGAATTAGGTTAATTGATTTGGAATTAATTGGGCTAAATTAATTGTATGGATGTTTATGGACAAGGAAAATTGGAAATAGTTTGGGTTAATTGGGATATAAAGGAAATCGATTAATTATTCGATTTGTCGTTGAATTGTATTTTTGTGCTTGACTATAGTCATGCTTTGTGCAGGTTTCGGTCACGAGGCAGGTCCCTAGTCGTGACGATTTGGTTTCATTCTTGCGGATATATTATCAGGCGGGTATTTTGACTTAACTTTTAGATTAAGTCAAATTGATATGCTAGTAGGATAGCTTACAATAACTTTTTCATGTTTATATGCCTGGTATGATTTTAGTGCCTACTAGATACATGCATGTGATAGGATATGATTATATTTCCCTGTTTGACTTGGATCATAGTTATTTGGAATATGGATATGTACATATTGATTGTATATTATTCGGATAGGTATTTTGAGTAGGATTTACATGCTTTAGTATCATGCACCATTTTGCATGATTGCATGTCAGTAGACGAGGTTCCATTATTGTTGAGCCACACTAGTTACATGCTTTGCCACCTTGCCACTCATGGGTTAGTGGTACATCGGGAGGTGTGTGCGATTGCTCTGTCGAACTCATTGGTCGCTCATGGGTAGCGATGAGGCGTGGTAGCGAGCGAGGATCCCTCCTCAGTCTATGACAGGAGATGAGAGCTTAGCTCCCCACTATGTTTGGGGCGGGAGGATAGGTGTACTCGGCGATCCTGTCCACTCGGTCGCTCGGGGCGATGATGGCGGAGTGCCACGGTTGTCATAGCCCTACCCCTCGGCTTCACCATTGCGTGTGAGGCGGTGGCGTCGAGGTGACCCCGTATCATTAGTACGACATGCATTTTGCAGTTGCATTTTGTATTGTGTTTCTTTGCATTATTGTATTGATGCCTTGGATGTGTATATGATTATCATGCATCTGAGATACATGTTTATATATGGTCGAGGACTCTATTACTTATAGTCGAGCACATGCTCCTATATCAGGTAGGAGATTGAGTAAATCTGATCATTTTGTATTTCTTGCTTGCATACCCTATTTATGTGAGGTATCTTGGCATGTATTTTATATTGTTAGCTATACCTTATTTTGCATATCTACTATACTCGCATGAGTTCTTTGAACTCACCCCGTTGATTTATATCTATTTGGGATGAAGCTGTCGAGAGTGCATTTGGACCCCACTCGTAAATGTTTTATTTTGGATATTTGCCTTATGGTTTGGATATTTTGGTTAGAGGACATGTATAGGTTTGGAGATTGATTTTGTATTTGGATTTTTTTGGTGTCCGTATGGACCTTATTCGGATTTTGGTTTGATTGGATTTTGGTGAGTATTCCTACCTGATGGCGTAGGGTAAGTTGATTTATGGTAGATCTTATCGCTTATTTTGGTTGATGGCCCGAGGCCAAATTATATAATCGTGTGAGTTTGGATTCCTGGCCGTGTTGGCCGATGTATAGTGGCCGTGTAGGCCTTGTATGTAAATTGGGATTGACACCCGTACAGGGGAGATGCTGCCGGATTTTCATCTGACAGGGTCTCCTTCGGGGCGTGACAATTTATTTGGTATCAGAGCGCCTAGGTTTTTGAGTTCCTAGGGGTTTTTGGATTTTTCGGAGTTCGCCACGTTTTGGCAGGTTTTACGAGGTAATTTGGAAAATTTGTATTGGTATGGATTTTCGACGATTTTTATATTTCGGAAATTCGAGGATTTATGACGAGGTCAATATGGGGATTTGGCAGCGACAGAACCTCTCCTGCGGCAAAATAGGTATGATGAAAATTTTATATATTTTTACTTCTAGTAACATCTGTTCTAGTAGCATCTGTAATAATTTAACAGATATGAGACGAGGTGAGCGTGCTCCTGCACCGAGACGTGGTACAAGGTAACCACGCAAGAGGACAGTGAGATCTCTGGCTATGGAGTTGTCAGAAGGGTCTATAGAGTTTTGACTCATGTGCAGACTCGTAGTAGGGGTCGCCCACCAAGGTGACCCGGAGTTAGTAGTGTTTATACTCGAGTTAGATTTGGCTATGTGTTTAGTGGATAGCAGGAAATAACATTTGTGTATTGGTCACTATTTGTAGATGGAGTTGACCACAAATGACTTGTATTGGTTTGTGAGTCTTGGACTGTGTGAAAAGATGCATTGCCTTTTGAGAGTTGGTGTCTAGAAGCGAGGCGAGTCAGTCGTCACATTGGTTGTGGAAATCAAGGACTACAGTGTTAGAGATTTTCACTGATTATACTAGGCAGATTATTACTCTGTGGGGCAATGGACAAAGAATGTATACTATTGTTGATCTGATCCTTGGAGGTTTAAGTTCTACGAAGTTCCATAGGGATTTTGATCCTTGGCGGCTTGAGCCTTAGATTGATAACATTAAGGTAATTGTTAAGTACCTAACTGGTATTTATATAGGAGTGGAGATAGTTTCTTACTATTGCAATGATTAAGTTGTTACTTGGTGGAATATGTAGGAGAATTTTGGGAAAATAACCCATTACGGGATCATGGGTTCAGGATGTTTTCGGAAGACAATATTTCCTTATGCTATTTTTGTATGACTCATTGTTGAGGAATTCTTGAGTCTTTAGTTGAGTGATAAATTGTTAATGGATTTCACTATAGAGTTTACTAGAATTACCGAGTTTACCCCCTCCACTTAATGGTTTAAGGTAGTGATTGAGTTGCCTTCGATCACCCCCAATTTATTTGCTTACATTTGGATTAGGATAGTTGGATTTTTCCATCAGATCCTATCGGGAGGCATTAGGGTGAGTCATATTTATAAAAATGACTGCAACAAGGGTCTCAAGAGAATAGTGTAGTCAATCTAGTGATAATAACCTACACTTCGGATAAGGTAACGGTAGGAGTCGTGAACGTGCTTCTCTAGCTGAATTCACGTGACATTATTTCGTTCCCATGTTGATGTTCGATATTGATCAAGGCTTTGTCTCGGGAATGAAAGATTGATGAAACACCTCATTTCCCAGCGGAAAATAGGAATATGGATTTAAGTTTTCTCCTCAGATATATGTCGCTATCAGAAGTGGTTTGTGCACTTGTGGAGATACGAGGTCAAGTTGTGGTTCTTGAAGAAAATGATAGGAAGAGGTGTATACACCTAGATTCATACAGTTATCGAATTCTTTTTCTCGATCACTATGAAATAGGGAATCCATTAAGAGCAGAAGTTGGATGAGTTTACATCTTTACTCGAAAGGAGTTGTAGATGGTTGAAGGATTGATCATTGAGGTTGGTATCAGATGATTGAAGGATTGATCATTGAGGTATTACTATAGTTTACCTTACTTGATGATATATTGAGAGATACATGTGTTTACAGATATCTGTGGTTAAAACATGTACAGATAGGATTAAAAGTATTTTCATATTTGGATCATGTGGATTAATAGTGTTTCCACTGATAGGTGAGATGTTGAGATGATTACTGTGATGATTATCACAGGGGTATGAAAATGATTTTGGATGTTTATAGGTTGATTGATGGACATGTTATATTATGGTGAGAGAGTTGACTTAATTGTTTTATAGTTGACTTGGTTGTTATGATGTGAATATCTGGATATTAACTTGGAGGTTATGCTTGTGACATGATGGTATAAGAAGGTCTCTCGGATGCTTGTATAACTCGAGAGTAATCAGATGTAGTGTTGGAGGAACTTCTAGGCTTGCCGCTGTATAGGCAAGTAGAGTAGGCGATCGGAGTGATTTCGAAAATAGTTTCGATATCGAAGATCCCCTACTGTGAGATAATTTATTTGGTACTGAGGTAATGTTATTTTTACGAGCTAATATTTTTACTTATGGTTCATTGGCTGAGGGCTAGTGTAAAGCGCACAAGGTTGTTAAAGCTCGTGATCTACTCAAGGCAATGTCATTCAATTGGCTGTAAGCCAATCGAGTTGCTTAGATACCGTCATCGATCGGTCTTTCAGAATTGGCAAGGTTGATGATGCCAAGAGGTATTTGTTAGAATGAGCGATTTTGAGGGATAATTTAGTTGGTATCAGTGTTGCTTAACACTATGGGAATTGGAAGAATCTAAGTTCCAATTAAAGGAGGTATTGGATGGGATATTTGTTGTCCCAGTATTTTATTTCTTGAGAAGCTCTGGAACTTGTTGTTCAAAGAGATATGAACCTTTGAGGTTATACATCAATTATTGATGATGGAATGCGGTAGTGGTAGAAGGAAAAGAATATCCTTCATGGTGGATCGAGGATCTATTTAGATCAACTATAGGGCACCTGTGTATACTCTAGGATTGATTTATGATTGATGTGTTGATATTAGGAGTCATACAATTATCAAAGTCGTAGGGATGATTGATATATCATCAGCCTAGAGTAAAGAGGATGCAGGTGTGTAGCGATGACAATTTCATACTTAGTATGAATTGTACGAGGTTTGATTATCTTGTTTGACTGATGATGACTTGTCGTCTAGGGATTTAGGAAATCGTGTATTCTAGACACGATTGGATCATTTGTGATGGTGGCAGTTGGAGTTGAGCACTCGACCACTGTAGATGGTGATTTTTTTTTGGTATTTAATTTGATTATTACCATAGATATGGATAGGATGCTCTAGTGGTACTACACCGCTGACGGGTGATGGAATTTATTTAGTCTGAAGCTTGTGAACCTAGTTTCAAGACTCAGACGATGGTTGACTTTTACACCAGTGTTGTGTGATCATTCTCGGGTGAAAGGAAAGTTAATTTATATGCGGATGCGATGTTTCAGAGAATGGAGCATTTCTGATTTAGTTGATTGAGACATATCCCATGGTTACGTCAAATGAGGAACTACGAGATGGGTTGTCATATATATATAGGACGTGGACCTAGTAGGAGTTGTTATGTTGTTTTGTAGAGGTGAGGAGCAGATATGCTTATGATGTTTTAGCTAGCTACTGTGTAGTTGCATTTGAATTTAGGAAGAGTTACTATTGATTCGGGAACAACAGATAGATTCCTGTTGTGATGATAGAGAGCATCTACAATAGAGTTGTACTTTTTCTCTACCGGTTCGGAATTAGTGATATTGGAATTTGTATGTAGTAGGTGGCTAGATAGCTACGACATCTTGACCGCTATGAGTCTGGCCGTAGTAGTAGCATGTCGTTGCGTAAGTAGTGCCTTTGTATTACCTCGAGAGTCACGAGGCTTTATCATGATATTTTGATAAGTATTGCTGAAGATTGCAATAGGTTATGTATATGTTGCAGATGTTTAAGATTGTATCCGGAAAATAGTAAGTATTGGATCGTTCTCCGTGGAGGAACGACATGCGGAATATAGTTGATTTGGAAGTTTGGTAAAGGTGGTATATAAATAATCAGTAAGGTTCTGTACCAAGAGGAAAGTGGGAGCCTAGTATGATGGACGGTGTTGGGAGATTGTTTGGAATTCGGAAAGGACTTAGTATGATTAGCTAAGTCCGCTCATTTTCGTTCGATCCATACGATGAGTTTGTTGGATCGCTGGATAGGTTATACTATGGCGATTTCCAGTTCATGGAGGATCTGTGAGTATCGTATGTGATAGCGGTTCAGGATTTACCTTCGGATTATGGATAGTCTTTAAGTGTCACGGATATAGAGATCCACTCAGTGCATGATTAGGTACTTGTTATAGGTGGACGAAATGAAGATACTATTCATACTTTGGAAGGGCTACTAGAAGCAAGGGTGATGTGATTTTAAAGGATATCCGTAACCTCACTTAGTCACGTGAGGTGTGACTTGTCTCCAGATGCTTGAGATGGTTGTTGGGACATCTCGTATTAATATACGAGCAGGAAATTTGGGGACCAAATTTTTATTAGTAGGAGAGAATGTTAAATACGGGAATTTAAAACACTAAATTAAATGGCCCAATAATTAAGGAAATAATCCTGGAAATATCTCGGGATTTTTAGGGAATTTTAGGAATTTTTCCGGAATTTTTCTGGGTTTAAACGGACTCCGTATGAGATTTCTATGGGGATAAAATAACTAGGCTTTATTTAAGGGGTATTAACCTAAACCGGAAACCCTAATTTCTATTTTTTTTATTTCCCTTTTTCCTCACGCGACCTCCTTGTAGCTTTCCTTCAGCCGAGCCTTCTCTTCCCCCGTCGCGCCATCTTCTTTCTTCCTCGTGGCAACCCGACACCGCTACGCCCGACGCCAGCCCTTTTCTCCGTCGACGATCTCTGCTTCACCGACAACCGCCGCCGCCGCCCAGGCGCGAGCACCCCGCCGTCGACAATGCCGTCCGACGCCACTACCTTCCCTCCGCGGCCACAGAACTGCCCGACACCCCTCCTTCGCACGCATCGGCCTCCACGACCACGAAATTCGTCGCCGACCACAGCCGCAAAGAACAAGATCGCTGGCAGACGCCCTCGCCTCGACCGCTGCCGGTGCCCAGTCGTCGACCCGACCGGCCGCCTCCTTCCACAGCCTCGCCGTCGGTTTCCTCTACCCTAGACGACGAGCGCCGAGCCTCCTTTTCCCCATTACGCCTGCAACCACCGGACCGCCGCTGTTTTTCCCCCTTTCGGTGATTACGACGGAGGTTATTGAGCAAGAGTTAGGGCAGCAGCAGATTCGTTTCTCCGGTGAACCAAGCGGCTAGGAGGTTTCAATCGCAGGTATATTTTGGGTTATTTACTGTTGGTATGTTGGTTAATTTGGTTTGGGTAGATGGTGGTTGTGTGAGGATGTGGTCAGTGAAAGTAGATTTAGTCTTGATAAAAATTTGTGAACAGTTGGAGGTGGGTATAGAAGGTGTTTTGGGACGTTCATAGGGTGTAAAAGGTTGTGGACCTGATTTGTGGTCGACTTGGGCTGATTCGGGTGTTATTCGATCGATGATGGTATTCGGAGGATATGGGATTTGGGTGATATTGTTTGATCTTGAGGATATTGTTATAGGTGATGAATTAGGTTAATTGATTTGGAATTAATTGGGCTAAATTAATTGTATGGATATTTATGGACAAGGAAAATTGGAAATAGTTTGGGTTAATTGGGATATAAAGGAAATCGATTAATTATTCGATTTGTCGTTGAATTGTATTTTTGTGCTTGACTATAGTCATGCTTTAGGTGTTTGGCCACGAGACAGTCCCGATCGTGACGATTTGGTTTCATTCTTGCGGATATATTATCAGGCGGGTATTTTGACTTAACTTTTAGATTAAGTCAAATTGATATGCTAGTAGGATAGCTTACAATAACTTTTTCATGTTTATATGCCTGGTATGATTTTAGTGCCTACTAGATACATGCATGTGATAGGATATGATTATATTTCCCTGTTTGACTTGGATCATAGTTATTTGGATTATGGATATGTACATATTGATTGTACATATTATTCGGATAGGTATTTTGAGTAGGATTTACATGCTTTAGTATCATGCACCATTTTTGCATGATTGCATGCTGGCTGGACGGGGTTCCATTATTGTTGAGCCCGCAGCCAGTTACATGGCCTGCACACACTGCCACTCATGGGTTAGTGGTACATCAGGAGGGTGTGTGCGCTGCTCGTTCACCGGTCCGCCATGGGTAGCGATGAGGCAAATGGGTAGCGGGCAGGATCCTCCTCCGCCTCATGACACCGGGAGATGAGAGCTTAGCTCCCCCACTATGTTTGGGGCAGGAGGATAAGTGTACTCCGACAAAGATCCTCGCCCACTTGGCCACCAGCAAGTGATGGCAGAGTGCAGCTTGTCATAGCCTCTACCCACTCTGGCCACCATTAAGGTAGGACGGGGTAGCGTCGAGGTGACCTATGTCATTGGCACGACATGCATTTTGCACGGATTGCATTTTGTATTGTGTTTCGCATTATTGTATTGATGCCTTGGATGTGCATATGATTGTCATGCATAAGGATACATGTTTATATATGGTCGGACTCTATTACTTCTAGTCAGACACATGCTCCTATATCAGGGTAGGAGATTCAGGTAAGTACAGTCATTTTGTATTTCTTGCTTGCATACCCTATTTATGTGAGACTGTACTGGCATGGTATTTTTATTGTTAGCTATACCTTATTTTGCATATCTACTATACCGCATGAGTTCTTTGAACTCACCCCGCTGATTTATATCTATTTGAGGATGAAAATTTGTCAGAGTCATGGACCCCACTCGTCGTAAATGTTTTATTTTGGATATTTGCCTTATGGTTTGGATATTTTGGTTAGAGGACATGTATAGGTTTGGAGATTGATTTTGTATTTGGATTTTTTGGTGTCCGTATGGACCTTATTGATTTTGGTTTGATTGGTTTTGATGAGTATTCTGCCGGATAATGAAGGGTAAGTTGATTTATGGTAGGATTGTTTATCGATTATTTTGGTTGATGGCTTTGAGGCCAAATTATATAATCGCGTGTGAGTTTGGATTCGTCGTGTTGGCCAGATGTATAGTTAGTGTAGGCCTTGTATATAAATTGGGATTGACACCGTGCGAGATCTTTGTCGGATTTTAAATGCAGCGGGTCTCCTTCGGGGCGTGACAAACTTTCATCATGTGAGATACGTTCAATATTAAGAAAAAATCGAGCATTATCCAAATCTTGAATAGGAAATTCTTAATTGAGGAGACATCCACATAAATAAGAAAAATATCATAGATCCATCATTTTATTTATAAAATAGAGAAGAGTTGGCTTTTGATCTAGAAAATCCTTGAGCTTGTCATCAGTTAGATAAGCGATGAAACCATGCACGATGAGGCTGCCGAAGACCATATATAGATTTTTTGAGTTGACAAACATGTTTTGGAAATTATGAATGAATGAACCCAGGTGGTTGCTCCATAAATATAGCTTTCTCAATATGACCATGAAGAAATGCATTAGAAATGTCTAGTTGTCGAATAGGCCAGTTCGAACTTACAACTATTGATAATAATAATCTGACAGATGTGATTTTGATAACTAGGCTAAAGGTGTTATTAAAGTCAATACTTGGTTGTTGACTAAATCCTTTCGCTACTAGTCGTGCTTTGTACAGTTCAAGAGAACCATCAGCTCAATGTTTAAGGTAAAATATACATTTAAACCCCACTACATTCATGGAGGGAGTGCGCAGAAATAGACCCCTTGTTCCAGTGCAAAGAAGTACATCAAATTTTATAGTCATTGCATTACGCCAATTTGAATCCTTGTTTGCTTGTGAAAAGCAAGTTGGTTCAACAAATTTTAAGGAGACCACTAGAGCTCGAGGAAGAGGATGATGGGTTGTTATTGATGGACATCATGCATAGATGTCGCTCAAGGGAAGTATGTGGCGAGGCGTACCATGACAATGATGAGGGTGAAATTCAAATAACACATTATTATCAATAGCAAATTAACAAACTAAAAGTAAATTTTTACTGATTGAATGAACATGAAGTGTATTGCGCATGTGAAAGATTTGACCAGATGAATGAAAAATTGTGTTTTCAAGGTGAGTAATTTTCAAACATGAGTCGTTGCCTACTTGTACCATATTAGGACCATGATAGGAGGAGGCTTCTGTGAGAATGTCATAATTCGATGTAACATGATGAGTGGCTCCAGAGTTTGGATGTCATCCTGAGGATGAATAATCTGTCATAGTTATATAAGGATTGCTTGCAAGAGAGAATACTTCTAGATGTGATGATGAAGCTGAGGATGAAGATTGATTTGAGGATGCAAATCCTTTGGGAAAATTTAAATCAAATCTCTTAAAGCATTGATGTGAAAAGTGGTCATTGTGAAAACAAATTTGACAATGTCCTCAACCTCGTCCGTGGTCTCGTCCTCGTCCTCATCCTCGTCCTATGTTTCTTCCACCTTGATTTCGTTGATTGTGTTGTTGATGAATATCACATTTGATTTGCTGGTTTTATGCGATGAGAGAACAATAGAATCTAACATCCTTAAGATTGTAGTTGCATGAGTATTTCATGAGAGGATAGAATGCCATGAAGGGTATCAAATGACACTTACTCTATATGAGCTGTCACACTAGGAATAAAATTGTCATACTGAGGCCCTAAACCTACAAGAACATGTATCAATAAATCTAGTTCTGAAACTGGATGCCCAATTGCTTTTAGATTATTAACAATAGTTTGATTGATTGAATATATTCATTAATAAATTTTTCTCTTCATTGCACCTATTGTAGTTTCATGCGAAGTTAAAGCACTCGTGCTTGAGAGTGTATTGCAAAGTTTCAAGCAAGAGATTTCCATAGTTGTTGAGAGTTGTCAAGTCCTACAATAATAGGAAGTATAGGCTCTCTAAGCGACGAAAACATCCATGTCATAATTTGTTGATCCTTCTTGCTCCAAACTGTATAATTAGGATCATTTTCTTAGGGCTTCGGAGAGGTACCATCTGCAACCCCAAATAGATCATGGGCACAAAGTAACGACTGAAACTGCATCTTCCAAAGTAAATAATTATCATTATTAATTTTAATGGGAAGATATGATATGACATTTATAGATAAAAAGGATAGTTGCACCGCTTGATTTGTTTCTATGGATGATGTGATGAAAATTCTAACATTTGATTTTAATGAAAAAGAATAGGAAAAATTGAGGAGTTTCTGATAGGGCTTCCACAGGATCACGACTCAGAGAAAGATTCCAAGACTTCATTGGGTGGCTGGATGTGAAGCAATGAAAGGACTTCCACAGGGTCACGGCTGGAAAATGCTAAATCTAGACACCGATCGATTTTTTGGTCAAAAGAACACGACAAAGAGGGCAGCGATCGAGGGGAAAAATATCATAGATCCATCATTGTATTTATAAAATAGAGAAGAGTTGGTCAGATCAGGGGAGGACTATAGTGTCTGCGCTATTTTCTTGGACAAGATTTCTCTGCATGAGATAACCTTTGTAAAAGGATGCGAACATGTGTACTGTGTGACATGCAATATGCGGTGGGCAACATACAATGAAATACATACTCGTTCTCAGTGTAAGCATCTCTTTGAGTTTCTGAATGTTCATCGCTTAATCGATGGTAGCATTCACGATTACATATTCGAAGTGCGTGTCTGTCTCCTTCTGAGGGCACATTGGTTTGCAATTCCAATTGTAAATATTCAAGATGTAGATCCATAAGAAGAGAGTTACGATGAGTTAGAAGAACTTCTTCAAATAGAAGTCAATCAAGAACTCGACAATATCGAACAAGATGAAAGCTATTACGTCATTAAGGGGAGTATTAGCATTAGAAGTAGGAGATGGGGGTGTAATAGGTACATAAAGATAGGAAGAAAAGAAGCCCGCTCTATTACTCAATGATATCAAGGCGATGCTGATTGAAGTTGATCCATCTTACAGCTCGAAGGAGGCACCTAAGGGCATCACAGGTAGAAGGGAAAATGAGCAATGAAACGAAACAAAACCAATAAGGTCATGGTAGAAGGTTATGCAAGTATTTCTTGAAATTTCATCTTCCTCTTTAGAACTCGAGCAGTTTAAATATGGCTATGGTCGCTCATGGTCATGTTGAATAAACCAACTACTCTTGTACAATACTTAGGATAAAAAAATTTCCAGAAATATAGGAGACAGATAATTATTTAGTCAATGATTGTCATATCATTGTGAATATATATGAATTTTATCAGACCAAACATGTTAGTGCCTATAAGATTCACATATCTCCACAATGGTATGATATTATCTACTTTGGGCCTAAGTCCTCATGGTTTTATTTTTGGGTTTTACCCAAAAGGTCTCATGCCAATGGAGATATATTTTTATTATATAAGCACATGATCTTTTCCATGTCTTACCAATGTGGGACTTTGATTATATTCCCTAATGTAATATGCTGAAAAATAAAATAATACTTGTTAATTAGGAAAAATATCCTATAGAAATTTTTAGAAATTTTTAGCATTTTTCTGGATTTAAATGAAATTTTTATGACATTTTATGCGAAAGATTTAATAGGCTTTGGAGGAAGCCTATTTGGATTATCAAATATTTAGGGTTAATAGGTTAATTACGCTAAGGTTTAGATAATCATAACCTAGGTTTTTCCTCTCCTATTTTCCCGGATTCTTTCTTCCTCCCTCCCGATTTCTCATGCGCAATCCTCTTCTCCTCTTCACCGTCGTCGCTCGAACGCTTCTCCTCTTCACCGCCATCGCTCGAGCACTTCTTCTCATCGCCGCCGCCTCATCGCCGCGAGTTTGATCTTCTCCCCACCCACCATCACGATTCCTCACATTCCCGTGCTCGACCTTCGCCCAAGCATTTCGCCGCCTCTTGTCATTCCCCTATGGCTGCTGCCCCATCGCCGCCTCCCAGTGCTCAAGCTCGCCGCCTACCCCGTCGGAGAGTCACCTCATCCGGATTTCTATCATCGCCAAGTCTTTCCTCTTCCCTTCTTTCGATCGATGCTGCCATCGACTCGATTGCCACTGTCAGCTATCCCTGCCTAGCTCTCCATCGCAAGTGACAAATTTGCTGCTGTCAGTTTCCCTCCATCCGTCGCAACATTGGACCAGCCTTCGCAGTGAGATTCTTGGGATGCTACAGTCGCCTTAGCCGTGGTGCTTGTCGTCAGAGGTGCCACACAATCATTTCTGATCATCTCCAGATTCTTTTCTCTTCCTCATCGTGATCATCATCGTGGATAGCCACTGCAGCCACCTCGACCAGTTGCGATCACCTGGGACAGCCCCGTCGCCTCTCCTTTCAATGCTGCGAATGCCGCTCGATTTTCTTCACTAATGTGGTTTGGGCTTCCACCGTGAGTTGCAGTGCGAGTTATTTGGAGGGATTTGCCAGATTTGTCAATCTGTTGTGTTCATCGATCATATACCTGATTCTATTTTGGGTAATCCTTCTATTTCTATGGATTTGGTATTCACATAATGATAGGTTGAAAAGAAGCTTAGATACTATGTATTTGCAGATGTTTAGGATTTGGAGGACACCTCTAGTTCAATGGAGTTGGCTGGATCGTATGTATGCAGCAAATTATTCTTCCAGATAAGTTGTGGGAAGTTGGATTAATGTAAGGTATGTGTAGATCCGTGTGGTTATTGAAGTAATATTAGATTCACAGCTGGGTGGTTGTCAGTCTGATGGGATGGAAGTATGCTTTTGGTTGAATTACAGATTATGTGTTGTTGTGATGGATTTAGTTTAATTATAGGAAACTTGGATTAGGAAGTGTATGGGATCACACTATTGTAGGATTTGATCCAATCATTCGAGTCGATAGACTTAATTGTATTCTATGTTGTATAGAAGATTTTGATTAGTAATAGATGTTTTATGCGTGTGGATAGCTAGCATGAGTTATATACTAGGACTTTGATTCAAGATAGGTTCATGGATGTGAAGACAATTTGTATTCTCAGACAAGTCGTCAAATCAAGTGGGTGATTTCTCTTTGACTCTTGTAGATATTGATCTTAGTGCATGAACTTTGTTAATGATCGATAGAATTATCTTGACTCCACTCTACTTATTCTTGTGCTTGATACTTAGTCGTTGAACTTTGAGATACTCATTCGATATCTATACAGTCTCGTTTCATCACTGTTGTTGATTACAGATATTATATTTGTTTAATATATGAATATTGCATAACTACATGTAGTTGAGTCTGAGTTGTTGTCTTTGATTGGTCATCATGTTATACCACTAGAGTTGGTAATGGTTATAACTATAGACTTGGTTGTCTTATTGCATTACCTTGCATTGGGTATCTCTGTTGACCATGATTCTGTGAATAGTTGAGTGGGTCGTCAGTGGGGTGTTGTTTACGGATTAGAGGTCATAGCATGAAATGTGTATATGTCTATTGTTTATGACTCCCTGTGAGGTAGTGTACATGTCGGAGGGCTTACGTGCATTGGAGTCATCATCACATTGCATGCATGCTA
The DNA here is from genome assembly GCA_025175895.1 of Wurfbainia villosa. NCBI lineage: Eukaryota > Viridiplantae > Streptophyta > Magnoliopsida > Zingiberales > Zingiberaceae > Wurfbainia > Wurfbainia villosa. Next base: position 3,928,059 of record JAKLTH010000299.1, on the reverse strand, counting down.
TTGACTATGTCTCCCTTGTGGTTGAGAGAGTCATCAGTCATACTCGTCCACCCGGCCACTGTGGGATAGTGGTTGTGGGAGATATGAATAGTTGATATCTTCAGCACTCAACTACTGTGGGATAGTGGTAGCTGGAGTTGCGTCTGACTTGTCTGTCGTGCAACACTCGACCATTCATCGATAGTGGTAGCTGAAGTTGCTTGCAGCAGGGACCCTTATATGTGGTTAGATAGCTACTTACTCATACTTCCCATTCGACCACTCAAGAGTAGTGGTAGCTGGAGTTGGGACAGTTGTTATGTTTTGTTCACCCAGACCACAGGGTAGTAGCGAGTGTGCGAGTGATGACCATGCATATGCATAGCCGTGGAGATGCATATTCCATAGGTTTGTGATATGTTGCATTTGATTGAGTTATAATTGTTGTATATGTTTGTACATCATCATACATACCATTTGCATGTTCTATACTATGGTATGTGGAGTACTTGGGTATGAGTTGGATTAGGTTGTTATGTGCATTTGATTAACATTATGATTCCATATTAGATAGATCATGTTAGTTTTTAATTGATTATCGTTATTATTATGATTATGAGTTGATGTAGGTGTGTTATTATCCATGCTTGTTATTTGTACGTATTACGTTGTTGCATATTTTCTCAAGTTGTTATGAGTTGTGTCATTGCAGATTTCATGTAAGCAGTACATTACATTACATTTGGTAGATCAGGTTATTATATGTTTTTATTATTTTTATACTGATGGTTATTTGTTATTACCTTTAAGACTGTATACTTGTTGATCTCCATATGTTTATTTAGTTCATGCACTATCTATTCTTTACCACTAATTCTTATACTCACCACCACAAAACCTGGGTTTCTTGTCGCCCAGGTAATAGGTAGAAGATCCCTCGGGTGCTCGGAGCTCCGCCAGTTGATCCCATCTCACACCGAGCATTTGGATTTTATTCCATATTTGTTCCGTTGTTGCTTTTGGATTATAGTTGTATATGTGATTTGTTGTATTTGACTTTTATCATGCTTTTGGTTTGGATGTTGGATTCGATTCTATTTTGTTATTGTGTTAGAGTCGCATCGGTGTGCATCTTTATGTCTTTGTATTTTTTTAGTGTTATTTTATTGTGATATATGGTTTGTGGGTGTCAGTGGTTATGTGGGTCTTGTATCAGTGTTGTATCTCATATTGTCACAAGAGGGTGACGTCCGATCGACGGACAAGTATACCCTCAAGGCGTGACAAAACAAGTGATATTAGAGTCAATAGTCCAAGTTGAGTCATGTGTCTCAAATGAAGAAAGTAAGGACATTTATGTCCGGATCAAGAGAACTAGATACCAAATAAGAAATTTAGTTGGGCCAGGAGGATCGAACAACTGATAAGAAGATCTGGTGGTACACAAGATAGAAAATTCAGTTGGGTCAAGAAGACTAGACAACTAGTAAGAAATACCTTGGTGGGACACTTGACAGGAAGTTTGATTGGATTAGGAGAGCCAAACAACTGATAGGAAGATCTAGTGAGTTGAGGAATATCGAGTAGAGGAAGTCTTTCTAGGATGGATGTACTCGGGGTGAGTCCGATGTGATTTTTCGTTTGAGGAAAAGATTGTTGAGAGAACAATCAAAGTCTCACATTAGTAAGACATGAAAAAAATCATTGGATTATAAGATGAAAAAGGTATCTTTATTGGTACGAGACCTTTTGGATAAAGTTTAAAAATAAATTCACAAGGATTTATATCCAAAATAGATAATATCATATCATTATGAAAATATATTAATTTCATCCAAACAACCATTGATATCTTTATTTTTCGCTACAATATAAAAAATACAATTTTAAATCTTCTAGACTTTAACAAATCAAATTTTGATGGTGTATTTTTCTAATATGATTATTAGACATAGGGGTTCAAAACATCATACTCCTTTATATACACCTTTTAATCAAATGTGTAACTAATATGTGCGGTTACAAATGGTTGATTACAAGAATAATTCAGAGATTTATTTTTCATAACTGTTTAATAATTAATCATATTTTTAAAAAGTTTTAAAATTAATTTTTAAAATCTTGTATTCTCCCACTTGGTCAAGATTTGAACAGAATGACATGTTAAGATCATCAAAACTTTATTTTAAAAACAATCATTTGAATCAATGTGATAGGTCTTTAAAAATGAGTATTAACTTCCATGTATTGTAATATATTTTGTTTATAAACAATCGCATGAATTAGTTGTTGGATTTGATTTTTCAATCCAATGAACTTATATATTATTGTCGTAACACGTTCGTTTATATTATATTGGTTCAAATTTGATTAGATGATTTAATTTTGATTTTAGACTTGAGTTTGTATTATTGGATATTGATACATGTGTGTTGAATACTTTAGCTCGTAACTATTAGTATTGATGAATTATTAACCGATTTAGACTCATTATATTACGGGGTGTAATTCCCATAGGAAAGGTATTAGATAGTTGTTTAATTTATCCTATCGAACTGAGAGCTTTTAGGGCCATCTCTCTTACCCCCGGGGAATATCACACTCTGATTATTCGTCTTTTGATTTTTAGATTCTTTCAACGACGATGTTTTTGAATTCAAGTGCATATTTATTGTTTTTACTTCTCTTCCGCTTTATTTCATTTTGGCAAAATCATTGTAAATTTATCGACAAGATCCTATAACAAATCATTTTTTTAGTCATATATTTTTCCTTTTAAAATAATTTTGAATTTGGATGTAAAAGTGTATGTTGGTTTCAATGAAATTTACATATCACTATAATAGTATTATATTGTCTACTTTAAACTTAAATTTTCATAATTTAATTTTTGAGTTAAATCCAAAAGACCTCGTACCAATGGAAATATTTTTTCATCTTATAAGTCTATGATCTTTTTTATGCCTTTCTGATGTAGACTTTTAATTGTGCTCTAAAATCTCTTCCTCAAATGAAGGACCATATCAGACCCCCCCTTAAGTTCATCTGTTCTCGAAGGATTTTCTTTGTTTGATGTTTGATCCTTAATCCACTAGATCTTCCCCGCTAGTTGTCCGATCCTCGACCCAATTAAATTCTTGCTTGGTGTCCGATCCACTAGGTCCTCTTGTGAATTGTTTGATCTTCCTGATCCAATTAGACTTCCTACATAGTGTCTGATCCACCAAATCTTTTTGCCAGTTGTTCAAACTTTTTGACACAACTGGACTTTCTACCTAGTGTTTAACCTTCTTGATCCAGACATGAGAGCCTCTCACTTCCTTCATTCGAGGTTACTATTCCACCCATATGGCTTGACTTGGACATAACTCTAATATCAATTGTTGGTTCCGAAGAAATTTATATATCTTCATAATAATATGATATTGCACACTTTGAACCTAAACACTTTTAGTTTTATTTTTGGGTTAAATTCAAAAGGACTCATATCAATGAAGATATCTTTTCATTTTATAAGTACATAATTTAATTTTTATTTTTTTAAGACTTTGGTTGTATTTATTGAGCTGGTTCAAGATTGTTTTTTTTAATTAAAGAAGTTGAGTATTTTTATCGACATTAAATAATTAAATATTTATTTAAGCTTTGAAACTTTTTTTAATTTTTAATATAGTATAGGAAGAATCTTATGGAATGGGAAAATTATTATCTAAATTAATAATTTAGAGATCACGAATTCGAATTCTAAATATATTATTTTATAAAGTAAGATAAATCTGTGTACAATATATTTTTCCTCGAGATCTCATATGATGAGAGTTTCGTGCACCGAATTGTTTTTTTTTAAATATTATAAAAATGTAAAATTACTATATTTTTATTTATTTAAATAAAAATTAAGAAATAACTTTATAATTAAATTTTACATAATTTAATAAATAAGTTTATCCATGAATTTTATTCATGAAGTTGACAAACTAAAGTTAACAATTTTCAAATTTATTTATTTTATATATTTTTTTATATTTGAACAAATATAAACATGATTTATCAAGCTGAATAATACCAAATTTATCTATAAATCTTTGATTTATTTACCGTTATGGGAGAAAAATTTCGATTAAATCGAAATAACGGCTCGAATCTATTCAATTTGATTAATTCAGAAATTCGTTTATTTTTTAAATTTTGGTTATTTTGATTTTTTCTATTCTATCTTATAAAATTTATAATTTCAATTAAATTGAATTATTAGTAGTCCAATCCAAGTTCATAATAGCTCAAAAAAACATGCATTCGAATGGCACGGTCCCATAAATTGAGTACATTCAACTCAAATTGCAATTGTTATATGGTTTAATAAACTATTGTCGCTAGGGCACCAAGTGCGAGCGAATCATCTTTTTGCATTAATAAATTATTGTCCCCGTGGGAAAGGTCTATCGACGAGAACAGTGTATTTCTACCGCAATAAAACAAGAGTCGAATCTCAGTGGAGGTCTAATAATCCTCGGGCTCAATTCGACCCCGCTGTTGGTGGGAAACTTCCATGGAGTCGAACTATATAATTAGGATCGTTTTCTTGGGGCTTCGGAGAGATACCATCTACAACTCCAAGTAGATCATGGGAAAGAAGTAACGATTGAAACTGCATCTTCTAAAGTAAATAATTATCATTATTAAGTTTAATGGGAAGATAGGATATGACATTTATGGATAAAGAGGAGAGTTGCACCGCTTGATTTGTTTTCGTGGATGATGCTGATGAAAATTTTGACATTTGATTTTACTGAAAAAGAATATTCAAAACTGAGGAGTTTCTGATAGGGCTTCTGCAGGATCATGGCTCGAGGAGAGATTTTGCGACTTCGTCGGGCTGCTGGATGTGGAGCAATGATAGGACTTTCGCAAGGTCACAGCTGGACAATGCAAGATCGAGACACCGACCGATTTTGTTGTCAAAAGAATGCAACAAAGAGGGCGGCTGCTGAGGGACAAAATATCATAGATCCATTATTATATTTATAAAATAGATAAGAGTCAATTAGATTATGGGAGGGTTGTGGCATCTGGGCGATTTGCTTGGACAAGATTGCTCCGCATGAGATGACCCTTGTAAAAGGATGCGAACACGCGTATTGTATGACATACATTTTGCGCTGGGCAACGTACAATGAAATACATATTTGTCCTTAGTGTAAGCATCCCTTTGAGTTTCTGAATGTTCATCGCTCGCTCGATGACAACATTCACGATTACATGTTCGAAGAGAATGTCTCCTTCTGAGGGCACATTGGTTTGCAATTCTGATTGTAAATATTTAAGACATAGAGCCACAAGTAGAGAGTTACGATGAGTTAGAATAACTTCTTCAAATAGAAGTGAATCAAGAACTCGACGATATCGAACAAGATGAAAGTTATTATGTTAGTAAGGCGAGCATTCACATTGGAAACAAGAGATGGGGGTGTAATTAGTGCATTGGTACAGAAAGAAAAGAAGCGCACCCTATTGCTCAACGATATCAGGATGGTGCAATTGAAGTCGACCCGTCTTACAGCTTGAAGGAGGAGCCTAAAGGCGTCACAGATAGAAGGATAAAACGAGCAATGAAATGAGACAACCAATAAGGCCACGGTAGAAAGTCATGCAAGTATTTCTTGAAACTCCAGCTTCCTCTTTAAAACTCGAGGAGTTTAAATTTTTTTTTCCTATCTCATGTTCTATGGTGCTGCACATGGTTACGTTAAATAAACCAGCAACACTTGTACAGTACTCAGGATAAATTTTTTTTTAGAAATATAGGAGACAGTTAATTGTTTAGTTGTAACACGTTCTTGAATAAAATGAAAATCAATTTCCACATATTTTGTACGATAATGAAAGATCAGATTTGCTATAAGATATGTTGCTCTAATATTTTCACACCAAATTTATGGTATAGTATTTCACCCAAGATGTAATTCAGAAAGGAGTGATTGAAGCCAAATAATTTTAGATGTTATATTAGTTATAGCTTGATATGTTGCGTGAAACGTGTAGGTTGCTTTTGAATTCCATGAGCTAAGGTTTTGTTCAAGAAATATTGCGTCTATCTTCGGGGAGAACTAGTCTAACTGCACTACTATAGGTATGTAAATCTAGATGAATAATGATATAGTAAAAGACTGTATAATAGTACCTTTGAGATAATGAAGAATTCTTTTCACATATTTCCAATTTTGTTCAGTGGGAGCATGCATAAACTATCAGGCACAATTCATAGCAAATGTAATATCAAGTCGTGTGATAGTAACATATTTTAGGGATCCAACAATGCTTCGATAAATATGAGGATCAAACATAGCAAGAGAGGGTGAAGGTAGAGTGGTTATTTATAGTAATTGGTGTGGAAACTGGACATGCTCTGTCACGCCCCGAGAGTATACCGTGTCGAAAATCAAACGGACGACATCTCCCCTGTACGTGGCAACATTTCGGGTTAATACAAGGCCCATAGGCCCACAACAACATAATATAACATAAATAACAGCAGCGGAAATAAAGAGCGCATACCCATAACATACATAACAAAAATATACAGGTGCACACCACCTGACAAGTCCACAGTCAAAACCGTAAATAACACAACGACATCACGACAAGTCCATAAATACAAGGGTCCATGACATAGGACCAAAATCCATAACTCATAAACAACTCCAAACCATAAGAAAATGAACTCCTCGGGAGACATCGGAAAAATGGAGATGGGATGGATCTACAAGAACTCCAAGTCGACACGAAGATGTCTACATTACAGGCGCGAGAAAAACCCAGGGTCGGAGGTGGTGAGTAAAACTCAGCAGGTAATCAGAGAAAACATGTAAATATATGTATCAATATTACATGTCATTCAACAGTCTAAATCTACTCGAACAACAGGTATACATCAGCATAAAAGGTATATATGCATGCATACTAAATAAACTGAACAATAACGATGCTGACATACCTGACCGTCAGCTACTCTATCCTGATCCAACCTGGGCATATAACCACATCATAGGGTATAAAAGAATAGTACTAAATCACACAATATCCTGAATATGATCCAAGGGTATCACCGTGAATAACCAACAGGTATACAAGTACCGGCCTACTACCATACAGGAAATGCAGTAGCATGTATGAATATGTACAAACAAATGCAACAAGCATAGTACATACAAATGCAACATCACAATAATCATATATATATAGACTGTATCTATATATATATTAATCTCAACCATCCAAATATATATATACATACATATATGTATCTATATATGGTAATATGCAAAGTGTCATAAGATACGGCAATGCAACATGCATGGTCATGCTCGCCACCCCTACTGCTACACACGACCGATGGCCTAGGTGGCACGACATGACAACTATCCCGACTCCAGCCGCCACCACTCTCGAGTGACCGAGTTGGGTAGTATGATCAAGTAGCATATGAGCGTAAAGAGCTCGCTACGCAACGGGGGTCCCTGCTGCTGGTCACTCCGACTAACACTACCAATGAGTGGTCGAGTACCACGCACCCAGGACAATCGTGACGCAACTCCAACTACCACCGTCTATAGTGGTAGAGTGCGGCACAACAAATGCTCTGCCCTCACACCAATTACTCCTCGGGGAGTACTCTGGGAGGCAAGATGACTGACGACTCTCTCAACCCTCAAGGGAGACTATGTCGTCAGAATGCATGCAAATGACATGAGTATGCTGTCACACGTACATCCATCTACCCCAGACTCTCTGTTCAGCAAAGAGTCACACCCAATTGATCAGTACACTCTCTATCCTGTAGAGAGTCATACTCATCTGATCATGACAAGATAGGACCATCGGTCCATAGCGACACACTGTCCACGACTCACCTGACCATTTACACAACCCGTGGTTGGTAATAAAGGTGCAACATACAGGTATGGAATGAGTCCTACATTTAGGGTCATACTTATCCACAGAGGACCTTTTTGCCAAATTTACAATTTAGGTCATCCTTCGTACTCTAACATCTACACCCTACTAAACAGTTAAACCTACTTACATCACATCTGCAACTTCTAGATCATGCTAGGGAATATGTGTTATCAATAATCGAGCACATATATATAACAACGGTAAGTTCAAGCATACGATAAACAGAGCATGGTCAAGGTAATATGAACACCTAACATGTTCATATATATGTCTAAATTTGGAAATCATTACATCTACCCGACCAGTAGGAAATTACCTACCTGCTGTCAATGCTCATAGTAATAAACTCCTCACGACCGCGGACCCGTCTCGTATCCACGTCCTGCAAATATCATCAATTATCATTCAGTGAAAGCATACAATAATAATATGATTAGCTACTACGTTATCCATATATCTGTATCCCTTATTGAATACGATTTAGAAACCCCAATGAGCCAGACTTGACCATTTATTTTAAATCCATCGGTTTCAATTAGCAAAAGTGCTAACTCCCTCATCCAATTCTATATTCGACTTAACAAAGTTAATCTCATAAAGATTTAACCTTTTACCCCCAACCTATTGCAATAGTATCACCAACAAAATCAATTATAAATTAAATTCATAAACACAACACTTAAATCACTTAAATTTGCCTCCCTACTATACTTAAGTCTATAATTAACATCCATCATTCTCGGTTAACAAGTATGCTAACCTAGAACCGTTTACAACCATTTCAATTAGGGATTTAACTATTGACACACTTCATCAAAACCAACACTCTTCGTTCCTCCCACACAATCCCAATCGGGCCAAACTCCAACACCGATCGCAGCAACACGTAACCACCCTCCCCCTCCTTCGGTAGACAACATAAAAACTACATAAATCCAAAATAACCATGTTAAATAGCAGAGAAGAGGAAACGATCGGGATTATACCTGAAGTCAACTGCACTGGCAACCAATCCCCAAAACCTAGCAACTTCCTTTCAGCCAACAACTTACTGCCCAAACCTATCCACACCTCATTAAGCACTCATCTCCTGTCCATCAAATGAATTGAACTGGATTCACAGCACAAGAGGGGAAACTGATTTGCTTACCACAATTGAAACCTCAGCGGCAGTAGCAAGATCCCCACTGATCGACAGCCCATAGAAACGCCGCTGCCCTATTCGCCTACCACAATCTTCGGTGTTGATCGACAGTGAGAAACCCCTATAATCGACAATCCACAGTGATAACCATATCCGCGCTCTTCCCTGTCGTGATGTAGCCCCAGCTCTACCTTGTGGCTGGACTCGTGATCAGAATCCAAAGAACGGCTGACAACGGAGAAGCTGGCCGAAGGCGATTGATAGCCAAGGAAAAACGTCGCGCGGTGGCTCGATCGACGGTGATGGAGCAGCGACCGTCGGGAGGAGAGAAGGGTCGACGATGGGGCGCAGTGGCGTGTGCGACGAGCGGCTTGAAGCGGCGGCAACGGCTCGGCGGAGATCGGCTGGCTCAGGCGAAGATAGGGCTGGATCGACACCGGCGGCAGTGAAGAGGCGACCATCAGCAGCGAGACAGATCGCTCCGGCAGCAACATGTCTCTCTCGCGACGACAAGGCAAGCGGCGCGACGACGGCGGCGGGCGAGCTCGAGCGTAGGCGGCACGCGGAGAGAAGAGGCATGGCGTCGGGGCGGCGCCGGCGAGTGGCGTGGAGGCGGAACATTTGGGCAGAGAAGAGGAAAAGATCGTGAATGTGGGAAGAGGAGAAACGACCGATCGGGAGAAAGGGGAAAGGTCGCGCGGTGAAAAGGAAAATCGACGAAAAGAAACGGAAGGAATCGATTAATTAAACCATTTAATACATTAGAAGATAATCTAAACAGGCTTTACAAAAGCTTGTTCGCTTTATCCCCATGAAACATACATAAAACTTCCGTTTAAATCCAGAAAAATTTCTAAAAATTCTTGGAAAATTTTATAGGGTATTTTCCCAATTATCCAATGTTTTATTTTTATTTTTATTTTTTTTTCTGCGGTATTTTACATTCTCCCCACTTATAAAAATTTGGTCCCCAAATTTTGTACTAACATGCAAAATTACTTCAAACAAGTTTCCGAAAGGACCACATACCTTCCTCAAGTGAACAGATGAGACTATCGAGCTCGAATAGTGTCTTCCAGCTTCTAAGTAGCCTCCTCATCAATATGATATTGTCATCCAACCTTTACGAGTCAGATGGTTTTCGTCCCACTACTGTCGCTCCTTGCGACCCAGGCTTCACCCTGGAATCACCTCGTAAGTCGCATTAGATTGAGGTAGAATTCGGAACCTCTTTCAGAACATAATCAACATGCGACACGTATTTTCTCAGTATAACAACAGGAAATACGTTGTGAGCACCCCCAAGTGTTGGAGGTAAAGCCAACTGATAAGCTACACCTCCATAATCCACGACACAAGATCTGAATAGATCCTCCAATGTTTGAATGTCATGCTCAGACAGTCCATTAGTCCATGGATGAAATGTTGCACTAAGCCGAAGCTCTGTGCCCATAGTCTGGTGCAGACTCTATCAAAATCGTGAGGTAAATCGTGAATCTCTATCCGATTTGGTACTTAAAAGTACCCTACGCAATCTGATAATCTTTCGGTAATACAACTCTACCGAATGATCCAACAAGTACGACCCACGGATAGAAAGGAAATGAGCTGATTTGGTCAATCGATCCACCCTCACCCAAATCGCATTATGTCCTTCACGGGTCCTAGGCAATCCCGTAACGCAATCAATAGTGATATGCTCCCACTTCCATTCCGTAATTGGAATTTCCTGGTACAATCTAGCGGGTTTCTAATGTTCAATCTTCACCTGCTGGTATAGTATATATCCAGTAACAAAGTCTGCGGTATCTCTCTTCATACCATTCCATCAGTATAAGCATTTCAACTCTCGGTACATCTGAGTACCTCAAAGGTATATAGCCCATCTCGAATGATGTGCTTTCTGTAGCAACTCTTTCTTAACACTGCAACTCCGGAATCCACCATCCTTCTCAGAGACGGGGAAATGTCTTCTCAAAAGAGAAGTCCATCAACCATTCAAAATCCTCTCCACCACACTCCCTAAGTGCATGGAAGACTAAAGCAACTAATCTCACTTGTTGCAACCATTCGCGTTCCAGAACTCTATAGTAGCTACCCAGTAGCTAGTTACAACTCCATGAGCACTTCCTGCTCCATATCGCTACTATACGAGATCATATCTGTTAAAACCAAATCACATGTATAACAGCTTATCTCGTAGTTTCTTAACTGACGTAAGCATAAGGTACGCCTCATTCAACTACATCGGATTCGTTCTGATCCCTGAAACGACGCATCTGCGTACATCATCCTTTTATCCACTCTGGAAGGATTAACTAATACTCGTGTAAAAGTTAACCGTCGTCTAGGTCTTGTAACTAGTTTCACCAGCTTCTGACTAAAGGATTTCCATCATCACCTTTGTCAAATAAGTCCGGGGTATAGTAATGCCAAGCATTCTATCCACATCTACGGTACTAACCAAACCATGCAAGGAAAACCACCATTTAGGGTGGTCGAGTGCGCAACATCCAACTACCACAACCAACAGTGGCCAAGTTACGCAACTCCAACAATCACGAACGGATCCAATCGTGTTCAGGATACACGATTCTCAAATCCCTGGACGACTAAATCATTAATTAGTCTAACAACTTAATCAAAACTCATACAATTCATACCAAGTATGAAATTGTTGTTTCTACACACCTGCATCTCCTTTACTCTAAGCTGACGATATAATAATCATCTCAACGACAATGATAATTGTATGACATCATGTCACTACAATATCAACACTCCAGTCGTAAATCAACCCTAGAGTATATGCAGGTGTCCTTAGCTGATCTAAATAGATCATTTATCCATAACAAAGGATATTCATCACAATAACTACTGTATTCCATCATCGATAATCGATGCATACTCTCAAAGGTTCATCTCTCTTTCAACAAAGAGTTTCGGATCTTCTCAAGGATGAATACTGGGATAGATAAATATCCCCTCCAACATCTCCTATAATCGCAACTTACATTCTTTCAATTCCCATAGTGTTTAGTAACACTTATACCAGTCAAATTATCACCCGGCATGGGATCTTCGATATCGGAACCATTTCTGCAATCATTTCGATCGCCTATTCCACTTGCCTAAGCAACAGCAAGGCTAGGAGTTCATCCGAATACTCTCGGATTATTCGCCCATCTTAGAGACATGTCATACCATACTTCCAACAATTTGACCATCCGTAAGGATATGTCCACAGTAAAAGTATGTCTATCAAAGTCTAAGGGCATCCCTTAACTTCTTAATTGTTGATCCTCATCTCACATGACGGTAGAGATGCCATCGACCCACAAGTCGATGTAAATGACCCTTCTAATCCAACTGAGAATGTTCTAGATACAGATACCTGTAACTACAAGCATCTCTCAACATATTAACCCAGAGGGTAAAACTGGAGTAATACCCTGAACGATGAAATATCTGTCGATCTGATCCCAAAGGCTCCACGTAGGTCTCGGCCTTTCTCCGAAGAGAATAAGATCAGATCTAACAGTCCGCGACAAAACGGTCGCATTTCTACGATGAATGATACAAGGATTTTTTTCTAGATCATCCGATCCCATCACTAAATCCTACGAGCTGCAACTGTAGAATACAAAATGGATACGACCATCGTCGTGTACTCTCTCCTCTGTACTAATCAAATAACATCTTGTCACGTCCCGAAGGAGACCCCACCAGACAAAAATCCGGCAGCATCTCCCCTGTACGGGTGACAATCCCAATTTACATACAAAGGCCTACACGGCCACTATACATCGGTCAACACGACCGGAATCCAAACTCACACGCAGTTATATAATTTGGCCTCAGGCCATCATCCAAAATAAATGACAAACAGTCTAAAATAAATAGACTTACCCCTTCTGCCATCTGGGCAGGAATACTCAACAAAATCCAACCAAACCAAAATCCAAATAAGGTCCATAAGGACACCAAAACCAAATACAAAATCAATCTCCAAACCTATACATGTCCTCTAACCAAAATATCCAAATACCGTAAAAACAAATATCCAAATCAAAACTTTACGACGAGTGGGGGGTCCAAGAATACTCTCGATAGCTTCATCCTGAAATAGATATAAACCAACGGGGTGAGTTCAAAGAACTCTGCGGGTATAGTAGATATGCAAAGTAAGGTATAACTAACAATAAAAATATCATGCCAATACAGTCTCACATAAATAGGGTATGCAAGCAAGAAATACAAAATGATCAGATTACTTACTCAATCTCCTACTCGATATAGGAGCATGTGCTCGACTAGAAGTAATAAAGTCCGATCATATATAGCATGTATCCTGTATGCATGACAATCATATGCACATCCAAGGCATCAATACAATAATGCAAAGAAACACAATACAAAATGCAATCCATGCAAAATGCATGTCGTACTAATGACATGGTCACCTCGACGCTGGGCCACCGCCTCACACGCAATGGTGAAGCCGAGTGGGTAGGGCTATGACAACTGGCACTCGCCATCATCGCTTCCCGAGTGACCGAGTGGACAGGATGCCGGAGTACACCTATCCTCCCGCCCCAAACATAGTGGGGAGCTAAGCTCTCATCTCTGTCATAGGCCGAGGAGGGATCCTCGCCGCTACCACGCCTCGTCGCTACCCATGAGCCCAATGAGTTCGACAGAGCAATCACACACCCTCCTCGATGTACCACTAACCCATGAGTGGCGCAGGTGCAAAGCATGTAACTAGTCATGCGGGCTCAACAATAATGGAACTCTCACTAGCATGCAATCATGCGAAAATGGTGCATGATACTAAAGCATGTAAATCCTACTCAAAATATACCTATCCAATGATATGTACAACCATATATACATATCCCTAATCCATGTACTATGATCCAAATCAAACAGGAAAATATAATCATATCCTATCACATGCATGTATCTAGTAGGCACCAAAAGTATATCAGGCATATAAACATGAAAAAGTTATTGTAAGCTATCCTACTAGCATATCAATTTGACTTAATCTAAACGTTAAGTCAAAATACCCGCCTGAAAATATATCCGCAAGAAGAACTGAATCGTCACGATCGGGACTCGCACGTGACAAAACCTCATATATAGCGTAATTATAGTCAAGCACAAAATATACAATTCAATGACAAATCGAATAATTAATCGATGTCCTTCATATCCCAATTAGCCCAAACCAATTTCCAAATCAATTAACCTAATTCATCACTTACAAAGATATCCTCAAGATCAAACAATATCACCCAAATCCCATATCCTCCGAACCATACCGATCAACCGAATAACTCCGGAATCAACCCAAATCGACCAATCAAGCTCACCCGCCCTAGAAATTTCATCCACAGCCATTCCTTTCCCAAATTAGATCTCCAACTCAATTTACAGTGGCTCACACATTATTCATACCATTTACGCACCATCTCCCAAAACAAAACCCTCACCCCTCTCGGTAGTCCCCAATTCCTTCTGCGCCTAATCACTCCCCACCAAACCCATAGAATCTCAACATCAAGAACACAAGAAAAATCTAGGTATTTACCTAAACTCCACCTCACCCGACACTAGAGCTTGCAGAAGGCAAGGCAAGGTGGCGGCGCTTGAAGGACGTGCCGCGAGGACTCGTGGTGCGGACCGCGAAGAAGAGTAGCCGACGGGCGAGCACCGCAGAAGGCGCAACGTCACGCGGCGGCAGAGAAGAGGCATCGGCAGGCGATTCGCGGCGGCCGGTCGCAGCGATGGTGGCGAGGAAGAGAACGGCGGCGATCGTCGCGCGGAGGGAGGTTGCGGTTGACGGCTCGTCGAGAACCGATGGCGGCGAGAGAAGAAAAGGCTCGTAGCGGCAGACGAAAGGCCACTCGTGGCAATCCTTTAGCGCGGCGCGGCGCCGTGGTCGTGAAGCGGAGATCGCCGACGGAGGAAAGGGCGCGGGGCGGCGTCGGGCGCTGCGCGAGGAAGAAGGAAGGCTCGGCGGAAGAACTCGCGAAGGCTGAGAAGTTAGCTGGGAAAAGAAAAAGAAATAGAAAATAGAAATTAGGGTTTTCCGTGTCTTTATCCCCTTTAAATAGATCCTCTAAAGCCCCTTTACTTTATCCCCAGAAACTCTCGACAAAGTCCGTTTTAAATCCAAAAATTCGAAAATTCCTAAAATTCCCTAAAAATCCCAAAATTTCCAGGCTTATTTCCTTAATTATTGGGCCATTAAATTTAGTGTTTTAAATCCCGTATTTAATATTCTCCCCACTAATTAAAAATTTGGTCCCCAAATTTCCTACTCGGATGCATAACGAGTAAGAAATACCATAAGTATCTGAAAATACACCTCACGCAACCTCAAGTAAACAAGTGGGGGTATTGAGCTCTAATCTTTTCCTCGAGCTCCCAAGTAGCCTCCTCGTCGGTGTGGTGACTCCACCCGACCTTGACAAGTCGCACAACCTTGTTCCGCAACTGTCGTTCCTTGAAATCCAAAATCCGCGACCGAACCTCTGCGTCGTAGCATCAAAGTTGAATGGAACTGATACATCCGATAGAATGTGTAGAATCCGCACATACTTCCTCAAAGATAGACACATGGAATACATCATGTATACTCCAAAGATGGGGTAGCGCTAGACGATAAGCAATCGCCCGATCCTCTCCAAAATCTCAAACTGACCGATATATCTAGGAGCAAGCTTACCACGAGTCCAAACCTCTTCACCCCTTTCGTGGGTGAAACTCGCAAGAATACATGATCACCAACGAGAACTCCAAAGGTCTCCGTCTACGATCTGCATAACTCTTCCGGCGATCCTGCGCCTCTATCCTACGTCGATAGTACGGACCAACTCGCCTCATACCGAGCTCTGGGGTCCTAGCAATCGGCCTCCCCAACCTCCTCCCGGAGGGTGGGTGTACGACATCGCCTACCATACAATGCCTCATAAGGGGCCATTTGGATAGCCGAATGATAAGCTATTGTAGGTAATTCCACTAACGTAAATGATCCTCCCGGTTGCCTCCAAATCTATAACACAGACCTCAAAGAAATCCTCTAGTGTCCGAATGGTCCGCTGCATCGCCCATCCGCTGTCTGCGGATGGAATGCGATTAAACCGGCCGTGTGCCTAAAGCCCGCCGCAGACTGCCAACCTAGAAGTGAACCGGGATCTCTATCTCGATATAATGCTCAAAGGAACACCATGCAACTGATGATCTCCGACAATATAGCTCGCCAATCGATCCAGAGATCGTCTTCAATCGATAAGAAGGCGCGGATTTGGTTAGTCGGTCCACGACTACCCAAATCGCATCATGGCCTCGACGCGTGTCCTAGCAAACCCATCACAAAATCCATAGTAATATGATCCCACTTCCACTCGTGAATAGGAATCCTCAAGTAATCCACCGGTCTCTGGTGCTCACCGACTGCCGACAAATCGACATCTAGCTACTAAATCCGCGATGTCTTTCTTCATACCGCTCCACCAATACAACCGCTTTAAATCTCGATACATACGGGTTCCACTGGGTGGATCGCAAATCGAGAGCGATGTGCCTCCCTGTAGTAACTCCTCCATAATCGGGTGAGGCCGAGGTACACATAATCTACCTGAAATATATAATACCCTCATCATCTAGGGTGAACTCATCACGTCCGATCCGACTACCAATGAATCAGAATGCCGATCATCGCTCGAGCCTCCGGACTTCGTCCGATAGACGATCGAGCAACCATGGTAACTAGAACGCCGCTCGCTCGGCCCTCGCTTCTAAGCTCAACTCAGAGAAACCCCAATCAAACTGGTGACTAAAACTCTGAAGGAAGCTAAAGTCCCTGACTTCGGCTATGCGCCAAGAACTACATTGGCTTTCCTCGGGTGGTAGCCGATGGTACAAATATAATCCTTCAGAACTCCATCCATCTCCTCTCGCCGGAGATTGAGTTCCTTCAGTAAATGTATTTGAGACTCTTATGATCGAAGAATCTCAAACGTAATACCATATAAATGATGCCTCCAAATCTTCAAGGCATAAATAATAGCAAACTCTAAATCATGAATCGGGTAGTTTTTCTCATGATCCTTCAATCACGAGAAGCATAGGAGACTACCGCCAGGCGCATCAATATCGCGCTTAAACCTCGTAGAGACGATTCGTATAAAGAACGAAACCATCGCGATGGCAATACGTAATCGATCGGCACCAATCTCCTCTTCAACTCCTCAAAACTAGTCTCGCACGCTCGTCCCACGCGTGAACTTCACGCCCTTCCCGTAAGGCGTGTCAATGGTATAGAAATGCTCGAGAAATCCTCAACGAATCTGCTCGTAATATCCGCCAAGCCTAGAAATCGCGAATCTCTGAATCGATTTTTGCTCCCAACCGTGACACCTCGATCTTCGGGGTCAATCAAATACCTCTACTCAAAACCACATGTCCCAAAAAACCGATCGAGTGTAACCAAAATGCGCATTTATTGAACCGATATAGCCGCAGTCGGAGCCTATCGAGAACAAGTCGAAGATGCTGCGCGTGTTCCTCCTGTGAACGAGAATAAACCAGAATGTCATCGATAAAAACAATGACGAACCGATCTAGAAAATCCATAAATTCACCGCTCATTAAGTCCATGAATACCGCCGAGCATTGGTAAGCCCAAATGGCATTACCAAAACTCATAGAACGCATTGTCTTCGAATGTCGAATCTCTAACCCTTAATTGATGATATCCTGACCGCAGATCAATCTTAGAATAGACCGATGTACCTGAGCCGATCAAACAAGTCCTCAATACGTGGCAGGATATTTATTCTTGATAGTGACGGCGTTCAATTGCTGTAGTCGGCGTACGCCTCATCGAACCATCTTTCTTCTTCACGAAGAGAACCGAGAACCCTGTGGTGATGCACTAGGCTAATAAAACCTCTGTCCAAAAGTTCCTGAGCTGAACCTTTAACTCATCCAACTCTCTCGGCCATACGATAAGGAGCTCGATGCCTGCGCCGCCCTGTATTAACTCAATCATGAACTCCACTTGCCTTCCGGGAGGCACTAGAACTCCTCCGAAAGACATCTCAATACTCCTGACAATAGGGATGTCCGCGATCCGAGAGTCACTCCGCCTTCTACATTGATCATAGATAATAGAAAACCCCGCAACCGTGCACAATAAAAGCTTCGAGCCCAATCGCAGAAATGGTCGTCATCCCGATGCCGCTGAAAATCCTACGAGGGTTGGTTCGAGGTCCGAATGTGACCACCCTCGTCTCGACAATCCACGCGGGCATGATATGCGCGATACCAATCCATGCCAAGAATAATATCGAACTCGACCATATCCAAAGACCAATAAATCTACCGTAAGAATGATGTTACCAAAATCTAAAGGACAACACCTCCCGGGTAACATCCAATGTATTGCCGATGGTAGGGAGACGACTAATCTCTCGATCTACTAGCCAGGTAATCTACCAATCTCTCTCATAAAAGTACGACGAAATAAACGAATGCGAACTACCAGATCAACTAGCATAATAGCCGAAAATGCATAAAGTGAAACCGCATCAAAATACGGATTCGCTGGCTCGCGCGCATCCTCTCTCGTAATCGCATGAATACGCCCCTCCGGTGCGGTGGAGGTGGTATCACCGCCAAAGGTGGTTGTGCTCGAGCCTCGAGATCGATACAAGACCGTACGGCGGCGATAGGAAGGCCGTATAACGGCCGCGATCGCATACTGGCAATGGCCCGATCTCAACTAGTGGGGCGCTCGCATGATATCAGAGGTCGCGCCGCTAATGGTACTGCACTGGCCGGGATCGTGATCTGCATCGCGGTCTCAAATCAACCTCGTGACACCGCACGGCACCGTGTACTCGCCCATGAATGCCATAGGCGACTCTCGCAGGGGAGCTGCCCTCCTCGCGGCGCTGGCGGGTCCGCCGCTCGCCCTCTTCGAGTCCTGCATCGACGCAACGGTCCTCCCCGAATAGAAACCCCGGAAGCTACATGCCGAGCCTTCAACGAACAATCTCGGCCATGTGTCCGTGCAAGCAATAATAGCAAACCGCCGTCCCAAGGTGCAGCCGAGATGATATGCCTTCGATCCACAACGAGTACAAAGAGGTGTCGCCAATGGGCGGCTCCGGCTCACAAAAGACCGAGGGCCCACCAAGATCGCCCCGATTTCGAGGCCCTAGATGCCCTGTAACGACTCGACCCGGCTGATCGCGCCACTCGATGTCCGAGGTCTGTGGGTCATGGGTCCGACTGTAGATCTTTCACCGCTTCCTCTTCCGTCTCAGATTGACCTCCGCTGAGCCGACTCGATCAACAAAGCTCTATCCAACGCCTCAGAGGGAAGAACTACCAAATCCTCGCCATCCTCGACCAGAGATGCCCATCCAGTCCTCGATACAAACCGTGATCATCCGTGACCTATCCTCAAGAACTAACTCGGGCAAAACTCGCTAACCGACAAATTCAGATTATACTCCATCATCGAGCGATTATTCTGTCTTAGACTCGTAAAATCCCGACGCCTCATCATCGATATGCCCGGGAAATATCGACTCTCAAAAGCCTCTCTAAATTTCCGCCAGTGTAACTGCCGCCGCTAATAATCGAGCGCTGATATCCCACAGATCTCGGCCTCGCCTCGTAAATGGAAGGCGCTTAACTCGCCTTCTCCCACTCGAGCGGACCATAGTAGAAGGTACGCTCCATCGCCTCTCGATCCAAGATCGAGCCACGATCGGATCAGTCTCTCACAATAAAGTGAACCGGCTCTTCATCGACTTAGCCAATCACGGAATCCGAGCTCAGGCCGCAATACATCGTGATAGGATAAGTAGGGCCGACATCGAGTGAGGGTCGACCGGCTCGATGGGCTGCTGGTCGTAGTAGAAGGTCCTCTTGGGCGGGGTTTTACGATGTGTAGCAAGAGGATCTCCATTGGTACATCGGATGCCCCAAAGAAGGTATCTCGGGAGGAGGATCCGCCGAGGACCGAGGATCCACAACTCCGTAGCACTGTGGAATCGACTGATCAATATGCTCATCCTCAGTAGATCTCTCTGGCAAGTCAGTCACCAAAGATCTCTGGGTCCTCTGGCGTGGCCGTCCCACACCACGTCTCGGCGCAGAAGCACGCCCACCTTGTCTCATATCTGTTAAATGAATACAGATATTACCATAAATAAAAACATATCAAATTTATCATCATACCTATTTCACCGAGAGGTCCAAGAGCTAAAAACCCCTATATTAATCTCCAAAATCCTCGAATTTCAAAAACATAAAATCGCTTAAATCCATACCAATCCAAAATTTCCAAATTACCTCGCAAAACCTGCCAATAAATGGCGAACTCCGAAAAATCCAAAAAAAACCCTAGGAACTCGAAAACCTAGGCGCTCTGATACCAAATAAATTGTCACGCCCCGAAGGAGACCCCACCAGACAAAAATCCGGCAAAGATCTCCTGACGGGTGACAATCCCAATTTACATACAAAGGCCTACATGGCCACTATACATCGGTCAACACGACCGGAATCCAAACTCACACGCAGTTATATAATTTGGCCTCAGGCCATCATCCAAAATAAATGACAAACAGTCTAAAATAAATAGACTTACCCCTTCTGCCATCTGGGCAGGAATACTCAACAAAATCCAACCAAACCAAAATCCAAATAAGGTCCATAAGGACACCAAAACCAAATACAAAATCAATCTCCAAACCTATACATGTCCTCTAACCAAAATATCCAAATACCGTAAAAACAAATATCCAAATCAAAACTTTACGACGAGTGGGGATCAAATGTGCACTCTCCAGCGACCTTCATCCTGAAATAGATATAAATCAACGGGGTGAGTTCAAAGAACTCTGCGGGTATAGTAGATATGCAAAATCAAGTATAGCTAACAATAAAATATCATGCCAGTACAGTTTCACATAAATAGGGTATGCAAGCAAGAAATACAAAATGATCAGATTACTCAATCTCCTACCGATATAGGAGCATGTGCGACTAGAAGTAATAAAGTCCTCGATCATATATAAGCATGTATCCTGTATGCATGACAATCATATGCACATCCAAGGCATCAATAAAAATGCAAACACAAGATAAATGCAATCTATGCAAAGTGCATGCCGTGATGACATGGTCACCCACGACCACCACCGCCTCACACGCAATGGTGAAGCCGAGTGGGTAGGGCTATGACAACTGCGGCACTCGCCATCGCTTCCCGAGTGGCCGAGTGGACAGGATGTCGGAGTACACCTATCCTCCCGCCCCTAAACATAGTGGGAGCTAAGCTCATCTCCGGTGTTATAGGCGGAGGAGGGATCCTCCCAGCTACCACGCCTCATCGCTACCCATGAGCGGACCAGCGGAGCCTGACAGAGCAATTGCACACACCCTCCTGATGTACCACTAACCCATGAGTGGCAGTGTGTGCAGGCCATGTAACTAGCGGGCTCAACAATAATGGAACCTCCGTCCTAGCATGCAATCATGCGAAAATGGTGCATGATACTAAAGCATGTAAATCCTACTCATAATATACCTATCCGAATGATATGTACAACCAATATGTACATATCCCTAATCCACATACTATGATCCAAATCAAACAGGTAAATATAATCATATCCTATCACATGCATGTATCTAGTAGGCACCAAAAACATACTAGGCATATAAACATGAAAAATTATTGTAAGCTATCCTAACTAGCATATCAATTTGACTTAATCTAAACGTTAAGTCAAAATACCCGCCTGAATATATATCCGCAAGAAGAACTGAATCGTCACGACTGGGGACCTGCCTCGTGACCGAAACCTGCATATAGCATAATTATAGTCAAGCACAAAATATACAATTCAATGACAAATCGAATAATTAATCGATTTCCTTCATATCCCAATTAACCCAAACCAATTTCCAAATCAATTAACCTAATTCATCACTTACAAAGATATCCTCAAGATCAAACAATATCACCCAAATCCCATATCCTCCGAACCATACCGATCAACCGAATAACTCCGGAATCAACCCAAATCGACCAATCAAGTCACCCGCCCTAGGAATTCCATCCACAGCCATTCCTTTCCCAAATCAGATCTCCAAATCAATTTACAGCGGCTCAAACCTTATTCACAGTCATTTACGCGACCATCTCCCAAAACAAAACCCTTCTGACCCTCTCGGTAGTCCCGATTCCTTGCGCCTAATCACTGCCCCCACCAAACCCATAGAATCCCTGAACATCAAGAACACAAGAGAAAATCTAGGTATTTACCTAAACTCCACCCTCACCGGCGACACTCACCGGCGACACTAGGAGCTGCGGGAAGGCAAGGTGGCCGGCGCGGAGAAGAGGCGTCAGGCGGTTCTGTGGCGCGGCGGCCGGGCATGCTGGTCGATGAGGAGAACGGCGGCCTGATCGTCCCGGAGGGAGGTTGCGACGACGGCGGTCGTCGAGAGAACCGGTGGCCGCGCGAGAGAAGAAAAGGCTCGGCGCGACGACGAAAGACAGCCGGCTCGCGGCAATCCTTTAGCAGCGGCGGCCGGCGCGCGTCGGTGGTCGGCGAAGCGGAGATCGTCGACGGAGGAAAGGGCGCTGGCGAAGGGCGCGGCGGCGTCGGGCTGCCGCGAGGAAGAAGGGAAGGCTCGGCGGAAGAACTCTCGCGAGAAGGAACTGCCGAGGAAGTTATCGGCGGGGAAAAGAAAAAAAAAAAAGAAATAGAAAATAGAAATTAGGGTTTTCCGTGTCTTTATCCCCTTTAAATAGATCCCTCTAAAGCCCCTTTACTTTATCCCCGTAAAACTCTCGTACAAAGTCCGTTTAAATCCAGAAAAATTCCGGAAAAATTCCTAAAATTCCCTAAAAATCCCGAAAAATTTCCAGGCTTATTTCCTTAATTATTGGGCCATTAAATTTAGTGTTTTAAATCCCCGTATTTAACATTGGCCATCACCGATCGTCGACCACCTCCATCGATTGTCGATCGACATCCACTGTCGGTTACCGTCCGCTGCTAATCGCTTATCGACGACCGCTATTGCCCGTCACCAACGCCAGTTACCAGTGTTAGTCACCGATCGTCACCACTGTCAATCGTCTGTCGATCATCATCGACATTGGTCTTCGAACGTCGCCAATGCCAATTGTCTGTCAATCGTCATCGTCGTCAATCATCAACCACCACCACCAGATTGTCCATCACGACTACCACCATCAATTGCCGATGCAATTATTGTAATTGTCAATGGGCTGCTCACTGCCATCTCACCAGACAACGAAAGTGATCATCTTGATCGACATGACTATAAATAAATATGTTTCCGAATAAAAAGAGTTTTATAATTGAATCAAAAATTATATAGTAAAGTATGTTATACTTTAAAACTTCCAAACAAATAAATTTTTATTGTATCTTCGGATTGAACCAAATAATATAAATTATATTTCATTTTTCATAATCTTGGAGTAATCACATTACCAAAGTTATATATGATAACTTGAACCAAACGCACCCTAAATATTGTATTATGACTTAAGTGCATAAATAAAAGATGAGAGTTACATAGATGATGATCTTAAAATCGATGTGTAGATGTATGGACATTAAAGAGAAAGTCGAAATTGAATCTATTGAGGAAAAACTCTGTGAGATACATTTAAAGTGGTATGAATATATACATAAACGACCAATAAATATTTCAGTTAAGTGATGTGAAACTATGATAAATACACACATCAAACAGGGAAGAAAAAGATAAAAAATAATAATAAAGAATAATAAAATAAAATAAAATGTATTTAAGTATAAATGATGATATAGTAAAAAATAGTGTTCAATAATATAGAAAAATTTATATAGTCGACCTCATTTACGAGGACAATAGGACAATACTTTACAAAAGGTTGGAACCGTCAATCTAGCGGCCCCTATCGACCTGTCCCACGACCATTGTGAGGGAGATAAATCACAGAGGGTCTTTGGCCTTAACACGATTAGTCAAGGTAGAGGAGGGTCATATGACGTCAAGGAGGGATTTTAGGCTCTCCGAAATCGATCCGTACTTATTTCGCAATGTGTTGTCCTGTCCCTACCAATGTATCATCCCTGTGGGGACAAATAATAAGATAATATTTCCGCAAAAGGTTGGAATCCGTCAACTTAGCAGACCCCACCAATTTGTCTCATGGCCATTGTGGGGGAGATAAATCATAAAAGACCCTATGAGCTTGACCAAGATACGTAGAAATAATCTGAATTCAAAAAAGAACTTTAAATCTCCACCAAAATCGACTCATATTTTATCCATAAGTACCGTCATGCCTTACCCACCACGTCATCCCTATGGAGATAATAATAGAATAATACTTGATTTTTATTGTTGTTGTCGATATTAATACCACTTATTTATAACATAATTAAGGTAGCTTCATGTCACCTCAATTTTCAGGTTGGTCAGCAGCTAAGATGCGGAGAATGGGAGTTCTATATTAAATTTTTTTTTTAATAATAGGTAGACATAGGTTCGTCTATTGTATAAATACGAAATAAAATATAATTTATACATATTTAAAAGTCAATCCTCAAAATATTCATCTCTAATAAAATCCACGAAGGCGAAATAATTTCTTTTTAATTGATTCATGGTTGGCCAAGTCTAAACCAATTTGATTATATTCTTGGCTCAAAACTTGTGTTTTTTTATCCAAAGTGTAACTGATTCATCTCCTATGCTCATTTGAATCTCATCCCTTCTGATGTGGTCACTTCGAAAAATAATAAAATAACCAAAATTTGAATTCTAAATGAATATGTAAAATCATAAATCATGTTCTAAGAGAAAAATTATCCGGACATTTGGATTATAAAAACAAAAACACAATAGTGCGTCTACCAGTCTACCACTGGCCACGAATCAGGAGAAAGCTTCCTTGCTACATGCCAATCTAATGGAAACTGTCATGAAGATCATTGGGCATGCAGTCACTGTTCACAGCATATTATTGGAAGAATCATGAGAAATCCAGCAAACCTCCTTCCCTCAATAGTATATAATCACTGCAAAATTTCTCAAGATTCATCTATCTTTCTTTGCAACTGGCTTAGATTCAAGTGCTACAATCACATATTTGTTCATGCTGGACCACGCCTGTATGTGATCTGGCTAAGGAAATGGTGTTAAAAGTACAAGAGATGATAAAATTGCGGTCTGCAAATTGTGCATTAAACAAGAGATGAGGGGAAAAAAAAACAGAAACTGGTTCCGATTTTAGGTTTTGGCAATGGGTTATATACACAAATAGGTACAGCAAGGATGGTCGCAAATGGTTCGTTTGGAACTCCTTGAAACAGCATGGAACAATTAGAAGATGATACAAGGGTAGCAATATGTAATTATACGGAGTACTGGTGAACAAAAAGAATACCACTGTCTCACTAAAATGAAAATCTCGAGAAGAGAGATGACTTTGGTGTAGATGCATCCGAATATGATGCTGCAGCTGGACCGGAGATGAAATCATTCGATGAGCGGTATGCTTGTTGACATTTCCGTATCTGTGGAGAATGAAGATAATAGTTATAATGAGGACAAAAGAGATATCTGTGGAGAATGGAGATAATACATACTTCTAATGAGGACGAAAGAGATGTACATTGACAAATACATGTTTTGGAATGTAGATTAATAGGAAAGACTAACGAGGAAAGCATAAGCATTGCTATAGATTCAATCATATTTTGTTTGAATATATTAAATGAAGGGAAGTTTGAATATTAAATGGAGTTACAATAACGGCATTACCTCTTCAGGGCTAAATTGTAGTAATGTTGCAACCACCGGAAGCAAGACTTCCACTTCACCTGGCAAAATTGGAAGGTTAGATCAATGCCCTGTTCCTTTCTGGCCATTCTCATCTCCAAGTCCAAATAAAATTGGCAGGTTAGATCAATACCAGTTTCTAGCAGTTTCAAAATGACATTTTTCAGATACATCATATCAATTCCTTCCCGTTTGTTTGATCTATCCATGTTCCGAAGTTCCTCCTTTAGCATTGCTTCCTGTAACATATAGCAGTGCCATAATGAAAAATCGAAAGTAAAATCATTCCCTTGTTCTAGGCATCATGCATCTAGCACGGATGGAGATAAATTATATACACCAAACTAAATGCTGAGAGTAATGAAAAAATATATAGGGTTGTATCTTACCCAAATTAAATGTTACGTCAATCTGTGCATCTAGCCGAAATTGCATACAATTATCACTTTCATGTTTTAAATATGTGGTTGATGGATGACGCTTGAAATGTAAAACTTGCTTTTAGTTACTCTTTTTTTTTTTTAATTCTTAACTAATTAGGCAAATCAATATACGTGAATTGCATTGTTTTTGCCATGTAACTATGATCGCTCAGGTTTTGAGCTTTGCAGCTCTCTCTTTTCATGCTTACAACAATAATTGTTCTTTCTACATAAACAACAGCTCTTACTGGATAATTAGCAAAAGAACTAAGATGTGACAAACATCGGTTGGTTTCTTTTGAATGATGGTGGTCTATTGGTTGAGATTATGAAGATATAAGGATTGTGACAGATGAGTGATTGCCCAACGCATATGTTGGGGTGAGAGCAGAAAGGGTTCACAAAATCCAAGATAGGTCGGTGCAATCTTCTTGCACCTTTTACAACTGATGTCTAGTCTCCTGGAAAAATCAAGTGAAATTGGGACCATCTTAAAGCAAATTCTTGCCTGCTTACCCATCGTAATGAGTTTGAGTTATTTCATCGACTTGAAAATTTGTCATGCCTGCATGTTATACGTGGACAGATTTAAGGATTATTTCTTGATTCATATTTAGTTATTCAACTGTTAACTAATCATTCCAACGAAACTAGAAAATGAATGTTTATTCCATTCATCCATTTGTTCAAACAAACAGGCAGGAGGATAAATTTATCATCCATCCATTTGCTTATTCACCTATCTTCATCCATCTTTTGGCATAATCCATTCCAACTAAACTGGCCCTAAGTTATCTTATGTTATGAATTTTATTAATTATATATGAATCTTTACAGTCCATTAACTAATTAAGTTGGAAGACTTAGGATAGGTTAATATATAATAGCTTGTTCGCAATGATGCAGACAAGACACTGCGATGCTTTTGTTAAAACTCTAACCATTAATCAGATAACCTCTGAAAACAAATGCTTAAAGAGTTGGGAATGAAGATATACTATTTTTTACATTCTCTAGCACGTGAAAAGAAGGATGATTGCATGATTTTTTTATGAAAGATGAATCTAGACATGGAAGGGGAGCCTTGGCGCAATAGTAAAGCTATTGTCTTGTGATTTAGAGATCACAGGTTCGAATCCTAGAAACAATCTCTTGTAAAATAGGACTGCGTACAATAGAAGGGAGCTTCGTGCACCATGCTACCCTTTGAATCTAGACATGCCAATTTAACATTTCCATACACAAAAAAGTGGATGCTCTTCCAAGAAATCCACGGGGGATCAAAAATCAAAATCATTGATGAAGCTACACCTTGTTGGCTACCCTAATAACATGTTGCATCCTTCAATTATGTCATAATAGTACACATGTGATATCCTAAAACATTGGAATAACTCATCTTTCTAATGTTTTCCTTCTTATCATAAGCTTTTAATATCGATTGTAGGTGATGCTACTTACTAATAGCTAATAGCTATACAAAGGTAGCTAGTGACACAGTAAAAACTATCACGTTTGTGGTCATATCTCAAATTTAGCTCCTTAGATGCAGTTCATACATATCTCTAGATCATATCCTCAAAAGCAAATCCAAAACTTCTGCTAGAGCTGATATCTAAAGTCATTTTATCACATAGGATGTCTCTATTAGTCCATCTTATTGTCGCCATTCTACAAATAAAATATATGTCTTGCGTGTGTTTAAGAAGTTTATTTTCTGCAAGAATTAATCATTTTGTTTCTTCCAATTACTAACACAGTCAAACTGCTTTCTAAGCATTTCTATAATATACATTATGCAACTTATTATGCTTAACAAGGTTATTTGTAACTCATCCTTCATCAAAGGAACATGCTCGTGCAATTAAGCAAGTTTTATAATTTCAAAATTGAATGCAAAAAAGTAAAATATCAACCTGTTGACTATGAAGACGATTTTCACGCTCGAGCTCTTCAATCTCTTCCTGAAAATATCAATAATCAAAATCATATGACAAATAAAAAGCAATGACAAAGTTGAATCGTACTTGAAGTGCTAAAATATGTCTTTGCGACTGAGCAAGCTCTTCCTCCCTCTGAGCTTGTTGCCTGGCTAGAAGCTGAAATCCAAAAATCCAGTATTATTTATCTCAGTAGGTTAAAGAGTTCATACTTGAGATCACTGTATTAACAGACAGTAAGCTTCTCACTTATCCTCATCCATAAATGCCAATAAGAATTGAAAGTTGATCACGGAAAATTAAGATAAAAAAATTAATTTATACTATATAAAGGACACTGCAACAAGGTTGTTCATAATAAGCACAACTTATTCAATTATCCAATTTACCAGCATCATTGGTTAGTTCAGTGACCAGATGACAATAGCATGTATCATTCTAAGCGTTCTAGAGCAGTTCTAGAATATATATTTTATATACTGAAACTCTGTAAAAACATTACTTTTCCATGGAAAGCATTAGACAACAAAGGAAAAACTAGAACCAATCAATCGAGAAGTTTTGGATAAGAACGCCCAGGATTTTATTCTCACAGAAACAGGTCTCATCCATATTGCATTCCAAGGAGAGGTTTCAACTAGGGGTCTCTTATAGCTTTTATAATGCCGCATTTGATGCAGAATACAGTACCTTAAAAAATCTAGCAAGCCTCAACACTTAAATTGTTTCAATGATTCACATAATACTTATGCTCGTCAATGGAAACCCAAAAGGAAAAAGTTGTAATACTACATGTCAATTACCAGTATTTGCTGTTCAGCCACTGCTATGCTCGAGGATTGTGCATCCTGCTTTTGAGAAGCTAAAATTTAAACATGGAAGGGAACACAGGAAACAGCAATTAGGAATAGTCTTGCTTAAGATGAAGATTATCAGTAACAATGTACTTGTACTCACCTTCATTTTGTGTCTCACTATTTGCAACCTGGAATCCATAATAGTGTCACATATATACTTCAAATAAGATAAAGAAACTAAAAGATACAAAATGCATAGCATTCTTCATATTGATTGGAGTACCAGTCTGTGATAAAAAAAAATGAAGAAAAATAGGCTTTTTGCTCAAGTAAAAAACCATTACTTGAAAAATGTTGATCACCACAACATGCAGATAATAAAGTACTCAGCAGAATATTAAGAAAGAGCATTTAAAAAATGCATTAACAACTTGACCAAACAAATGAATATTTACAAAACTTAATTGAGCATGAATCGTCGTAATTCATGTAACACCAACTCAATCGAACTATAGAAGGTTAAGGCATGAACCACAAGCAACTTGATCTTCCAGCTAAAAAATACTATCTAGATTTCCCTTTGGTTCACCAAGGGTAGAAAGCAATTAGATTCATAATCATCAAAGCTATGTTTGACTCAACTATTTGGGTCGGCTAACAAAAAGTAACTATATTAGTCCACATTCTTCAAAATTTTCTGTCATTATAAAGTTACAGCCTTCTCTAAAAGTTTGCCTACAAATAACAACAACAAAAAAAAAAAAACTGGGAGCAGTTCTTTTTTTCTACCTTTATCACAATACTCAAGTCATCTGCTAAAAAGACCATTCTTTCTCAAAAAGATCTCTTTTGTATCATTGTTTGTTTCAGTTTCTGATTTCTTTATTAAATGAATTTGAGAAGATACAATCATAATGGCTTCTAACCAGGTTGGATCTTATTATGTTTTATGTGCAAAATAGAAACACTGCATAAGTAATTAAACCACAAATTTCTTAAAACGACTAGAAATGGATGTTAAAGTTGAATGTCTAACATTTATCCCTCAAGTTTGAACTATTAAAAAAGGAATCAACATATATAAATTTATATTGATTTTTTGAGGGCGACATATAGAAGGGGAGCCTTGGCGCAATAGTAAGGTTATTGTCTTGTGACTAAGAGATCACAGGTTCGAATCTTGGAAACAACCTCTTGCAAAAAGCAAAGTAAGATTGCGTACAATAGATCCTTCTCCAGGACCCCGCATGGCGACAGCTTCATGCACCGGGCTACTTTTTTTTTTTTTTTTTTATTGAGGGAGATATATGCTTGTATTATTAAGTCAATAGTGGCAGGCAAATTGGGCTAGACTTGCCCAAGCCCAACAAGTGTTCAAGCTCAACATAATTGAGTATATATTACGGGCATTTGCATGGTTATAAGTCAAGACTTATGCTCGAATACCATGTTAAAATGGACTAAGTGCCTCAAAAAAAAAGTAATAGGAAAAAGAGCAAATATTCATTTATATTATTATCATTAGATTTCAGCTATTAAGATTAGGAACATAGCTTCAGAAATCTCAAAATTATAACAAATGGATAAAAGAAAGTTAATGCTTTCATCATAGAGAATAGGCAATAAGGAACATACTCGATGATTTGATTCCAATGAGAGACGAAGATTCTTATTATCTTCTATTTGCTTAGCTATCTCCTTATCTTTTTCTTCAATTGTTCTTTCTGCAATATCACGAAATACATCATGTTCTTCCTACAAGCAAAAGAACCTCCATAAGTAAAACATTGGACTGAGATTAGCTTAAATCATAAAAGACAAGACAGAATGATACCTTCAACTTCTCATAACGTTGCTTAAGATCATCCAGCTCATTTTGCATATGATCTCCAAAATGTTCAACCTTTTGAGTTTCCAAGGTTTTATATTTCACTATAATAACCAAGGATCTGCATCACATATTAATTACAGAGAAAAAAACGGCGGGTGAGGGTATGAGATGTATTACTATTACCTCTCCAACTTTCTTCTATACTATCTAGTTTTTTCTGCCACATATCTTTGTCTGACATATACTCGGCAGTAGTAGACTCATGCTTGATAGTTATACTTCTTAATTGGCTGTTGACATCATTAAGCACGACATCCCTGAAAAAGACAGATTTAAAATTGATTCTGAACAATATCTTTTAGGGGGGTCACATCTGACCAGTATACTTTGTGCATAGAAGTCATAAAACCATCAGCATATCAAATGTGTACTGAAGCAAACTATATTAACGGTGTCTTTAAATTACAATATTATTTCCATGGTATATAATCCTATTCTGTTCCAGTCAGCATGAATGAAATTTTTATTCTTGCCCACCAGCCGGCACATGAGAACCACCAAAATTCCCAATTGCGATCAATCTTTCCTAGTGAGCTCTTCTTTTGTCCATGAGCATTTTCACTTCTTGCCTTCCATACTGTGACATCTCCCGAGCTTTCCTCTCCACTCACCGGAGCTTTGCGAACAAGCCACAAATCTTCCCTATTCCACAATGGCTTTCGAGCATTCCCCTCCACTTGTAGGAGCTTTGTGAGCAAGCCACAAGTGTCTTCCGTTGTTCCGTGATGCCTCCCAAAAAATGTGGAACCGCCACATTAGCGGCTCCCCACCGCTGCCCCTACATGTGAGGGGGGTAAATCAAGAGGCCAGGTGGCTAGCGCAGAAATGCGGAGTCATCAGTAGTCTGGCTGTCAACCCCAGGAATCGACCCCTTACCCTTTCAAATCTTAACACGGCTGCGCTAGCCATCTGAGATAACCCTGGGGGCTTCCGTGATGCCTCCCAAGAATCCATGTCTGCTCGCCCAAGCATTCTTCACCCTAGCTCCCATTTTGTGCCCTCATTGCAACTTGACCAATGCTGACGACACCTCCTCCAGGTAACTAAGCATCCGTCTAGACCCGACCATGGTTCGGAACCAACGGTTCAACAGTTCGGAATCAATGGTTCGACGGTTCGTAAAAAGTTGACCCTTAATGTTAACCATCTAAGACGGTTACGGTTCGAAACCGCCAGTTCAGTTCACGATTTAGAATCACCTGTTCACGCTTCAAAATTATTATTATTTATTTAAAATTAAAAAAAAAAACTTACACTTATTTAAGTTGTCTATGTATCCCCTTAGAATATAGGAGAATCAAAGTTCATATAGTTCTCTCACCTTTTTACCCTTTTCATCTTACAATTTCATTTCCTATTCTCGTAGTTATAGTTCCTTCAATGTCAAACTCCTCTGTTTCATCTTCAGAAAATTACATTCCTTGTATTCTTTTGTCTGCTCTTGTCCAATCATCAAATAATGTTTATACTTCTAAAGAATCGGAGAACAAGTAGAACATCGTTCATCTAATATATTCCCTTCGGAACTGAACATTTGTTCTATGGCGACAGTTGATACTGGACAAGCTAAGATTTCTTTAGCGATGATGGAGAGGATAGGAAAACTTTGAGTCTTCTGTGACCACCATTGTAAAATATCGAAATTTACTTCACTATTTGTATCACTAAAATCAAAAGAAGTCGTCAAATAATTCTCAAGTTCCTGTTTGAAACTTGAGGATCCTCGTGGACGTTTGATCTATTCTTTTAGTAAAAGTTATACTTTTATAAGTTTACATTACTATTACTAATATTTTTGAAGTTTCGGTATACTACTCTCTGATTCATATTTTAAACTATATTCTTTATAAATTCCATATAAATTATTTCAAACAATTTGTACTATAGTAGCATCATCAAGAGGAGAAAAATCTTTTATTGTAATTAAAAAATCATAATACATAATTAACATTTCATATAAAACATCTAACTTTAATCTATGGTCTAAAATAAATGCAACTAAATAAATATCAAGAATATAATAAAAATATTTTTCCCATTTTGCTATCGTTGTTAATATACAAAAAGATAAAAATTCATCGTTGATATATCCATTTAAAATATAAGTTATGTTACAAAAATGTATCATAATTAAATAAGAAGTGAGATAATAAACATTGAAAAGTTGTCCGATTGCATCATTAAATACTTTTAAAATTTTGCAAATACTACTACATATATTCCATTGATGTGAAAATAAATATATATTAGGATTTGTAACTACTTGACAAAAAAATAAACATAATTCTTTATATTGAAATGAATCTTATAATAATTGATAAGTTGAATTCCAATATATTGGTATATCACGTGGAAATTTTTTAGGTCTCCTCCATTAATTTTACAAAATTTACTCCATTATTTTATTGTATTATGATGTGACCATAAATAAGAAATTACATTTTTAATTGGTTTTATTTGATTTTCTAAAAATTTTAATCCATTTTGAACATATAAATTTAAAATATAGCATATATAGCGAATATGAAAAAATGCATCATCAATAATAGGTTGACAAATAGAACTAACATTATCAAATGAAATTGAAAATATTTTATTAGTTAATCTATATTCTTCTAAAATTAAACATAATAATTGAAAAATATTATTAGCAATTCGTCAAAAACTTGATGCGCTAGTAGATATTTTTGGATTGTTCAAAAGTTGTTGATCCAATGACAACACATCCATATAAGAATGAGTTTTTCAATAATCGCTCCAAATATATGAACATAAAGATATTTTATTATTTAATTTACTAAATTTTTCAATTAAATTTATTTTTTCCTTATTTAACTAATTTTTTAATTGTATGAAAAGGAGCCTTGGCACAATGGTAAGGTTGTTGCCTTGTGACCAAGAGGTCACGGGTTCAAATCCTGGAAACAGCCTCTTGCAAAAAAAGCGAGGTAAGGCTGCATACAATGTCTTACTAAAAATTGTCGCCATTCTACAAATAAAATTGTTTTGTTCTGGTCAAGGACTAAAACTCTGATATGAATCAAGACTTCAAGCCTCGATTAATGTAAAGGACGACAAGGGCTATGACAACCAGATTATTAGTAGAATGCCTTACTATGTCAATCTGAACATGCTGAAAATAATAAAATGGCATTTCCAATTTTTATTGACTTGATGCTTAGTAGAATCATTAAGGGCATGAGCAGATCAACATGTACATTAAGCGTAAGTCAAAGTGTAAACATATGCATCAGTTGTGTTTTAGTAAGAAGATAACATTGATCTCTCTTGCTAAGGACAAATCCTTTGAGGTTTAACATGGGGGGAGACAACCAGTTTAATCAATTATCAAAAATATTTCCTTATCTATAAATAATTAACTATAATATAGTTCTTTTTTCTCATTTTTGATGCAAAGAGACCATAAATTCTTTTTTGCAAATAAAATGCTCAAGAAGTTTCCCAACTACTACCTGTTAAAAGGCAAACTTCTGAAAAGAGGCAAAGGTGAACTCTGAAATCAGTTTTAATTACAGCTCAGCATATTCATGAAACTGTGTTTCTTGGAAAATCAAATTCCACTCAATAATCTTAAACCATTATTTGCAGGTCCATCACTAACTTACCTTGCATTGATCTCCTTAACATGTTCTTTCAAAGCATCTTCAAGAGCTTGAGTAGCTTTGTCCCTTTCCATTAATGCTAAAGCTACTTCTGTTTCAGCTTCCTAAATCTTAGAAAGTCAGCTAACACTCCATAATAGTAACATTGTTATGTTAGTATGAAGAAAACAACCAGCTTACCTTCAAAGCTTCCTCAAGAGACAAGAGCATTTTTGAGTTCTTAGCTTCAGCTAGCTCAGCATCTTTTTTCTGGAGAAGTGCATGTGCACGGACCTTATATGCAGAAAAATCGTCTTCAAGTCGCTTCACCTGCAAAAGTTTGAAGAATAACATTTTTCCACAAAAGAAATAACGTGTCAAAGTAGATGCTCAGATAAGAACTGTAAATGCACAAGCATAACAAGATTAGATGTAAATACTGATATTAAAGAAAGTTAATGTGCAAATTTTTTGGAAAGTGAAATTATTTAGATGAACATGGTATTTGAGGAAGAAAACGCCAAACTGATCTCTCTGTCGAAGCTAATCAGCACAATTGCACTTTTCCTCTCTTTTTCTCTTCCTTCCCTTTTATGGCTTTAAAAGTATGATGCAACACAAAAATCACATCACAAGAAAACAAATTTGCCAAAGAGGAAAATATGGCATATTGAAGAATAATCTTTTACATGTGATCATAACCCATTTATAAACTCAAGACAAGCCCATGTCATCTTTAAAAAGTCTAACTTATACACCAAAATTTCTAACAAACTTTTAAAAGGTTAACTTATTAACAACTCTCAAAAAGGGTAGCCCGGTGTACAAAGCTTCCGCCGTGCTGGGTCTCGGGGAAGGATTCATTGTATGTAGTCTTACCTTGCTTTGCAAGAGGTTATTTCCAAGAATCGAACCCGTGACTTTTAGATCACAAGACAACGCCAAGCCCCCCCTTCAACTTATTAATAACTCTTAAAAATTAAAAAATATAGAAATTTTAAATTATGTTTTTGAAAAAAATTTCAAAATAGGTCTCCAATTTTTGAACGACACCACTTTATCTTTTGCATCGCACTATTTGCATCTCTATTTATATCCATAGTCTATTAGGAGTCGGGACAATATAGTTTTTGTCTAATCTCTAAACTATGATCTTTGGTATGACTCTTGATTGTAGGTAGTATCAATTAGTAGAACTATCAAACTTCTTTTTCAATAACTACTATCTCATATCTAATTCTTATGAAGCATTTGAGCCATTTAATCTTTATATTGATCTAAATGAATATGCACCATATAACTTCCTACAAATACTTCTCTTTTGAGAAAGAGTATCTTGGCACAATAATGAAATTGCTACCATGTGACCTGGTGGTCACAGGCTCGAATCCTTGATGAAACCACCTCTTACAATACTGGGGTAAAGCTCGTATAATAAAATCCTTCTCTGGGACTCTGTATCGATAAGAGCTTCATTCACCGAGCTACCCTCTTTTAAATACTACTCTTTTGAGTCATCACTTTATATTTTTTGAATAATGTCTGAAAAGCCTTACCCTAGATGTTGGTAGGCTGTGCGAGATAAAATAATATTCTTGCAATGCATTGACAACCTAAATTTGGTGTCCCCTGGTACCAGGAAGTCAATTGTTGATTATCATTTCAGTATTTTTTATCAAAGGTTCACATGACTGATTGCTAAATAAGTGTATGGCTATGTTGATACTTTGTCACAAATTGTACAGATTACTTGAATTCATCACTTCCATTCACTTGCAGTTATTTTTCATTCTTCTATTTCCTACTTTGAGCTATACACCTCTCTCTTCAACAACTGGGCATCAACATTGCCTTAGTGGAGATCTACACAAGAGCTATATACTGCATGTAGAGCATATCCATCCACTTGTAGGCAAGAGAAATTGGAAGGAATTAGCAAGAGAGACAAATCAATCCAAATGCTTCATTCCAATTCCATGCAAATCTATTAAAAATGAAAGCACAAAATGATCTCACTTCCAAATTTACTCTTGCAATTGTCAAAAATTACCTTCTACACTCTCCCCACAAACAATTAGCCACATCATGCGATGGATGGTTGTGGTTTACCTCACAACCAAGTTAAGCTGAGGACTTCTTCCTTCTCTGTCTAGCAAAGTAAACAGGAGGAAGATATCCCTACTTTTCTACCACAATGGTCAAAAAGTAAGGCGCTGTTTGGTTCAGCTCCGCGTTTTCCCTTTTCTGGAAAACGGAAAACGATTTTTTCCATTTTCCAACCAAATTAAGCTTTGTTTTTCAGAAAACAAAAATAGAAAATGCCCAACCAAACAGCTTTTCCGCATTTTCCCATTTTCCAAGGAAAATGAAAACGGAAAACTCACCTACCAAACGCCCTCTAAATTTCTCCAATAATTGTTTCTAGGACTTAATCAAGTATGAATGAGGGACCAAATATGTTAAAGGAAAAGAAAGGTTTGAACCAACTACAATCATAGTAGATTCAGAATCACAAAGGACATGATCTCACAAAAGTTATAATTTCAGCCATAATGTATAGTCTTCAAGGAGAAATACAAACTATCACCTGGGCAATAATAAGTCATTCATGGAAAGATGAGCATGCAGATATCTTTGGGAAGTTTTTTACGTGATTCTTAATATGCCTTCCTTCAACTTTTATCTAATAATTAGCCATTCTATGTTGGAATAAAGCCCAAAACTCTAAGGCATAGATAAAATTGATACTCTATTTATTTAAAAACTAAACTTATAAAGATGAAACAAATTTTTCCTACTGTCGATGCTTTTTGCATAAGACTGTAATAGTATGTACTATGAAAAGCCAGATCAGTCAATAGAACTTCTTTACCTCATCCTTCACAACTAAAAGTTCTGTTTCTTTTGCACTCAACATTTGGTACTTTGTAGAAGATTCTAGTTCCAATTGACCTGTGAAAATAAGGAACTAGTAAGTTGATTCCCTTTGTCTTCACAAATTGAAGTTCTCAAAAATGTCAATAAAAAATAATTATAAATAAATAAATAATCGTACTTTTCACTTTAGCTAATTCAATCTCAGACCGTAAACAGTTGCTCTCAGATGCCTCCAATTTAGTTCGAAGAGCATGGCATACGGCTTCCCAGTCTTGTTTTTCTTTATTCTGAAAAAAAAAGATTGAAATAGTAGATATATGATGTAGCTATGGTTTTATTGACACTGCGGAATATGCTACTAGCTCCTGTTTTGGTTGATTTGTGATGAAAAGTTCAGATAACATATTTTTTACAGCTCAGGTCACTGCATAGACAAGCATACTATAATCTCAATAAGCACACACTGATCCGTTTGGTAGCAATAATTATGACAATCGGAATGCAAAATTACTTGATTTTTACTGGATGTCTTTCAGATATAACTTTAGCCAAGCAATAATTTTTTTTTTCCAATAATTCTCCAAAACGTTGGCCATTTTGAATCCAACAAGTTATGTAAGAAAAGAAATTCTTACTTGCTCATCTCTAAGATGATTAAGTTCTCCCCTCATTTTCTCCAATGCAGCTCCAAGTCTTACAGCTTCACCTGTAGAAGCTGCATCCAACTCTGCTATCTTTGAGTCTTTCTCAGAAAGGATGATCTAGAAAAGAACAAGGAATTAGAAAACACTTCTTAGTTCTTACATTAGAACATCAAAAAATTGGGTGCCTATGATATCAAAGAAGCCTACCTGTAGAGTAGAATCTAAAACATACATAAATATTTTTAAAAAAAAATTAAAAAAAAACTAACTATAGCTATAAAAAAAAAGGAGAAAAAGAACAACTAGATGTCCTCAAAAGACAGGATATTTAGCATTTTAGCTATATTAACTACTTAATGCATAAATATTCCTAATTCACAATGAAAAAGATTTTGAGAACAGTTAATATCCATTTTATTGGAAGAACCAGATTAATATAACTGAATAAACAATTCTAAGAATCAGAGCTTCATGCATCTTTTGATTCCAATATGGATGGCTGATCCATATTCAGACCATCGGAGGCCATGCTGATATTCATAAACTCTCCCAACCAAAGTTGTAAAACTTAGCCACATCCAGTCAATTTAGCAAATTAAGAAGAGGATAACTTGAGATGGAGGAGACGAGAAATACATTAGTCGAGGAGCCTAAGATAAAACTATTTGGCCTTTTCTAACACTTCAAGTTCACAGGCGATGCAAATAAAACAAAAAAAAAAGGCCAGTGTAAAAGATAAACCGAACTAGTTCATAATCTAAATTTCATTTTTATTGTATTTTCCAATTTTGTTATTTTGAATTTTACCATTTATACCAAACTTAGTATATTTGTCTAGGTGTAGACCAGGTCATGGTAAGGCCTGTAAAAGAGAAGCCTATTTAATTGTTCTAGATATTGCAGCAAAAAAACAAGTTTTTGTTTTAGAGATTTTATTCCCTATCACGAGATCCCAAATTGATGCTGCGCCTAGTGCCAGCACAATCCAACTTTGTTTCAAGTCCCCAATCCAATCATCAGAAACATCACTTCACACCATCTTGTCCCTCCGCTCTCACTTCCTCTTATTCTAGCACATCCTCATTCTCTTCCTTCCTTATTTGCATCCACTTGACACATCCACCACAACTTTAATACCAGGGACAAGTCTATCTTCTTCATGCCACCAATTCCCCACAATGTACTTCACAGTTCACACCCATCTCCTTCCTCTTTGCTTGTCCACTCCATAATTCAGAAAGTTCACTCCAAAACACCTTCCCCTCCACCAGCTCGGTAAACACTACTCTCGCCCATCCAAAGAGCTAACGTCTAGCCTCACAACCCACCATAGGGTCAACACCTGTAAACAACAACAATGACTCCTGCACCAACTCAAAGGACATCTCTGCACTCTTTTCCTCATGACAATATCCTTCCCCCTCTTCAAAATTTCCTCATTTACTATCTTACATTCACTGCCTGCAAGAAATCCATGAAAACATCCTTTAACTTACATGTTTCCAACAAGCCAGACAACATTCATAGTGTTCTCCCCCTGTCCCAACTGAGGTAAGCAATCCTATGAGATTTAAGGATGGAAGCACACAGCCTATCCTTGTGTTGTGTCAAAAGTCCATAGCCAAAGTCTTCTAGTATATAATACCTTTAATTGTATGCTCAGCATAATTTAAAATCTTAACCCGTGCCAAGATTTCGATACGCGACTGGAACGATATGATTTCAATACCGTATCCAACCATGCCAATACGGTTTCAGTATTTTTTAAATATAAAATATAATTAAAAATTAAAATCTTAACTTAAATATTAAAAAAAATATAAAAATAATATAAAAAAACACATGGTGCCTTTGTGGGGTCACGAGAGTATCACGATCCCACAGCAACCTCGGTAGGATCGTGAAGGCATCGTGATCCTGCAAATATCATGCAATGATACTGCAAAGTCACCACGGGTATGACAACGCCCTCGCGACCCCGCAAAGGTCGCCGCAAGATTGCGACAACCCCTATGACCCTGTGAAGATTGTCGTGGCGCCCCATGGTGCTAGTATTGGTATCGATGCCGACAGTGAATGGAATAACAAATTTCATCCGTACCACCCAATACGGGTCAAGATTTTAAACCATGATGCCATGCATTTATTTTATTTTTTCACATGTTTTTCTACTCTATAAGTCTTTAACACAAAATTTGATTCGGCTACTTCAAAGTAGAGTGGTGACCATTATACTTTTGCCATGAAAGGAAATTATGAAAAGGATTTTATTTTCCCTATGCGCTAGCTAGCAATCTGCAATAGGCAACATATAGGCTACGTTTATGCGGGATAATCGGGCTTGTAATGTAATCGATTACATTACAAGATGATTTACTTGTTTAGTAACATTTGAAGATGTAATGTAATGTAATTGCAATACAAAATAAGAGTCAAGATCCGTAATCTCGATTACGAAGGAAAAGCTATGTAATCCGATTAAATTACTGGACTCGATATTTATCATGACAAATATATCCTTCTTTATTTTTCTCATTGCTTTAATATATGACCACCGGCGGCGATTAATCGGCGGTGATGGTCGTTAATCGGCGGCCGTACGACGATTAACGAGTCGTCGATAGCGATCGGCCAGCCGTCGTGATCGGACAACAGCCGGCCGTGATCGGTGATATATACCGACCCGACCGACGCACGGCCGAGCCGACGACACGGCCGACAGCCGATCGCGCCGGCCGGCGATCGTAGCGATCGGCGGCCCGACGAGTGATCGGCCGAGCCGGTCAGCGGCGATCGGCCGGCGGCCGACGCCGGTAATCGGCCGATAAGCGACGGCCGGCGATGCCCTCCGATCACGACACGGCCGGCCGTGTCGCTGACCGGCCAAACGATCGACGGCCGATCGGTAATCGCCGATGGTCGGCCGATCGGCGATCGGCCAACGACCGAGCCGCGATCGGCCGACGATCGACGATCGGTCGCCGATCGACCGATTGCCAATCGGGCGGCGACCGACTGGCGACGACCGATGATCGGCCGGCGACAACCGACGACGACCGACCTATGGCCAACGATTGGCGATCGACGACTAAGAATTATATTACCTTAAGAAGAAATTATAAGGATATTTTTGTCATTTTATAATAATATGAATTACATTCCTTATAACAAATATGGATACCAAACAAACAAATGTAATCACTTTTGTAATCAAAGATTACATACAAATCGCTAACCAAACACAGTAATGTAATACACATTACATTACATTACATTACAAACTTGATTACATTACAAGGTGGATTACATTACCCCGTACCAAACGTAGCCATAAAGTAACATCCATAACAAGATAAGCCTATATCAAAACTCATCCAAGTTTATATAATATATTCACCAAAATAATTGCTTAAATTGGAAAGTGAAAAATAATAATAATAACCCTGACCCTAATCCACTATTTTTCTGTTTTTATTTCCTGGATTTTTTGTATATTTTTTGACATTTTTCGTAATAATTGTTTTTATTATTTTAGGAACAGATCAAGCATTTTCTGTCTGTGTATATAATATATACACATATATATTGATGACATGTTTTTTTAAAAAAAAAATCAACTTCGTATTTTTTTTTTTTTTTTGGAAAAGAGAAGAGAGAACCTCAAAGTTCTCTTCGATTAGAAAGTGTGGCCCAAATTAATTTTTGCAAGGCTCTACCTATTGATTGTATGACACTAGTTTACTTGAGAACACTATATGATTATTTATTGAGGAAAAACAAATAAGCAAACATCAAATAAAACAACAGTTAGTGTTCAGAATAGTGCAAGTGAACTGTACCTGGAGAGAAGAAATTGTTTCAGCCGCTTTCCTACTTTCTGCTAAAGCATCACTAAGTTGTGCCTCCAAACTTTCTATTTTCTTAAGGGGAATGAAGAAAGACAAAATTGTGAGTATAGATCAAGTTCAAAGTATTGAATATTTTATTCTAATGGAAAATTGAATCAACATCATCAAGCTAAGTTTGTTCCAAATATTGGGTTGGCTGCATAATTTTTTCCTGTTCTTGAGCTGTATGCATTGGCCACATATCACATTTTTATATCGTTTTGGACAAGTCATCTCTACCTTTTGATGCTTAGCAGCAAGTTCTGAGATTGAGGTGTGTCTCTTTTCTTCTGATGTCTGCAGCGAACTCCGAACTTGTTCCAACATCTGTAAAGAATTTAGACAGGCATATTATTAGGTTCTGCTTGGTAATTGTGTCAAAAGGAATTTCCTATGCAACCACAGGATTTAGATAAACACAATAGAAATATTTATGAACCTTGGGACCTAAATGTAAATTTAATATTATGACCTACCTATAATTGTACATTGATGTATAAAGATAGGTAGGGGGGACTATGGTAATTAAACCTAATTAATTTGCCATTACATGGTATCACAGCCAAGCCTTTCCAATTTCAGCATCCCCTCTTGGCACATGCTGCATGATCGGCTAATCCCACGTGAATCTAACTGCAAGCAAAGGTGTGGCAATCTTGTGTATCCACCATGACATTAACTCACTTACGATCCCTCCATGTGAGTTGCAACAGCAACCACTGATTCAATATCTGCTGAACCTCTCGCAAGTGGCCTGCATGTGGCTCTTCTCCAGTGCGCAAGATGCACATGCACCTTCTCTGACATGCAACCTGATCTCCTTTGCAACACCAAGACCTACATGTGCAACTTTCTCACATGTGGAGCCCATAGGTAGACGATTAAGTCAGCTCATTGTTCACTCCAGACAAAGCCTCCATGGTCTCCTCTAGCATGAGCTAGCCTGCAACCACCTCCAGCTTGACCTAAGCGTGTGCCCTCTTTCTATATCATTTGTACTCTAAATTGAATTCCCTTGATCAGGTTGCTTATATTCACCACTTTGTCATCTTGGCAACTATTTTCTACTGGCCCTTCATCAGTTTCACATTAAAAATGTATTCCTTCGTTCCTTCATGGTGACATTATTGAGGAGGTTTATATAGAGAATCCTTCAAGGTTCATTGCTTAAGGGGAAACTAACCTAGTGTGCAAGCTAAAACAAAATCACTATATAGGTTGAAGCAATTGTAGGTAGTTAGTATGAAAATTTTAACTTAGCTCTTCTTCAATTTAGCATAACCAGGAGCATAACACATCACCGGATATTTTACCTCATTCATTAGACATGTAAATATATCCTTCTTATCATTTATGTAGATTGCATCATCATCACCAAGATGATTCCATTAGAATTAAACAACTCAAAGAGTCCGTGCCATCAAAATTTTCAGATTAAAGACTTGGACAATTTAAAGTATTTTCTTCAATAGTGGTTGCTCACTCAAGAAGAGATATTCACTCTCTCAACAAAGTTACGTACTTGATATGCTTAAGGAGATTGATATGACGAGGACCAAATAAGTTGACACTCTTATGGATCCTAATTCAAACTATTATTTAGATAGTAGAAATCACTAACTGGTTGAAGGAAATATAGAACAGTGTAGGGAAATTACGAGGTAAGGTCAATCAATTAGTTTCTAGACAGCATATCAGGATCATCAGTAGACAACCCTGAGAATTATATGGTAGCTTCAGAATTTTCTAGGAAGGTTATCCTGTTTTAGGATCTAGATCATCTATAGATAGTAAGGTAACAATGATGATTACGAAATTGCTCCCACACATAGACGAATGCGAGACAATTTAATTTCTTGGAAGAAACAAAGGCAAACTGTTATAGCTAGGTTGTGTGCAAATGAAAATTATTGGACTAGCTCTAGCAACAGTTGAACAGCAATATGTAAGCTCATTTGAGTCATACAGCTAATGACCAAGCGGGGACATGTTCCCATATAGATTATAAAATTATACTACAACAATGAAGTTATTGTGCACATAGCTTATAGTCAATATTCTATGAGAAAAGAAAACAAATAGAG
Source organism: Wurfbainia villosa (assembly GCA_025175895.1). Classification (NCBI taxonomy): domain Eukaryota; kingdom Viridiplantae; phylum Streptophyta; class Magnoliopsida; order Zingiberales; family Zingiberaceae; genus Wurfbainia; species Wurfbainia villosa. The sequence continues at coordinate 3,883,931 of JAKLTH010000299.1, read as the reverse complement.
ATTAATTGCCACTTCTCACTTCATTAGATAGACAGTGTAATCCAATTAAATTACCATCTTATTTGTGATTTTTGTTAATTAGCTAATGAATTTTCTAAACCAAACCTCATTATTTTGATATATTTAAACTAGCTTGAGGGAAAATGTTATGTGCCTAAAAATTTAAATGCAAGTACATATATAATGCTGGGAACCTAATTGTAATTTTACTCTAATAATGTAGACCAAGTTGTAATTTATATTAAAATTAATTACAAGTAGAGAGGACTGCCAAGGTAATTAACCTTAATTAATTTTGTCATTACAGGTTCCTCTAATATTCTTTACAGGAAATAATAGATCCAAACAAGGTGTTTGTTTCAATCTTAATGTTATTCTTATTCTGAACCTAGAACGACATGGTATCTTGTTGACTATATCACTCGCAACACAACCCCCTTTTTTTCTTAAAATAATCACAATAATTTAATACAAACTCTATGTTAACCTGCCAAAACAAAGACAATATATTCAACTTTATTCACCTTAATATTTCTCCATAAACTTCACAGTGAAGAAAAATCTCTATCCTACATAAAAAAGTGTATTAACATTTTTCTTCTCCTTTTAGTAAAGAAATAGCGCCCATAATTATTTCCATGGCATGAATACATATTCCTAAAAATAATATTTTTCACTACTTATTCTCTCATCAATCTAGTTTTCTACAAATATCATAGTACTGGTAGTTAACTACTCACCCAACAAGAGCAATTTAGTTCATCTCCCTCATTAAAATTAGTTCTAAATGAAAGAGCAGATATAATGGATAGACTTGATTGTATGGTGTCAAAAAGTTTAATGATCAGACTGAACAAATTTGGCTAGTTTAGGGACCCTTTATATAATTACCATTAATTACTTCCTAAGGAAATCTTTACTGTAAGTATAAGAGGAAATTCATGAAATATGAACCAGTTAATGCAGCTTTTTCTTGATGGTAAGTTATTTAAATTCTATTGAACTGTACAATTTTGTAATCTTCTTAGCAAACTCTTGTACTTAATTCCTATAGACTTCACCCGACCACCACGAACCTAAAGCTATATCCTATTTTCTTTACGACACAACTAACAGCAGTAATCATCATCGTCCACAAAATTAATTCTGTCCACATGTAGAAACCATTCTTTCATCATCCTACCTCAAGATGCTATTGCATATTATCCATAAATCCATAATCTAGTTATACTAAAATCACAACTATGCTTCTTCACTCATTATCTAAAAGCCACACCTAATAACGCTAATTGATGCTGATATAAGCTTACAACAAGCATAAAGTAGCAAGTTCCTGACAATAATGCACAGTTAAGAGGGTTGACTAATTTATGTTTCATAATTTGCATCACAAGTTGTCATGAACCATTATATGCCATGTGGGTAGACTAGGAATTTTGATTGCTTAAAATCTTTCAGAGGAAGAACACAAGATTTAACAAAAATTACAACCACATCCATGCAAGAGAAAAGGAGTAGCATGTTGTACCTGCTCTTTTTCGAAGATGGACTGGTGTAATGCCTCAAGAGCATTTTCTTTAGCTTCTAATGAGCGACGCATCTCATCAAAATTATCTCTAAGTCTGGATATATGTTGAGAACCAAACAACAATAAGCCAACATGAATTTAGATAATGTTTCTTAAAGTTTTTGCAATTTATTCCTTCAATTGATTATGTAATCATGATAATCTTATTTTAAAAGTAAACAAGTGGAAAAAGATTCTAGACTAAAACATACATGAATTAATCTCAATATGTATGCAAGTAAAAAAGAGTAAAAAGAACATTTTGAAATCAACTATCTAATTGATATAGTTTCTTTTTTAAGTGAAAAATAAAAGTGAACAGCAACAACCAAGTTTTAATCCTATTAAGTAGGGTCGGCAAAGTATAAAATAAAAGTAAAGATAATTAAATTAGTGAAAACTCATATGAATTCAGCTTGGCACACTTTTAGCATATATTGATGAGTATCAAGTATCAGAACAATATAGCACAGTAAAGTTTTAATTCAATTGAGTCTTAAGTGAATAATATAAGTGAGAGGATAATAAAGGAATAAATAGAATCATCTATCTTGACATGGTTTGATGTGTGTCAAAACATGTCAAGTGTAGGCGCAACACAATGTGAAACCATGCCATTTTGGCCTAAAACTAAAACTCCGGTACATAATGGTATTTGGATATTCAAACCTTTGGCTTTGACTAGTCACTATGATGGTCAATTTTTAATCTTAGTTTGACACCGTGCAAGAAAAGTTTATATAAACGAGCAAGCAGAAAATAATAATGTAAAAAAGGAAAAGGTAACACTCGAACTACATAAAAATTTTGTTGATTGAATTTGAAAGATAACTGTCTATAATTAAGGAGAGGGATTACTTGCTGTTAGCAGTTCGTAATTGCTGCCTTTCAACATCCATTAATTTCAATGCTTCACTAGCTTGTTGACGACTGCGTTCAAGTTCCTGTTGTACTATGGCTTGCTGAGAAGATGCTTGCTCAAGTTTCATATTAATTTCGTTAAAGAGAGCTTCAAGATCATCTTTTTCCTGGAAAAAAATCAATATATAATCTACAAAGTCCCAACCATTTTGCAGAACCAAGAAAATTCAGACAAAAGGTAGTAAGGTACATTCCTCAAATCGACAGATGAGTTCTCCAAAATTCATCAAAACAATTACAAACTCATTTCTTACCTATTCTTTAATAGGAATTTCTAGCTCACAAGGAACAGCAGCAGAAACATTACAGTGTAGAACAATCCAAAAAGATGAAAGTGGATGCAAGGTAAAGAGAGAAGACAAAAAAAGAACTTACTTTCAGAATTTCCTAATGCACACCATCACATGAAAAAAATATAAACTTGATGTAAAATTCATAAAAAGGGTGCCGCACTAATTCAATACAAAAGGAAAAAAATTGTCAAAAAACTCAAACTCCAGGAAGCGTAGATTACTTTGAGTGGATCAAGCATGAACAACATCACAAACAGATAGAAGACAAGACTGATGCTCACCAATTTACTGAAAGAAGTATACAACATGGTGAAAAAATAGTTATAGTATTATTATGTCAATTAACAAAGCGCAAGATGATGTCATGATCTTGTGTAGTGAATTTTTTAGCATGATAACCATGTTTTATTAGTCATACAGTTATTTGATGTTCCCAAATAGTTGGGTAGCATGGAAACATGGTTATGATGCTGAAAATTTAGTAGAATGTAATTTGATGTTCCTAAACATGGTTATGATTCAAATTATGGTCATAACCATGTTTTAACATTCACATAGCATGATTCCAAATAGTTGGGTAGAAGGTAACTATTTGGTGCCAATCAGAATTTTACCAAATTAGTCTTTACAAATTTTAGTAATTTGCATCTCCAAATAATGTTGAATGAAAATTAGGTGCACATATTATGAAAAAAGTAGTAAAACCACATTAATGTATATTCCTTTCATTAGTTATCAGCATCGAAACCTTAAAGCAAGCACCCAATATATCTGGAAGCCTATAACTAGGAGGAATTTCCTAGCAGAGATTTACTTAATCTCCTGGATGGTACAAGAATTTTCTACCAAACAAACCAGCCAAGGGCTCATCCTAGGTTAATGTGAATCTTGGATCTATCTTACAGGTTCTTTTTTCAAAAAATACTTACATAAGCATTAAATCTAACTGAAGAAGGAAAATAGAAGCGAAGTTCATCAACTATAAGTCATATTGTGAGGAAGGTATATTATTGACCACATGTACTTAATAGGTTAATACTATCTTTACCATGAGTTATTGCTTTTCTTTGAATCTGGAAGATAGGTGCCTTAGATCTCACAGAAGAGAATAAAACAAATATGAAAAATAGAACTGTCTAGATGCTGTGCTGCAGAAAAAAACATCTGTTATTTGCCAAATGCAGTCAAATTCTGTCAGCTCCACAAATTAAAGAAAGGTCTGTTCTTACATAAGAGATAAGAACCAAAATAAAAACAATGTGCTCCAGTTTCCATTATCACCTTTTGTATCTCTTGAATCCGCTGTTTTGCACGTTTATGAAGCCTTCCAAACTTGGTATCCAGCTCAACATATTTCTCATCACGCTCCTTTATTTCATGTTCCATTTTCTGATGAACTACAGAAGTAACATAAATATAGTCATTAAAGACATTATAATTAACTTTAGAAAGACATCTAATAGCTAAAGAAGCCTTTAAGATGTTGATCCAAAAATTAGCTGATCTCCACTTAATTATTTGTTGTTGTGCACAATAAATGTTCCATTTGCAGGAAGCAAATACCTAATCCATTTGCCATCTATTCTTTAACTCTTTCTGAACAAAAGCACCAAAATCCACGCAATGACTTATCTGCTGAACTTGTTAATTACAAAATGTTTCCTTCACAGGGAATTCATAATAAGTTCCAAGAGAAGAAAATGAAATATCACATGCACACTATTAATAAATCCACTCATAAGTTTCATTTTGGAATGAATTAACAAACCCTAATCCAAATTTAAAACTAAAAGCAGCAAACATGTATTTGATCAAACAAACTGTAGTATCAAAACTAGAAATGGAAGATATAAGCAACCATATGATACAAATACAAAAGCTGGATAGGGGAAAACTTGACAGATTTTTACAGTAATATTCCTTTTGTAATGACCAAATAATTTTCATTCTAGAGAAGAATACTAATTTTCAATGAAATGAGATACAAAAAACAACACAAGAATGAATATGGATCTCTTTTTTGTTGAAACTATTAGAAATGAATAGCTAACCTTCAATTAACTTTGCAGAAAGCTCTTGGACCTTTCCATCGGCCTCCGAGTAGGCTATACGGAGATGTTCCAAAGCATCCTCTGCTGCCTTTTGTGTTTCCTTCTGCCCTTGAATCTCCTTGCGTAAACAATTTATCTGCTCATGGAGGTTGTTGTCGTCCTCTGAAGATCCTGCATCTTCTCTACTGTGTCTCTCTCGATCAGAAACTCGTTCTGGCTGAAGTTCAGATTTTAGGTGATTTAATTGCGATTTTAAGTACTCATTTTGAAAACTGAGCTCAATAACCATTTGCCTAAGCTCATCAACACTCCCATCCTGATCAGCAAGATTGTGATGAATCCCATTTTCCATGTTGGTAGAACTGTTTATTCTGTCATCTTTGGCAATTGGTTGCTCCATTAAACCTATATTGTGATTCTCATTAATACTTTTCTGCACACTATCAAAGACTATTTCTCTCTTTGGTGAGATAGGTTCATTCTCTCCTGTAAACATATTAAAAAATAAAAAAATTGGACCGACCTGCAAAAATAGAACCCCCAAAATCAATGTTCAAATGCCATAATAAAAATGGTCGAAGCAAAAAAAATATGACAAATTCAAATAAATCAGCAGCAACAAACACTTAAAGGACCAACGACTTCCATCAACAGTCAAGGGCAACTTCCTAAGTTGTAGCTACCAGTTTTGCTGCAGAGGTCGAGAACTAGTCTCTCTTTACTTCACCATTCACAGGAGTAGCAACAAAACTCTTTTCTTTATGAACCAAATGGATACAAAAGTAAATAACAGAACAACGTCCTTTCTGTACAGATGGTGTACGAAGATAACAACAGAACTCAATGGAATTGCATCTCCCAGACACAGCACTGATCCAACTCGCGGCAATCAGTCAAATTTCACTTCTCGGTGAATCACTGCAGAATCATAACAACCAAATCCACAGCCCCAGATCTGGGTTTTCGTGAACTAACTAGCTAATCATCTTCCATGAAGATCTTGGAGAAATATTATAAGACTCATACAAAGGCAAGGCTAATGGGAACTTAGACCAAACATGCATTCCATGCCCAAACTTTAAGAAAAAACTGGTTATAATCGCACTCCGGTAAGGAAAATAAAATTGAAGCCCCAGAAACAATGAATCGGACATTGTGTCTGAATCTGGATATAGAACATGACAGATCAGAACAAAAACATTACGAATCAGATCGGTCAAAGCGATGAGAAATCAACACGAACTCACCTGAGAGAGATCTGGGGATAGGGAAGGACTTCGTGAGATCTCTCTCTCTCTCTCTCTCTCTCGCCCTCTCTGTCCCCGACGGCTTCAACTCCGGTTTTTCGGATTTCTCCGTCCGTCCAGGTAAGTTTGATCCATTTTACATCTCCACCCCTTCGTTTAGTTTTAGGTTCAAATTTCGTTTTCAAAAACAATCACTTTTACCTAAAAACTCAGTTAAAGGCGAAATAAGGGGGAAATGACGTTTTTTTTAATGTATATGGCTAAATAAAAATAATTGTGTTAAAAAGAGTGATAAAATGCGGGGATATTACAATTTACACCTGAGAGATTTGATACACTGTGCAGTACGCAATACAAGTCGTGTGTACGGTGTGGTCTCGATCATTTATCGTACGGAAATATATAATAAATAATAAATACAGTGTCTTTTTCTGATGATCTCTAACTGAAATATTTATGGTCCATCGTCCATCGTCATCCGTACTCTAGCCTAATCTATGAATCTATCAAGATTATCATCGCCGTCTGACTAATGAACCACGAACGGATTCAAGTCGAATTGGATCGAAATTTGATCGAATTGCAATCGCTAACGCCGTAGCTACTGGGGGCCACATTCACGATCAATTTCGATTGTAATCCAATTGAAATTCCATTACGGTCCGATCGACATTGAAGTTTGTTGAATCGCGATTGGATTTGGATCAAATTGTGATCGAAATTAATTATGGCCGCCAGTGGCCACGACATTGGCAATTGAATTCCAACCAAATCAATTCGGATAGACTCTGATGTCAACTGGATCACAATCGAATTCAAATTCAATTGCGATCGAAATCTAACTACTTGACGGGATGTCAAGCGACAAATGCTCCAACATAATGAAACACTATCCATTTTCCATTTATACATGCTTAGGCTCTCTCCAGTCATACAATGAAGTCTGTCCATGCCATGGTCGCACAATATAAAAAATTGTATTACAAACGATATCTATTTTAAAAATCCATCATCGTTTTTTTTTAATATCTTTTTATTTATCTAAATAAGACATTTCTTTTTCATATTTGTAACCATCAAAGGTCACTCGAGGTTACAGTGCAATGGCAGAATATTAATAATATTGAATTAGACATCAAGGGCCGATCCTCAACTCCGACGCATTTGCAAAAATTTTCTTCTATATGGATTATGGAGTGACAATCTATGAATACTGAACCATTAGATTGTCCACTATGAATGTTTCTTGATTTATCCATATGACCAATGGGTACAATTCTATGAGGTGGATCATTCATCTTAGAATTAGTCGTCATAAAAACTTAGATACCCAGTGCCAACTAAAAAAAATCATTCGAAGGGCAAACCTTACATGATCACCTCGTGCAACTTTGCACAATTTTATTTAATCATATACGGTAACCTTGTGCAACCCTTTATTCGACTATTTCTAAATATGTGGAAATGTATCGATCCAACTCCATAGATATTATCCACAATAATAAATCAAGAGAGTGCGATAGGATTAAAGGGTGATCATGGTTCACCCCAAACCTAGGGCTATAAATGAATCAAGCATTCATGAACAAGTTTGATATTCGACTTAGAAGAGCTCGTTTATGTTCGTTTAATAGACATCAAAGTTAATTAATGAACAAACTTGAATCGCTTGATAAATTAAATAAATAAACTTGAATATATATGTATTCGACTTGTTAATATTCGTAATAATATTCGTGAATAGTATTCATAAATAGTATTCGTAAATAATATTTATGATTAAACTCATATAAAAATTATTTATGAACTTATTTATACTCATTTATAAAAAGAATTAAAATTTTAAATAAAATTGACTTAGAGTTTGAGAACGTTTAAATATGTCAAATTTAAATAAATTTAATTTAAATTTGAATTGAGCTTGATTAGAAATTCAATATTCATTAAATAAGTAAAACTCAATTCAAGTTTAAATCTAGCTCAATCTCAATAAAAAAAATCAATCAAAATTTAAATAGATTTTTCAATAGTTTAATTAATTTTAAATTTAATTTGATTCGATATAATTATCTTATCAAATAAATCTGAATATTATAAATTTTGACTTGATTTATTTAGTGTGCCATCCAAATCTTTTTAATAAGGATTCACATTTGAAAATCTAAAAAAAAACATCCAACAGAAGAATCGAATCCTGATTATCATCCTTCTGTCCTGACTCACTGAGGGTTGACCCTGTATGTTCTTACGTAGTTCCTTAGGATACTAAATTGCTATTTTTCTTTATTTTTTTCTCATCTTTTTCCCAAATATTATTTTCTTTTTCCCCTTTTTTTTTCTAAAGATTTTTGTCCACTAGAATTTGTCACGCCTCCAATTAAAACAGAATATAAGATTTTAAATATAAATTTTAATTTTTTAGTGTTAAAGTATATATATAGACTAAAAAATTTTGGCATTTGATGAAAAATAGTCAGTAAACTTTTGAGAACATATTACAGTATTTTGGGATAACCGTTATGTGACCGCGGAAATTACGCAACGGGTTTGTAACGGCCGTTATGTTAGCGTGTTATAAGGGGGCAGTCCCTCATCCTCGTCACCTTGCTTCCTGTCCGACCTCTCTTCAGATTAGGGTTTGTCCTGTTCCCGGGTAGGATAGCAGATCCATCCATGGCGACAAACCAAATCTTCGTGAAGTTTCTAGACGGAAGAACCCGCTGCCTCCAGATCCAGTCTCCCACCGTCTCCGGTGAAGCCCTAAGGCGCGATATTGTAGCCAGAACTGGAATTCCCTTCGGTCCCTCCGCGTCGTCTCCGGAATCCGGGAGATATCTGACTCTACGATCATATCTGCCTCCAGTGATGGTCTCTTCCCCTCCGTCACCCTCCTCCTCCGTCTTCCCGGCGGCAAGGGAGGGTTCGGTTCCCTGCTCCGAGGCGCTGCGACCAAGGCTGGTCAAAAGAAAACAAACAATTTTGACGCTTGCAGAGATATGAGCGGTCGCCGGCTGCGCCATGTGAATGCCGAGAAGAAGCTCGAGGAGTGGAAGGCCGAGGCTGAGGAGCGAAGGTTGGAGAAACTCGCGGAGGATTTCCTTAGGAAGAAGGCGAAGGAGGTGAAAAAGAACTCCACGGTGGTTGTGGAAAAGTACTTGCAGAAGTACAGAGAGGATGCTGAGAAGTGCATGGAGGAAGTTGAGGAATCTGTGCGACAATCATTTGCATTGTACAAGGAGTCAAAGCGCAAAATTTTACCTTTATCAGAACCTTCTTCTAAGCGTCTGAAGATATGGTAAGTTTATTTGATTGGCATTTCCTGGTTAATTATTTTTCAACCAAAAAGTATTATATAGTATACTTTCTTCTTGTGCAATCCTTGATTAACTTTGACTTGGTTTTGTAGGCTGGGAAAGAAAAAGATGGATGAAAGTGATAGTGAGAGTGACGATGGCGAACTTGAAGATAAAGACGATGATAGTGATTATGACGATCGGAAATCTGAGGTGTTAGATGGTGGAAATTGTTCGATTCAAAGTGAGCTGCAAGATGGTGGCTCACCATCTGGTTCTGTTTCTATTCCTAATTCAGACGGAGAATCATCTGGTGGTGGTTCTGAGAAAAGCAATGTTGATGAAATAAGTAAAGGCGATGCCTTGATTTCTCTGGGAATAGAACAGCATTCTGGAAGTAGAGGCAGCAATTCTACATCAGATGAAATTCTCAACTGTGAAACTGGAACACCAGAGGAAGTTGATGCTCAAACTGATTTGGTTTCTGGTTCCATGGTTGCAACAGAGTTAAGTGTGGCTAAATCAGAAAAGGAAAATCAACCTGAGTCAGTGGAGAAAAAGACTGAACTTGTAGTCCAAACGAGCACTGATAATTCCTCTCCGGATGAATCTTTTAATTTTGATGATTATGACTCTACAGATGGTTTGGAGGTACATTCATCCTGATCTAATATTATATATCATGGTGTTCAGATCTTTTAAATAATCGGACTAAGCATTTGTACTTTTGTTGATAATATATCAAGTTTAAGCACTATGTTGTCAACTACTCTAGTTCTTACTATCCTTTTATATGAAAATCTACTTTAGCAATATTTAACTTTTAATACTTGTAAATGTCTTACCTCTATTGACAAACGCTAGTATTTTCAACGTGATGCTTACTAAATCCCTCTAGTAATTTCAAGTTTCAACTTGATGCTTCTCGGAACTATCGTGATATCTTTGAAATGTTTGTTAGAATTCTAATATTTCAAAAGAAACATAGTCTGTGTTAGTGTATGTTATTCATATGTACAATTATGTGAGTTGATTAGATAGGGTGATATTATAGATTATTTAGGGTGGGACACAGAATTTATTTATTTTTTTTAGGTCCATTCAAATCACATTGTTTGCATGCTTTCTTCTTATTGCCTAACTATTTAATAGGTCAGTTGGTTGAAATCAAGAATTTTAGAGCACTGATATTGGTGTAATATGCTAGTTGCTGGAAAGTTTGAAGTTTTGGCATTAAGTCAGATTGCTACAGTCTTCATACCAACCGTCTCAAACCTGGTATAATTTGTGACCATTCTAGACCATGTGTGGCAGATCATGTTTGTCTGTCATAGCACATATTTGACTTGCAATGCAAAGATGATTCTGGCCTTTCAAATTGGATGCTTTTTGAATTAGATGAAGCCTGATCTTGTTTGAAAATAGTTCAGAGGATTATCATAGGAATTAGAGACAACCTCAAAGAAAGTTCATCTGATTTGTCACGACGGTTGTATATTTGAGAACATTGATATACCTATACTCAAAGATCTTGGAATCAGTATGTGTCTATATCGATCGAATCAGCTGAATCAGATTCGCAGAATAGGAATTGATAAAGAAAATGAAAAAAAAAATAAAAGTTAAAAAAATAAAATAAAATCAGTTGTGTCATATGTACAATTACATATTGTTCTTTGGTTTTTATAATTTTCATTAATATCTAAGTTGATCTTAGTATCGTTTAAAAAGTATCATATATTACCTTAAATGTAATTTAATATAGTATTGTGTTTTTCCTTTATCATTTAGGCATATCAATTTAATATGTTTTTACTTCTCCTGAAAGCAGATCAACCTGTAACATGTCCCATATTTTAGAAATAATCAAACTAGTTGTGTCAGGCGGCCCAATTGCCCAGCATATTGATGTGGATCTTCCCCGAACATAGCGTTTCAATAGGTTAGCATATGCAAGATATAGGAGCCAAAGTATTTGGTGATGACGAAAGTTGGAATTCTTGCTTATTAGATTTTTTTTCAAGGTAGAATGGTAAATATGCTTTTGTCCACGTGTGATGCTAAGTCTACACGTAGCTGCTAAATAGTCCCCTCGGGATGGCCCATTAGCTAGAGCAGCATAAATGCTGTTATAAGTGGGTAGGGGTCGAATGTTGGTGTGGGGTCTAAAATTCTCACTCGGGCTCAGAAATCCTATGTTGTTTTTGGCCAACAAATCAAGGGACATAACTCCTCCCTCTCTTCCTCCCTCTCCGTAATTTACATTCCTTCATCATCACCGAGGGATCAACAGTGAAGGACGTTAGAGGCGAACGTAATCGATTTTTACTACCATATGCTAAATCTATCTCCACAGCATTGCATGAAACACAACCATTTTGAGTGATTATCTGAGAGAGAGAGCCTTCTGAGCTGAATCCAATCCAGACCTGCCATTATACAAAACACACAAACACATTTATATGTATCCTTTGTTGAATTCTTGTCCATTGCTTTGTATCAACCCCATTTTCTCTGGTGACTGATGATTCTTTTAAGTAGTCGTTTGATTTTACGTCATCATCTGGCTTGGAAATGCGCCTAATTAGTTGCCTTTTTCCACATTCGCAGCTACTCGGAATGGAACGGCTCAAAACATTGTTGCAGAAGTATGGTCTTAAATGTGGCGGTACCTTGAAGGAGCGTGCTGCCAGGCTCTTCCTGCTCAAAACGACTCCTGTGGAGAAGTTGCCTAAGAAGGTGCTCGCGAGGCCTTGAGAGAGCTGATGAGGCTTTAACCATTACCATCAATGGGCACTTCATCCTGCATATTTACCATCAACACGCCATGCAGCATAGTGAAAGATGACTGCTCTGCGAGTAGATGTGGATGTATTACTATTTTGAATCTGAAATATTGTGGTTGTGCTCTGTTGGTGTATATTTTAACTCTGATTTTTTCGTAAACTGAGTAAAACTGATATAGCAAAAAGGCTACACGGGGCTAGAGGAACGTGTACCTTAGTGACAGTAGAGAATGTTAATAATTTTTTTTTCCCAATTTCTGTAAAAGGTAATTTGCTCATTTCAAATGCTTCTATTGGGCGGCTTTATAGTCATTGTGAAAAAAATAATTCATAGTGATCGAACGGTCTTTTAGACAAGAGAGACATACTTCCTGAGAAAGCTTTAGGGGATCGACTCTTGTTTCAGTCCTACAATGTTTCATCCGAGCCTCAACTCGATTATGTCCATGGAAACTATTAAAAAGGCGACTTATTTCAAGTGCTCCTATCAATCGGCTCATGGAGAGAGGATATTAAACTGATCTAGCAAAAAGATTAGATGGGGCTAGAGAAACATGTACTGCTCCATATTAAAAAAAAAAAGATAAATTGAAAAATATTCACATACAACTTCAGAAAATTTTTATAAATTCATTGTACTTGATCAAATCGATGTCTGAGAATCAAATTGGATACTCTACCCATCGTGTTATTAAACTTTTTTTAAGATTGGTCTCCTTGTGTGGATGTGCAACAAGCAAAAGGTCATTCAAATAAACATGTGCATAAACAAACAAAAAGAGAGCAAAAAAAAAATGCATATCATTACAAAGCAACTCCTTTTAGGTTCAATACTCCAATTATCCTGCGAGCAGCATAATTTTATGACGATGTAGCTAATAAGCTCGAAAACCATACATCTATCTCAATATGCGAATATTTACAAACAATGCACATGAAACGTCTTTCCGAGTACATAAAACACATACAATAAATTTATTCTAAATGAACGTTCTATCATTTGACTAACTTTGGTTGAGTGGCTGCCGACATTGCTCGCAGGCAACTAGCTATCTGGGTGAAGGATGGCCTTTGTGCAGGATCAGGAGACCAGCACTGCTCCATAAGCTTTCTCCACTCCGGATCACAAGTGACTGGCACTGGAGGCCTCAATGTATTATTCACAATACCCCCTGCAAAAATTTTACATATAGGTGATGGAGCACTTCGGAGGTTATATTGATAACCGTGAAATCATTTGTGCTTACTTGATATTTGTGAGAATGTGTTTCATGGAGGAGAATATAGAACTTTGCATCCAATGTGGAGAAAGTATTCAAAGTAAATTAAAAACTCCAAGGAACAAGAAATGTGTTTCGTGGAGGAGAATATAGAACTTTTTGCATCCAATGTGGGAGAAAGTATTCAAAGTAAATTAAAAACTCTCCAAGGAACAAGAAATGTGTTTCGTGGAGGAGAATATAGAACTTTTTGCATCCAATGTGGGAGAAAGTATTCAAAGTAAATTAAAAACTCTCCATGGAACAAGAAAATTCGGGGGTCATTACCAATTCACTAGAACACCAAATGTTTCGTCAAGTAGATTATCAAGTGTCAATAGCATAATAAATATGAAGGATTGGGAGAAGGATGTCTTAAGAATTGGATGAACATGTTATAGGGTATTTAGATTAAAAATTCCTAGTCTCCTAAAAAAAAATTATTTGGGCGAGGTGAATGATAATTGATGAACCAAATAGGATGAATATCATCATTCAAACATTTCCACAACTAGCCAATTTTATTGTTCTATCCTCAACTCTTGTACTTCAAATGAGTTAGAACAGTTTTTTCCTTTTCTATTTTTGGTTTCCAGTCTGATATTGATCTAATTATAAAGAGTGCCCAATATTGATCTAATTATAAAGAGGGTGCCCAGTCGAAGACAACACATGTAAGTATTTCCTCTGGTCTACCTTAACTCCATCTACTGCAACTCAATATTATGATAATAAGATATATAGAGAATAAAAAAACAATATCCTAACATGTTTATCCGTTTCTATCGAGTCTCTCTCTCTCTAGGAATTTTCCCAAAATATACATTTAGCGAGATCGTTGGTGAGATTCCTTTAGTTTTTCTTTACTTGGATTGAAATGAGGAAGAAAGAAGGTAGACTATGCAAACAAGAAAGAAACGGGAAACAAAATTTCAGTTATTAAAATTTTCATTCAGATGCTTCTTCCTCAACTGGGCAGAGAAATCATACTTTGGTCTTATGATGGCCACACCGCTGACCACACTGCCCTGTCGCTACCGATGTCATTACCATGAGGCTCATCGGCTTTCAAGAGGCATCCTTTTAAAAAATCCGAAGACCAGGTGACAGTGTGGGAGGCAGGAAGGGAGGATTTGGGATCAAATCTGAATTAGGGAAAAGTCCATATGAGAGGAGACAACAAGCTCAACCTCAAAGAGGGCCAGCTCTATGTCTAAGTGGCAAGATCAGAAGAGACAAAAGTAATGCAGAAATGGAAGAGGACAGATTTGAAGAGAGATGGGGGAGGCAAATTAAGAAGGGATTGACATAATTGGAGATAGCGGAGAAGGTGGGGCCAGTATTAGCACTGATGAAGATGTAATCAAGGGAGGTTAGCTGTGTTGGTAGGGTCTATTTATTGCTTGACAGATGGCTTAGGTTGTGTTTCTCTATGGTCCCTCTCCTAATGCAATTCTTAAAATTCGTCGAGAAGTACATTCTACAGGTCATTAACAGTTGGATTGTAATAATTCCCATCCTGAGCAATAAAAGTAATTTGAAAAGTTGCTTTAAGGAGGTGCTAAAGAAAGAATTTCCATATAATCTAAGTAGCTTAAAATACTTGTTTTTGCATAATTAAATTGGTCCATGTTGCCATTGAGTTGGACAAGATCTTCAAAAATTCTTGATAGCCAGTTATGATTAACTTACAATATGCCTATCAAACACATTTTAGTTCATTTATTGAAATACTTTTTCAACTCAAAGCATACCTATAATTGCACCATAATGCATGTTGGCATAAGGCTCTTCTCCTGTGAGAATTTCCACATAACAATGCCAAATGAAAACACATCCACCTGCAGAATCACCAGTACTCAAAAAATGTTGGAAACTAGATATGCATATCAAAGGAAAGCAGCACTAAGAACACCAAAACTCAAAATGTGAATGAGGATTTGTTGATGTACAGAAAACCAAAGGCTTTACACTTGAGAGAAAAAATAAAAGCAGATGAAAGATGGTCCAGTTTTATAGGAAGCTGGAAATGAAATTCACTGAAATATAGTAAGAATTTCATTATAAAAAAATTATTGGTACCTTTTCTGACACTTTGTTGCTGCCTCCATTCAATAATTCTGGTGCCATCCCTGGTAGTGTCCTCTAACACCACCAGAAACAAGAGTATTTCGTTTTATTTTTGACAAACCAAAATCTCCAACCTAGAAACATCCACATTGAGTTAACTAAACTAGTAGGAAAAACAGTAAGATCATTTCATTCACGACCAAGATTTAAAATTTGTTCCATAATGAAAATAGAGGAAAAAAAAAGTCAACTTAACCTAGGTGTCAGATGGTAACTGCAATTAAGCTATTATAAAAACAATACCTTGCAAATAGGGCGTGACTGATCTTTAAGGTTTACAAGTAAATTATCACATTTCAGATCAAAGTGCACGATATTCTTAGAATGCAAATACTCCATTCCAAAAGCAGCATCCATTGCGATGATAAGCCTCTTACGGCGATCAAGATATCTGTTAAAATATGCAATTAAAATATCTCTATACAGAATACTAAAAAACCAATTCAAACATGGAATATGAAGGATTCACAAAGAATAGAAAAGCAAACATTTACTTGTCCTTGCGTAGTAAAACATGTCGTAAAGAACCATTCACCATAAATTCTGTCACAGTTGCTAAGGTACCACCTGGTCCATCTTTAACAACTCCATAAAAAGCCACCACGTTTGGATGATGGAGCTGGGAAAGGATCTCAGCTTCCCGCCAAAACTCTATGGTCTATAAGCAGTTAAATGTCACTACTACCATATGTTTCTCTTGATTTACCACTAACTAGGTGTGGAATAGGTAAAAACTCTTAAAACTGGTAGAATTACTCTTCCAATCGTGAATTATGAAATTCAAGAGACAACTGAATAAAACAAAAGATAGCTGATACTTACTAGTCTCTCCTGCTCAGATGATCTACCTGCAAAACAGCTCTTTTTTATTCGTTTAATAGCCACATCAGTGCCTCTCCATTTTCCATGATATACAGTACCATAAGTGCCAGAACCCAGTTCACGCAGTTCTTCAAGATCTTCATTCATTATAATCTGTGAATGCATGACATTTAGAATTGGAAGCATATATAAAAATCAGGACTGAATAAATTATCAAAAACAAATACAGGTCCAAGTCCGATTACATGTGAAACATGAGACAGGGAAAAGATAACCATCTGGCTTAGATATACCTGATGGTTAGTGAAAAGAAGTTATTTTCAAGTGTTTAAGGTCTTTCCACAGATAGGACAACATATATGAACTGCATGTGAAGAATGCAGCCCACAATATAGGAACACTTTTGCCTTAAAATTACAAGGTGTTCAGTCAAGATTTTGGCTTCACATGCTATAGTAGGCAATAAACATGGTTGAAAACACCACTTCCAACTCTTTATAACTCAAGCACGACAGAAAAAGATATTTCCTACCAAGACATTTACCGGAATTTGATAAATTACAGCACCTGATTACCATGCATCATATATCTTACCTGTACATTGCTAAGATCCATATCCTCCATAAAAGTATCAACAACGGGCTCAACAATCTCACCACCTTCGAATTTGGATTCCTAGTTCAAAAAAAAAAAAAAAAGTCTTACCATGGTAACAATTACAAAATAGTGGAAAGCAGGTCTACAATGGTGCAGAGAACAACATGCCTCATTTTCTGCATGCGAAGCTTGTTGTTCCTGGTCCTTTCCAAGGTGATGAGAGATTTGTGAAGGAACAAAACCTGGCTGCAAAATATTTGATTTTGAAACAGATGTCTCTTCCATTTCCTCAGGGAAATCACCGTTACCAAAATCAACTTTCTCGTTCCCCTGAGGGGTCAACTGGTATGGTATAGAGATCCCTCCTTCCACATCAGGAAGCAAAGATGAGTAACCAATGTGGTCTTGATCAATAAGAGAAAATTCCTTGTGTTTAAACTCATCTTGGGCCAGATTTCTGAAGAATGACCAATTTTTAGGCTCATGATTTTGCATGTTCACACTAAATCCAGTATCATCTTTACGAAGGTTGGTTATATTAGACAAGTCACCAGCAATTCTGGCTTTGTTGAAGATATCATTGAGCAGATTAGGAGGGAACCGATCATTTATGTCAATTAGAATGTCACTGCGATCTGCAGTGGGAACAGACATATCCTGAAACACAGTCCCACCAGCACTCTCCACCCAACTAAAAGCTGTTTTTTTATCAGCAAGATTACTATTATATGAATCATTGGGTATTTCTTGCTGCTGAATATCAGGTAGAACAGAAGGATCCTCCTGTTCCCTACTGTAATGGCCATCAGTATCTTGATCTTGAATATTGATTTTAGCCATCTCAGCTTCACCATCTATTTCCTTCTCCATATATCTGCTCAATTTGGACTCCTGTGCAATCCTATCTTCAACAACATTAGGTTTCTCATATTCAGACTTTGAAGTTGCATGTTGAGATTGGGGTTTTTGCATCTTTGTCACTTGTTTAGAACCCTTTAGATCACTGATGGCATTGGTTTGATTGGGTGCTACCAGAACTGTACTTGCTACAGCTTCATTTTGGTCATGCAAGTTGTTAGTAATCAAAGAATTCATAGGTTGTGATGAATAATTTACCGTTTCTGACTCTTTCTGAATCATAACTGGTTCAAATATATTTTCTGGATTGATTGCATTTGCCCCTTTCTTATGCTTCTCAAAATGTAAGAACTCTTCTATATTAGCATTTCCAGGGTGTTCTGGCTTTCCAGATGACATAGAATTCTCTGCCTGTGAGCTCAATTCCCCCTCAAGAAGCGGGTCAGCAGATTCAGCGATAGATTCTTGAGTAGTGATGGAGCATGCCTGATTTATCATAAAATGGGAATTAATATTGTCATCAGATTTAGATAATCGATTTAGAAACTTCTTCTGCTCTCTAGGAAGCCTCTCAGATTGATATACTCGAAAAGGACGAGATGGTGGATCTGTGCAGTTTACATCAGTTGCATCAACCTCATAGTCAGAGAAGCCAGATGTTAAAGCTCCACTAGAACACAGTTCATCTTCATTCATCTTGGCACCCTGTCCAGCATTCACAGTTTTGGCAGATGACAAGACTGGAACAGTTTCCCCTGATTTCCCCTTGTTTTGTGCAGGTGGCACTGATGTCAAAATTTCAGCTGCAGAAACAATCTTAGGAACATCTGACTGCAATGGAGCATCAAGTTGCTGAGAGTTTACATTAGGTTCTGTACTGTGGGCATTGGTACGCTCATTTTCTACTTTTCTTTGAGAGAAACCAAGTAATTCAAGTTTCTCATTCTTTAGTAAGGTATCTGCATCAAATGAACTCATAGCACTATATGGGCTTTGCATTGTACCCTGATAAAAAGGTTGACCTGGCTGAAAAGAAACACTAGCAGTATAGTTGGATCTATAATCAGATGGAACAGATAGAGGAATAGAAATTGTGCTATTTGCATCTTCATATCGATCGTAAGGGTTGATGTGGTAAGCATAGTGTTCACCTTCAACATAGTGGCATATATGGTCCTCAAAGTTCTGTGAATGTCTATTGTAATCACTGGATGAGTTTGCCTCCCCAGTCGGAATAAAGTTTCTAGAAGAAATTGCATGAGCAGTATCAAACCCAATTGACTGATTTCTGCTTGTGTCAGCATTAGCTCTTTCAGTCTCAGCATTAAGATTGAGTAGCTGGTCCAAGTCACTTGCTGATGTGCTTGCCATGCCATGCTGATATGAAGAATTTCGTGATCCAAAATCCATCCCATTGACAGCAGCAATGAACTGAACCTCAGAATCTCCCTCTCTGCTACCTGAACCGAAGTGCACATCATCTGTATCATCTGATGTAAATAGAAACATCCTGAGTTTTTGTGATCCTTCACCACCTTCAAGAATGGTGCATTCCTCCAACATATTCTGCAAATCTTCATCAGAAGATACTGATATCAAGGCATCCAATTCTTCTCCAGGTAATTGGTACTTGATAGTATGAGGTCTATTATATATTGCCATTGTCTTTTGCATGAGTTCATTCCATGAAATATCCCTTTTTACGCTTATAATACGGGTGTCGCCTCCAACATATCTCAGTCTTCCATCACTAGGACGAGGTAAAATCTTACCACCAAAACTGCAGAGATACTTCATCCCTTTTGTCGAGATATCAGAAGATTCTGATGAGGTGTACCCAGGAGCAACTGTTTGACCACTTCCATGACCAGATGACACTCGTGGTATGGACCTTGTTGATGCATAATGACCTTTATTATCAGTTTCAGATAAGTTTTTCTTCTCCATTCCTTTCATCTGCTGATTATTACTAATCATATTCATTGAGACATCTACTACACTTTCAGACCCTGTGTGTGGTATTGTCACCCCCATCATGTCCATGTAGCTAGTGACTACATCTCGATTCCCAGATGCACTTTGAACTGCGGGCTTCTTGAAAATTGCGATCTCGCATAAATTCAAGAGCAAATTCTTCACCTGTCTGGATTGAGTAATTCAGAACAGGCAATGCACCACTTGATGCACTAGCCTCTGGTGGTCTAACATTAGCGTTACATGAACTTGGTAGAAATTGTGTAGACCTTTGATTAGCAGAGCCATCAACTTTTCTAGCATCCATCAGAATTTTGAGATATTCAGAGCTTGTCAGATCATTCTAAAACTTGTAGATATAACTCTCTCTATTGACCCATATTATGCAGAGAATTTCCAAGAATAGTCAACCACGAAAAATAGTTAATGCACAAGCTGCCAATGATATCACACTTGATCAACATAAAACAACTTCTTGCCAGGCTGGCCCATAAGAAATATTTTTTTTGTGAAAAGCTTTGCACTCCTCAAAACAACAGATGCTCTGCAAACAGGATTAAAGAAAAATGAAAAATGAAAAAAATAAAATAAAATGTGAATCAGCTAACTGTTCCACTAGTCCTTTACATTCAAAAGAAGCATATTAAGCTATTCCACTTAGGCTTAAAGCTACTTAATGAAACACAAAACACAGAGCAAAAAAAATAGTATATCACTCAACAACAACCAAACAGCTAAAGCATAAGATTCATGATCAATCCAGTAAAAGAACAAGGATCCTGTATAAGAACAAGGATCATTCTAAATGATTTTTTTGCTTGGAGTAAATCAACATACACTTATCCTCACTCCTCAACACCACATATAACCCGCAACAACGTTCTCATTATGGTTATAGAAATAACAATAATTTAGAATCAATCTTTTCTATAAATTCAGCAAACCTTTTGGCACCTCCATCGAGTTGGCCGAGCAAGCCTGCTGTAGAGAGGGAGAGGAAGATAGGAGTTTGGTCCATCAATTATAGCAATCATAAAGATCTAATACCTAAAAGACTTAGGAAGAGTTGACTTAATCTACCTTCCGGTGCCCTACGGACCCTAACGTCATAACATTAAACTGCAAGCAAGGGAATCGACTATTAGAGCAATACGAACAGCAACCAGACCACCCAAACAAAAACAGTTTCTGTGAGAGCAAAACTAAATGGTCTACTGAGAAACAAAGTCCAGAAGTCTCCACTGTTAAGCCACAAGATAAGCGAACTTTAGCAGCCATAATACAAGCCTGAGAAAGATAACCTAAAATAACAATCCTCGGTAACTAAAAATTATTAAGCATACGAAACGCGTGCAAAACAAAATCAGAGCTAAAGAACAATCGACCGTAGCAAAACAAGCAGGGCGATCGCTTACACAACGACACGAAAAGGAACAAGATGGGAGGGTGTCCAGAAACTAAGAACAAAAGCAGTAGAAAGCAAGATCCCGCACCAGGAAGAGCCGCGGTGCTGATGGATCCTAGGGGATGCGACGCGATCGGCGTGTGCTTGCGTCTAACGTCCCGCTTCCTTTCGTCGTCCTCGTTAGTCAAGCGAGAATCATCCCGAGGCGACGGACGGGAGCAAAAGACCGCCGTCCTTTCGGACAACGCGCAGAAGAGAGGCAAAAATTGACAGCACACCCTCTCTCTCTCTCCAACCAAACAAGACGACTAACACAAAATGGGGTTGGCGAACCACTCGATCTGATTCCGGTTCTTCGGAAGATTTGATTGGGCCGAAAGCGTCGGAAGGGTTCCGAAATCGAAACGAGTAAAAATTAAAAGAATTATCGAAAATATTTTTTTATTCGTCGTGAAAGGACATATAATATTTTATTTTTATTTTCTTAATTCTAATATAATTGTTACAGATTATAATATTTAAATGATTTTTAATTAAGTCAAAGTGATTTTTGATAAATTCAATCATTTTTATTAAATTTCTAATAAAAAAATATCTATACCATAGCAATTATAAACTACATAGTAATTTCCACTGATAAAATCGGATGAGTAATATAATAATTCTAGAGGAAAGAATTTTTTTCTTTTGCACCATATAATTTTTCAATACAAATATTTAAGTTACAGAGTGATTTTGATCCATTTCTAAGAATTTTAATTATATTGATAAAAAAAATACTTTAAACTCTATGAAAATTTTTAATTAAGTTAAAATAATACTTTCTATACTGCAATATTTATATTTTACCCCATATTTGAGATAATAATAGCGGAATAAAAGTTTTTTAATATACTTAACCCTAATCTCCAATACAACCACATCAATCATAGATTCACTCCGACGCATCAATCAAATATTCCTCAACCTCTGACTCAATGAAGATAGATATATTCACTTTGTCCCGTCAGAATCATCCGTTGATTAAAACAATACAAATACTACTGTTACGTATAGACAAGAGTCGATGTACATCTAAAATTTTCATCCGAATTCAAAAATCTTCCATCATTTTTTATTAACACATCAAAAGACATAGACATAACCTCCATGATTTATTTCTTTTTGTTATTACCGAAGAATCAACTATAAAAAAAAATGCTAAGACAAACATGATCATCTCTTACTCGTGCTGTTTGACAACATACAAAGCAATAACCAGAAAATGCTGTTTGACAACATACAAAGCAATAACAAGAAAATGCACAACTAATCGGTTGAGTTGACAAAACGCAAAGGAACACTGCAAGACTTTAAGCCAAATGGAATACGACACTAGTTTAATATTTTTTGAAACTTCAAACTAAATCCACCAAAAACAATTCGTGCTAAAGGTACCCATTAATCTTATTATTTGCAATAAATCTGACAGCCCTTTTGAAATCACCACCACAACAAGATTATTTCAACGGAACTCAGAGGAGATTGGTCGAGTTGATAACGTAGATAAGAGATAATAGATAAAATGAATTAACTTCCAACGGTAAATAAACAAGTTCTATATAGCCAGGGGTTGGAAAGCCAGCTCCAATATTTGAAAATTAACCCCGATTTCATCATCAAATCTAATCCATAATCTTCGTCTGCGAATGGGCTCGATGGTTACTTGTCTTACTCAATCCATGAGATGCCTAACACCTTTGCCATAAAGCTATAACGATCGGCGGCTTCGTCGATCTGCCATGATTTCACACAAACACATTAGATCATAGTGGGTTGAACAAATGTCGCAGTCGAGTAGAAGAACAAACCATTTTCTGTGTAGGCCGACCAGCTCCATGCCCTGCCTTACATTCAATGCGACCAATTATTGGGTTGGTCTGTGGACTGTTCTCGATACTTGTATACAAGACGTATTGCAACGTCTGTTAATGTAAAAATTAAATTATTATTATTATTATTAAGAAAATCCTAAAGAATTATTGAATATAGAAAAATCAAATGCTCATCTTATTGTTACCTGGTTTTGCTTTTACTCATTGATACGATATTGCCAGATTTGATTTTAAAAAAAATCAGATTACTAGAAAAGTATGCTTGAATCAAATAGAACGAACAATACTTGAGCAAATATGATTTATGTCAGTCAAACAAATTTGGTATAGTAGAACTAAGCCTCTCCTCAGGACCCGGAAGATGCAAATCCATCCAACTCAAATATATCAAATAGTTTTCAAAAACTTGATTGAAGGCTACTTATCTTGCCTATCGATTGACCTCCCTGATTAGACAAGCTATCCAAACCATGTCCAAAAGATAGAAAATCAGTTTGACAGCCCATATTGAAAGGTAATTTCTCTCCCATTGTTCTCTTTAAGAATGGGTTAAGATAAAATCAAAAGCTGCTTCACATGATGAGTTTAACAGATCTCTAAGAATTACGATTGTAGTGGCATATCAACATGTGGTTGAGAAGGTCAAATATATTTCGTAGTTTCCAATTTCAAAATTTAAAGGAGATAAGCCAAGCAAGCCATGGTTACAATAATTATCCCATAAAAAACAAGATTATTGTAAGCATTTTTGTATCTTAAAGCTAAATCAATGTACCAAGTTGCCAATGCAAAAATATTTAACTAACTCTTCCATAACCAGATAATGAAGCCTCATGTTATATTTGTCAACAAGTTCTTACTTTTAGGAACATGTAACATGCAAAGGTTCCATCGATTTTCCTCTAGGACAAATTTTTTTAATGAAATATAATTAAGGTTGACACAACAGTAAGATTGTTGTCTTGTGACCGAGGTCACAAGTTCAAATCCTGGAAACATCCTCTTGCAAAAAAGCAAGGTAAGGCTGCGTACAATGAATTCCTTCTTCGGTACCCCGCGTGGCTGGAGCTTTGTACACAGGGTTATAATTTTTTTATAATTAAGGTTGACAATAAGTATCCAAGACAACTATACGTTAAAATTAGGATAATGCTTCTATTATTCATTGTTCTCTTGTATATGTGCATAGAGATGGACATTGAAACAAGAACATTAAGGACATTGAATATGACAAAAATATTAAAATCATAAGCAAAAGGCTTTAAAACTCCAACAACATGGATTTGGCTAAAAAGGGGAACTCACTGCTAGTAGTTTCAATGAGTGCAATGGCACAACACGATCATCATGATCAGCTGTCAAAAGCATGGTTGATGGATACTGACAAGGCATACCAGAGCTTTTTTCCCATGGTCTTGTTACGGTATGAAGCGGTGAGTATCTGATGACAAATATAGAAAAGTTCAAATATGAAAAATGAAACATCTCAAACAAAGAAACACAGCATCGAATAAAAATTCAAGATATGTCTCCATGCATACCCAAGGCATGCGCTTCAAAACAAAATCAAGAACCAAGTTGTGCATTGCCATTTAGTCTTAGTGCACTAAGGAAATATTTAAAGAAATAGGCTGTCAATGCAAGAAGCAGCGACAGGAGCAGCAGAACAAGATACATGGCTTAATATTAGTTGGCACACAGACACATACTCTACCAACATGGACCGGGCACTTGGCTAGCAGTAACCAATTTAACATCACAAAAAAGGAGAAATGAAGAAAGCAAAAAAAGAAAAAAGAAAGTAAAATGATCCTCCCTGTATACCCTAATGACATGAACCAATATTAATCGACAATGTCAGTAAAGACTAGTATTTGAAACATTAATATTTTGGAATTTTTGCTCCTAACATTATATGCCAGAAAGAAGATAGCAATGAGAATTGGAAACGCCAACTGCAATACTTATCTACCAATAGCTAAGAAAAAATAATTAAATATGATAGTTATTGTTTAGTGTTGACTTTTTCCGCCCTTAACCTTCAGCCCCCCTTTTCATGAACAACAGATATGAATTCTTATAGACTACAGGCTTTATGATTATATCACATCTTATTCTTTATCCCATTATTTCCTTGCTTGCATATGAGGCTAGCTCAGTAGAGTCCTCGAATGGAGGCAAAACAAGCTAAATTGATTTAGTAGTTAGCTAAGACACTGCCCACACTTGCAATGGTATGACCAAGGCAAATACGAGTTATAATGATAAAAACAAGCTATAATGATAGGATACAATATAATTAGACTGCATATCCCAATTGATGTAGCTAGTCAAGTCATAGCTCAACCGTGTTTAAACTCATTTAAAAGCCCAATATATTTGCATCCGAGTTACAAAATTGCGTAGAGTATCCTTGAACATGTGAGTCAATAGGACACATCTAACATCAACTTAAGTTTGTACATATCTAAGCTGTTCTTATGCCAAGTATTAAGTGATTATTATCTCAATGAGCTAACACTGACACAGGCAATAAAAAAATAATGAATACTAAAACCAAATTTCCTTTTCACACTTTTCCCTTTCTATTCTCCTTTCCTTTTCCCACGCTGAAGGTTACCTATCTCCCTTCAGCTGCACAACCCACCATTGGCTATTTCTGCTTATATCCCTAATGAACACTGCTTTCCCAGACCACTATTATTAGCATTCCCATAACATTAGATAACACTTAGGCAATTTATTTATGCACTATTATTTCTCTTATCCCTGGTGATTATCCACATTCCAGTAGAGCCAAAGATGCAACCTTGTGGGTGCACAACTAGTCCAAGGTTCACATCCTCTCTAAGGCTAATGAATAATATAGATTTTAATTTGGAGATTTCTCCCTTGAAAAGAAAACCTTTTAAAGTTTTTTTACACAAAAATCTTGTTTTGCTCCATTTTGTATAGTTGTATCATATCTTGTGTGGCAATCCGCTCAAGCAAAAGATTGCTATGCTCTACCACTGACCCAAAATGCTTAATCTCAAGCAAATAGCAGTTCACTCATTTAAATATTCATTAGCTCACAACTTTTCCATATGAGTCTATACTAGGATGTCACAAACTCCCAACTTAAGGATTGACATTCTTGATAATCCCCCAAGTCTAACCTAGAGTCATCTCAAAATAGTGAAATGCCAAGCCTAAAAGTAGGCTTTGGTGATATTGAAATGTTAATACCCACCCATATGAGAGAACTAGCATATGACTTGTTAAGACATTGGAAAAAATGCTCGAGTCCAAATGGAAAAAATTACCTTCCATTCGCTTATAATTCTTCGTGTGGGGTTAAACAAGGATGTTACATAATGCAAATAAACTATAATATCTATCTAAATCTAGAACATTAATGTGTACTAAAGGAGGTTATTTTGTTATGGTTTTGCTAAGTCATTATATATGACTGTTCCCAATGCCTAAGAAGAATTGGCAGCTTCAATTGTTACTGAGTTTCATTGATGACTCATGAGTAAACTTTTTTCTCATGCTTGTTTGGTGAAATGGAAAGGGTAATATTGTAGAAATGGTAAAAATGAATTGTTTATTAATGAAAGACCTGTTCTTCATAATTAGATGAGGAGATGGACACGGTTTGCCTGTGTCATGGTCTGAGAGGATGAAGAAAGGGCCATGAGAGTCCTTGCGCAAGCAAAGGCAATGGAGAGGGTTTGCCGATGTGATGGTCTGAGGAGGAGAAAGAAAAGGTTGTGAGAGTCCTCATACGAACAAAAGCAATGCCGCTAATTGGCAAGAGGCAAAGAGGAATGGTGATATGATAGGAGGTGATGAGGGATGTGGCTGCAAGATTGAGAAAGGAAAGAGGAAACTGTGTGGAGAAAGAGAAGTAGGTGCATGGTTTTAAATTCCGACCCGCTTCGTCTGAAACGAATGGTATTTCTCGTTCCGACGTGAGACCGACATCGGCATGCTCACGAGATGCCGGAAGCAACGACGACAGAAGGAATCGAGATAAACTTATTCGAAAGCAATGACGAAGACACGATTGAGGGCAGACAACGAAACGACGACGACTTCGGAGGACAGGATCTCGATAGTCAACGACGGCGTGAATCAATCGCGATTGCGGTGTGAGATTGCACTGCGTGATCGTGATCGTGCAGGCACTGCGAGATTGCGATCGCGATCATGCCCGTGCTGCGATGGGGAATTTGGGAATATAATTAACAATATATAAATTATTTATTAATTAATATAAATACTGTAAAATTATTTAATATAATACTGTAAATTTTAATTAAATAAATTATTTATTAATTAATATAATTATAATATATGAATTCAAAGCATTTAAAATAATTAAATATTAATGGTTAAAAAAAATATCAAAACAATATCAGCACGCACGATACGGTACTGAAACAGTACCATTCCGATCGCGAACCGAAACCTCAGCACGGGTTGAGATTTTAAATCTTGATTAGGTGTTAATATTTCTTATTCATTTATTGTTGATGTCACTGCGTGAATTCATTGAGACAACAACATAACAGTTTTACAATAGCAGACTAGATATATAAAATGTAAAATTTGGTGTCAAATGCCTTGTATTTTTGAAGTCCTAGCAAGAATAGTTGAAATGACTAAGATTTAAACAAGACACAGCATTTAACTCATATTTTGACTAGTCAGCCTAATTTGCTTAGATAA
The DNA here is from genome assembly GCA_025175895.1 of Wurfbainia villosa. Lineage (NCBI taxonomy): Eukaryota > Viridiplantae > Streptophyta > Magnoliopsida > Zingiberales > Zingiberaceae > Wurfbainia > Wurfbainia villosa. Next base: position 3,856,138 of record JAKLTH010000299.1, on the reverse strand, counting down.
ATTGAATACAAATAATCCTATAATTATCAATGATAATGAGAGGAAAAACATTTTCCATACCTAATTAGCCAATGGAACTCCTCCTCATTGTCTGAACAACCATAATCAGAAGTCCAGGCATGACCTGAATATCAATAAAATAAAAATGTCAGCAGAGAAAACTAAGCCAAAATGCTAGCATAAGGTTATAGAGAATTGGATTAACCAATAGTGAACTTGTGGAATCGAAGCATGTCCATAACGCCAACATGAGCAAGAACACACCCAAAAAGATCTGGACGCTGCCATTAGAACTTTGTTAATAGATAATAAACTAAACAAATACAGAAAGTTTCAAAGGAGATTAAAAAGATTAAATAGTCCTGGCATATGGGAAACTAATGTGAACAAGTAGATCATAAGTTGATTTTACCTGATTCATGCAAGCTGCAACAAGAAGCCCACCATTGCTTGCACCCTCAATACATAATCGTCTTGGGTTTGTATAACCATTTGAAACAAGAAACTCAGCAGCAGAAATAAAATCATCAAAGCAATTTTGTTTCTCAGAAAGTGATCCGGCCTTATGCCATTCTTCTCCATATTCTCCTCCACCACGAATATTGGCTATGCATATGACACAACCTAAGTTTCTTGCAAGAACAAGACGACCCACACTAAAAGAAGGTGTAATGCTGATGTTGAAGCCTCCATAACCATATAGTAGAACTGGATTTGATCCATCAAGTCGGGTATTCTTCTTTGACACAACAAACATGGGTATCTTGGTCCCATCCTTGCTAGTAGAGAAAACCTAAGAAAATGGAATAAAATAAGTTCAACTTGATCAATCAATATCACAGCATAGTTCTTCAAGCTCATTAAGGACAAGAGCTTCCTTTTTCCTGAGCCATTTTGAGAATATAACTTGTTGAAAGCCAAAAAAAAAAAAAAAAAAAGGCAGCAAACAAACAACAAGCCAGGAGGCCCAACTTATGGGTCAGCTAAAACCACTCCAGCATAGATATATCAAAAGTAGTTTATTTACTGGATAATGACCTATGCAGTTAATCATCACAAACAAATATGTCTTAATCCTTAGTAGATCCACAGTATGTAGACTAAAAGACAAGAAATGACTTACTTGTTTAACTTCAAATTCAGTGCGATCAAATCCAGCAACAGAAATTTCACGAAATATCTTCATTTCTGGAACTTCTGGTGCTAAATCACACTTGTAAATAATTCCAGGTGTAAGGAAGCTAGTGAAGCCAATAAATATTGTGCTGTCTTCACGCCTACCAGAAATCCCAGAGACACTGCCAACATCTAATGGTAAATCATGTAGCAATGCTCCTGTTACCAAGTCCCGAATTTGCAAAACATGCTTAACATCACTCAGATAGCATACCACTATCTGGTTACCATTCACAGCAACAGCTGATTCCAGCACATCTTTTTCATGTTCAAGTATAATGTCAGTCCAGAGTTCTGACTTCTTGAGGTCTACCCTTACTAGCTTATATCTTGGAGCTCCTTTGTTTGTCAAAAAGGTAAATTCACTGCCATCATTTGCCACAGCCGCATAACGTGCTTCAAAGTTGTCAATGAGTTTAATAAAAGGAAGCATTTCATTACTTCCTTTAAAACCTTCAAGCCCAGTAGATAGTGATTGCAGGTCACAATAATATAACTTATTCACAGGATCACAACCTTCGTCAATTTCTAGAAGAACATACTGCATTAAACAAGAAAAACAAAGTTCAAAGTCAAAACACTGTGACAGAACAAAATTGAATATGTCAATCCAGTCATAATAATGCAGCATCTTTACAAAAGGATGAAAAGGACAATTTATAAAGAGCTGCTACGCTATGTGGGTAAATCAGCAGTCTCATAACCACAAATAAAAACAAACAGTGAGTTCAACTAGTTGAGGTCAAGCGCACAGCTCATATCCCATCATTGAACTATGGTTACAATTTATGTTCATGGTGTTGCTACACATATTTGACGCTGGCTTTCATGGCAAGAAACATCGTGGTTGTTAGCATACACTCTTTGGATAAGTTCATCAATAGTAATTGAACAAGTAAATTTCACAAGTCAGATGATCAACTTATAATACAATAACAACAACAATCAAATCTTATCCCACTAGGTAATAAAAAAGTAGCCCATCACCTTGCCATCATTAGTCACAGAACCACTAAAAATATACTTTGGATGCTCTGGATCTCTCCAGCATAAAATATCCTCTGACTGATCAGTACCCAAGAAATGATAGTAAAGCTCATGATTCAAATTGATATTTGTCTCTGTCCCCGCATCCAGTTCAGTCCCTTGTCTATGAATTATCAACAATATATACGAATTATAATGGATAATAGCAACCACCATTGAAGCTTCTCCACTAAATCATAATAACAAAATTGTGACAGGGGCATACTTAGGAGCTGGATAGCGACCATAGAAGAAACCTTTTCCATCATGGGTCCAGCTGGCTGAGGAGAACTTTACCTGAAATTAAAGGAAGCAACAAAAAAAAAGAACAAAGAATGTAATGTTACCTCAAGGTTTAAACTAGAGATTTGAAACGTGCTGGGAAGAACAGAATCATACCCATGATATGGTGTCAGGTTCGGCTTCCTTATCATCAACTCTCATCACCTTGATTGTAATCCAATCACTTCCGCTTGCACTAAGTCCGTATGCCAAATACTTACCATCCTTGCTAACAGAAGCCAATGAGAGAGCCACAGTTCCATCCTCACTAAGTTTGTTGGGATCCAATAGGACCTCTGCCTCTCCATCCAAATCTTTCTGCAAGAAAACAAAGGTTTCTAAAATCATTAACAGGAATCCTCCCCAAAAGTACACACATAAATCCAAATGAATCCACAATGAGTGACTAATAGTTTTTATTTTGTAAATTAATGTATGATTGTTCGGTTGGCACAAGCCACCACGTTATCGATCGAACAACGGCTAGCAACTAGACGGAAATTGGGGGGAGAAAAGGTAAATTTGAAACTACAACTTACAAGTTTTTATAGATTTGAAAGATTTTAAACGTTGTGATATAGTATGAAAATTCATCCAAACGTAGATTTACTAATTAACCCAAAAGAAAACCACCTGGACGTAGAGAACGCTCTGAGCCTGGAGGCCCGTATTATGATAGTAGAAGTATTTTCCACCGCGCTTGTACGGCGTATCATAGCGAGGATGATCAAACAACGCCGTGATCTTCTGCCGCAACTTTTCCCTCTCCTCGCACTTCGCCAGCACCGAGTCCGTCAGCGACACCTGCTTCTCCACGAATTCTTGACCTCCTCGGCGTCCGGATCCTCCAACCTGCGCCCGCACGCAAAAGAAAAAAAGGATCAACAAAATAGCGCACTGCTGATCTAAGATCCGATCTCAGATTTGGTTTTCAAGCCAAATGGATTCCGGAAAAATCACCATCGGTAGGGGTCGTCAACGGGGACCCCGTGGTAATCGTCGACGACGGACTCGTCGCGGCGTGCCGAAGGATAATGGAGCAGCGGGAGGGCCTCGGAGGCGGCCGGGAGAGAGAGCCCATCTTGGCGGCAAAGGCAGCAGTCGAAGAGATGGGACGATTGAGGCTTGTCGAACGGGAGCGGGGGAGGCGGCCCACGTGAGGGCGGCAAGAAGCGAGATTGGGCAATTTATGGAGGGTGCGGTCAGCAGCAAACCGGCTGGTTCGGAGGCCGACCGGGAGCGTGCGAAGGTGAGACAGAAGGTGTCGCCAGGGTGTGGCCAAGCATGTCGACATTTCGAGCTGTTGAAAATAGAAGGCAACTGCATTTCAAGCGTTATCTTAGCAAATTTACCTCGTCGAAATGAAATGGAATGAAATAAAGATTCTATCTTGAAATTAAAAATAAATAAATAAATAGAACATCTCAATCCTGATAACTATCTTCAATGAAATAAATATCATGAGATTCTTCCAAACGGATTTTAGATTTTATAACGTTGAATTATTTGATTATCTGTAAATATTTTTCAGTTCATTTTTATAAGACTGAATTGAATATCTAATATCAATTAAAAAATTTACAATAAATTGAGTTATAAAAATTGTTCTTTTGTTTGTGATTGGAGTTTATTATTTTGATTTATCTCACATTTGGAGTTTATTTTTATTAAAATTATTATTTAATTTGTTTTTTTTTCTCTCCAAAAATCCTTTTCGACCTTTAATTCCTTACTTTCTTCAATTCACGCGGCTCAGAGAAAACACAGCGCAACTTCAAAATTGCAATACGGTGGATGCAATTGATTCGTCCGGAGAAAAGCCGATAGATTCACTTCTCACATCACAGAGCATTAAAGATGTCAGCTCAGTGTCGACTTTGGATGTCATCCCCCTGCCAAGGCTCGAACCCTGTAACACACGATATATTCCATCAGCATCGCCATTAACGACCAGACTGTTTTGTTCACTCGTTCCTTTGCAAATGCATTCGAGGATTTGATCGCATTTTATTCAGACAATACGATCGATCTTATCGTGCAGTTTGTAATCCATGTAAAAAAACTCTACAAACTTTAGATTTCAAACTTACTTTTACTATCAAACATAGGACAGTAACTTATTTCCCTCGTTCCGAATTGTATGAATCATGTTAAACGATATACAGGGCAGTTAGGTTTGAAGGAATTGCAGAAGCATAATCAATCACTCACAAAAGCTAAGTGAGGTACAGAGATACCAAGAACTGTGAAATGAGAATGAACTCACTCACGATTACTGCAGGCGAATGGATGCCGTAAAACGGAACTACATCGACTTGCAACCATTGCTCCACTGCCGACCCAATCACTGCGCCCACGGCGAGTCCACCGACAGTGACTACTGCTGCTTTCCCTGCAAAAAGGCTTATAGAGTTTATTTCCACATTCATGAAATCTATACCGGCTTCCATTGGACATGAAAGTTGAAAATCCAATTTGGCATTTGGTATTAGGTAAAACATCAATCTGAATCCTCCTATTTAGGAGATCAAAGAGTGTGATCTATTGGACAGAAACAAGATTGATTTTGATACCGCATGGATACTGCAGACTTCTTAGCATTCATGTGAGTAGCTAGCAACTAGAATCAAAAGATATATAATTCCTCGCAGAGCCCATGTAGAACTTCAAAAACACTTTTTGTCCATAAGAATGTGGGATCATAAGGATTTAACTACAATGCAATAGATACCGATTATGATGAATGCGGCGGAAGCTTACCTAGGCCAAGTCTCTTCTTCGATAAAAAGTACAAGGATGCACCGATACTTGTAGCTATTATTAACCCAGGAACATCAGCTCCAGTATATGGTCCAGCAGAGGTCAGGGAGGAACCGCTAACAAATGCGAAAAGCATCAAGGCTCCATAAACACCTCCTTTGGTACCCAAATCGCTTGCAGATGGAGATTCAATAGAAACAGGAATGTTTTTGATCCTCGCTTGCAGCCACTCTGGCAATGCATTTTTTCCTGTGCTCCTTCTAGGTCTTACATCGGCATATCGAATGCCATTGTTTGCAACTTTGCCAGATCGTCGTCTTGACAAGCTCTGCATAAGCAACACCTCATATGCAGCCTCCACCTGAAAACCATAAACTAGATGGCATCAGGTGAAAAAAAAAGAGGTTCTTTTTTACAAAGGAGGAAGATATTAAGCATTTATTGTTCCATCAATCCTTCTCAAGCAGCCACACAATGCTGGAAAATCATTTAGGTTTTCTCTGACAAGCAACAGGTGCAAATGCAACACAAACTTAGGGTTTGGAAGACATTCCAGAAAAGCCTTCTCCAATGAAGAATAAGCTAGCAGTAATTCAAATACGAATTTGCTCGAATAATTACAGTTACTCGTATAAAAAAGAGCATCATACTGCATTGTAATCGTGTAAATTACTTGAATACTTGTAACATCATGTACGACATAGAGGACTTCAAGAGAACATGTCATATGTGAAAGAATATCAAATATGCTGGAACTCTTTCTAAAAAATAAACAACTGATTAAGGTGAAATGTACCAATCTATAAATTGAGTTAACAACAAGAATGGTGGCTCGAGTAGGTGAGTATGAAGGATGAAATGGAAGAGTGTAAGAGTGGATAGCCATGGAAAATCTAGGTCGCAGAAATGGAACGAGGAAGAGCTTCAAAATGCATCATTTTGTTCGTACAAGGCATAGGACACCAGGAATAGTATTTTAGTGCATCACAATCTTCAAGGTGAGCCTCTTGTACCAATATAGCATTTCTTAATAATTAGTTAGAATCCTGTAGGAAATCACAAGCAACACATATCCTGAAAGAAAACAAAAGCAAAAGCATCACCGATAAGGGGTGGGCATGTCTAGACTGAGCCAAAAAGTTTGGTTTCAGTTTAGTTTTGCGTTGTACACAATCTCATTGAATCCGGTTCAGTATGAGTTAACATTCGGACAAAACCTGATAAAACCAAATTGATAAATAATTATATAAATGTAAAATATGGTTCCAACAGTAATTGAATAAACCTAGGTTCCCTTGACTCATCACACCCCTAATAATTCTAATGTCCTAACAGTAACCCAAATAACCTTAAATCCCTAATATCTTGGAGTCTACTAATGTTTTTTTTTATTTTAATTTTTATAATTTTCAGATTAAACTGAATTAAGCTGTAATTGAACCAAAATTTTTAGTTGTTAAACCATTCCAGGTTTTAGTTCAGTTTCAGGTCGAACTTTTCAATCTGAAAACAATGGTTTGAGTTTGCTTTTCTTTATCAAACTGGTAACTTCACCTGTGCCCACCCTAGTCGCCAGAAAGAAATCATAACTAGCATTTCTGCAAACCGGATGGACTTATACACAACATAATTAACCCGTCAGTACTAAATTTTGAGGCTCCCATGTTTTCAACAACGTTGGCAAGATTGATTTTGTGAAACTAATAAATGTTTAATATGCAACAGATTTCTTGAACATATTCAAAAGTACATGCATATTGCTCTTCTGTATCCACTATCTCAGTAAATTAAAAGTGTGTTCCTATTTTTGAGAGAGATAAAACTTTGGAGAATAATAAACAAGCAAATCAAACTAATGCATTATTGGAAACCCTGAGGAAGAATTAAATAACAGTACAACCTCATAGCCATCACTGGGTAATTAAACTAAGAGAGGAGTATTCAGCAGCAAATTCTTGCATGAGTACCAGAAACAACACCCCATATCCATTCATGCTCATATGACATAAGGATCATTGAGAAGAAATTTATGATTGCATAAAGATGAATGAAAACTAGGGCAATACGCATACATATAAACTTCATTCTGACCACTTTCACCAGAGAATTCAGAAATAATCCTCGGGAACAACTAAAATGTACAGCTAATAATTTAGTCTTCTCTCCGGTTGAACCTACCTCAAAAACCTAAATATCAGCTACAACAAATGAGACACAAGAACCATTTTTTCATAACCAACAAAACAACAAACAGTAAGCGATCCAATTATTGACTAATTAATAAAAAGTTCCTTTTTTTTTTAAGGAAAAAGTACCCTTCCATCAGTTCCTCTTTTAAATATGCAAGATGTAGATAGACCAGTAACTCAATGATAGCCAAACGAGGATTAGGGTAATCATCCATCCACACAAATTGTTGAAGAAGCAAAAAATTGACAAGAAATCCTAATGCAATCCCAATTCCCAAGAATAATAACGATTTATTGTGATCGATTCCACTTTCTTACTTATAAAGAAAATAGAACGTTTTCCTTATCATTCAAGCAATAATTTTCCCTAAGGCAGTAAGCACAACAAAATCCATCAACTGGGGGACGAAATCAGCAAACCTGCGCAACGGCCTCCATGTCGTCCCGGCTGGAAGCTAGGACGGCGTTCTTGGCCCTAACGATTTCGTCAAAGGAGGCACCTTCCGCCACGCCGAGAATCTTGAGCGCGCTCTCCACCGTCATTTCCTGCGGCGCGGAGGAGTCATCGGCCCTGGACCCCGCCAGTGGCTGCGCTCTGCGGCTGGGGGCCTTCCGGCAAAGCAACGCCCCCCGCGCCCACGTCGGGATTCTCCACCAGCACAAACCATCCCGGCGGCCGGAGACCGCCCTCGCCGGCGACGAATTGCCACGGACGACGGAGCCATTGAGGGAGAGAGCAGCAGCCGCCATTCTTTTGCCCCTCTCTCTCACACACACGGAATTATCGTTTTCAATTTGCTTCGGCAAGGAAGCGTTAATCAAATACCAAGTGTTACTAAAATAAGTAATTAAAAGTTGACATAAAAAAAAAAATCTCTTTGGATTTGACCTTAATTCGCAATATGATTTTTAATTTCTTGTTAGTTGTATGAATTTTCTTTTAGTTCGAACTCACCTGATTAATACAGTTCAGATATTATATAATCAATTATTATCTTTGATAAATTTTTAATTTTTCACTTTATCAAATGCCATAAGATAAAATTTTATTATAATTTATTTACTCTCTTCACTGTAGACCTATAAAAACGTTAAAAGTTGAAAATCTGTCCAACCAGCAACCCTCTGCTATCCGTCGTAGGGCTATTGGCGAGAAGGAGGGTAAATTACGGGAGAGACTATGTCCCGGACACGGTGGCAGAACAGTGGGGGACCATCTGAACCCAGGAGAGATTTTAGACCCCACTCCGGAATCGACCCCAGTCCATACGCTAAGCAACCACACCGCACTACCATCACATCATCCCTGCGGGGACATAGACCTATAAAAACAATCATAGAACCTTTTGCACAATTAATTTTATTTTAATTCGATAAATTTAATTGATGATAGAGTTTTTTTTTCTTTTGCTGACTATCAAGATGTTAGGTTGACCGATTTTAACCTTTTATATTATTAGCGGACAGGATATATATTGTCTTATAGAAGTCAATGAAAAATTTATACAAAAGATAAAATTCGATTTTGGAAACTGTCTAAAATTTTATTATTGACTTAGATACTCATTTAATGTTTTAACAATCGCATCTAGAATATAATTATGAAGTAATTTATTTCTTCTTGAATCTTAGAAGATCGGAGCGATCCATTAAATTAACGATTTCAATCTTTTGTATTATTTAAATTTTATTTTGATATTCGATAAAAAAAATTTCCATCGAATTGTCCGTCTCATAAATAATCAAATCAAAATATTTAAATATCTAAATTATCAGCACTCAATTATCAATATAAATTATTAAAAATAAATATTTTAATAGTATTACATAAATAACTCTCTAAAAATGTAAAAATAATTTGGATAAAATTACTAAAATAATGTTTGACTATAAAATAAAAAGTGAATTTTTGATTCTTTAATCCTTCTTGCGTACTTGCATCAAGATTCGCATTTTTAAGATCTGAAATCTATAAAGATCGCATCCGACCGAGTCCGAACCTTCGATGGTTCCGCTCTTCCTCTAGGGTTTTATTTTGCATTCCCGGCGTTGCAGCAGTAGGGTTTGGAGGTCCCCTTTCGAGGTTGTCGCCATGGAGTTCGACGAGTACGAGTACCTCGAGAAGACGGTAGAGAATCCTGAGCTCTCCGGAGAGAAACCGTCAGCCAACGGCGCCGGGGAGAAGGACCGGAGGAAGAGCTCCAAGCACCGCTCGTCCGACGACGCCGACCGCGATTCCGAGCGCCGTTCTAAGCGGTCGAGGTCGGAGGAGAGAAGCAGCCGTGAGCACCGCGACCGGCACCGTGAGAGTGGCTCGTCCCGCTTCCGCGACAGGGGTTCACCAGATCGCCGGGACAAGGAGCGGCACAGAGAGCGCGACCGGGAACGGGACCGTGAGGGGAGGGAGGCGGAGAGGATCCACGAGAAGGAGAGGATCAGGGAACGGGAGAAGGAGAAAGAGAGGGAGAGGGAAAAGGAGAGGGAAAAGGAAAAGGAGAGAGAAAAAGAGAAAGAAAGGTTGCGGAGAAGCAGTAGTCGCTCAGAGAGGCACAGAGACGAAGATCGGGAGAGATACATAGAGAGGAGTAAGGAGAGAGATTTCAGAGAAAGAGATCGCGAGTCCAGGTACTGCTTTCTCAGCTTCCCTTATGTGAAATTTCGAAAGTGCGCTTTTCATGACCCACTTGTTTCTATGGGTTCTAGCTACCTCGAGAGCGTTAACATCGTACCATTATTCTCTTGATAATTACGCCAAACTCAAGTGCCCAACTCGCAGTACTTTTTATTCTCAATATGGTCGGATACATTCTTTGACACTGTTGAAAGCTGATTTATATTGAAGTATTTTTTTCTATCAATTACATTGTTGATACATATTGTCATTTAGGGCACAGTAACAATGCAATTTGAGGACATGCGGGATGCTCCAGTGCTTTATTAATGCTATAGTATTTAATGCTATGTAGTTTTGCATGGAATTTCCTACTATAGTATTTAATGTAGCATGACTTGTTTGTGGAACAAAATGAATGTCACAAGTTATATAAGAACAGTAATAACATGGTTAAAAATAGTAAATAAAAATTAGAATGTTTCAAATGATTTACTAGGTGGTAGTTTCATATAATGCTTAGACCTATCATCTATCTTACGTCAGGAAGGCCATTTTCTAGTGTATTAGTTTCCTTAATGGATTGTTTTTCATTGAACTACTGGATGATCAAAAGTTGGTAGCACAACATGGATGGCAATTTTTTTTCTGGGATATGCCATATGGCTATATGCATTAGTTTTTATGGACCAGATCAAGGTTGTCAAGATTGAGATTTGATCTAGGAAATGTGAAAGACTCAGGTTCAGGTTCCAGTTAGAAGTTAAAAGAATCTCATGTAATTGGAAGTTTACAAAATTAAAATAACAAACTTTAAAATGTCAGAAGTGAATGTTGTACATCCCATCCAGTTAAGGCTAAAGTTTGTTGGTTTGTTAAGATCTCAAAATGATTTAGATCCTGCTTGGTATCTGGATCATTTAAATCAGTTTGGGTTGTAAAATCTTAAAGTTCCTATCACAATCCTTATTACTAGGGATCAGTGTTTCACTAAACCCATGTTCACTCCTTATAGGTGACCACAAATTATTTTGTCTATCTATATTTATTTGATCAGTTAATTCACTGCTTAGGTCGAGATGCCACCAGTGTTTATGATCCACTTTTGATCTAGAAGAGGATGTTGACTTTGCCATGAGCTATTGGTGCTGTTTTTATGCCAGTGATATAGTAACATTCATCATCGTAAGATGTGACTGATTGTGTGTTTGTCTAACATTTTATAAAAAAATTTCTTGATGTGGATCGAGTTGTAGTTTTGTCTATTAAATTCAAGATTAACCTTTTAGATGAGATCCAGACAATTAATTTGTACTTCCATTATATGTAAACAATTTCATTCAGTAATAGGTATCCTTGCTTTGATATGGGAACATACTTCATCTTGTTATTGTTCAGTGACAGTAAATGTTTGTTACCTATGCCATTCTCCTGTGTTGTCAATTGGCACTGCATAAATTTCTAAAATATGATAGCTACTGAGCTGTTGATCCATGTCCTATCCATAAATTTATCCCTTGATAGTTAGTGGTTTGTTCTCAACTTTAAGCCTGCACATTGTTACTTACAAGTGGTGTGATAATCACAATTGAGCTTGAGTTTCTTATTCTGAGTGGAGCCCTAGAAATGGTGTGAACTTCACCTCTATATTGTCCTGATTGGCAGTTCAAGGTAAAGATGATTTCATTAATACTTGTCAGGATAAAACATAAAGAGAAAAGGCATATTCATGTTTTTAGTCAACGAACAGGCCAGAATATTCTATGCAGAAGCTAAAGGCATTTCTGATGGTTAAGTTATTAGGAAGGATGTAAGGAGAAACTTGTAAACTTGATTCGTGAAATTCAATTTTAGATGGAGGGCCTGAGGTCTGAGGAGGGGTTTCTTGTGAGAAAATAGTGGGACTGCACTTTTTGGTCATATTTAGATCTCTAGCTTATCAATCATCAAATGATTTATTTTTAATGTGGCTGCATAGGTAATGCATCCACATAAATGCATGCAGCATGGAGCCACATTTTCTATTTCATACGTGGTCAGCTGGTCACCAATTTGTGGTTTGGCACACTAAATGGTTGCGATAAACTAAATCAAAACCACATGTCATGCTACATAAAGACTATGCTTGGTAAATTGATCCCAATGAATTATTTAAGTTTATATGATTTTGTTTATATTGAATTAGCTGTTGCTTAAGGCAATTAATTTATTAGTGTGAAACTGTAAATTTTATATGGATGTATTACACTACGTGCATTGTTGTTAATGTAATTTAATACAAAATTCCAAAATGGGTTTCTTGGCCATCACACATCACTTATAAGTGACTCGAGAGGCCTTATCCATTTGGGTAGCTCAATAAGAAAAGGGTGGGCAGGAGATACCCTGGAAGTGATCCATCACGTCAACACTCAGATGTGGTGGAAATTTATTACCAGTGTGTAGGGTTATCCTTAGTTGTGCCACAAGTCAAGAAATTTTTTGCTTACTGAATGATTCACTCGCATAAATTTACATGGTCTAGATTGCTGTTTGATCCCACTACTAGCTGTTCTGGCTTTATTTTTTAGTTTTTGTGGGATACTGTCTTCATTCTTTAGTTGTAGGCGTTTCTTCCCAGGAGTCTTGGATCATTTCCCTGTGGGAAGGGCCATAATTAGCTTGATAATAAAATCTGTGTTAGTTGCCTAGAACGTTCTACTGAAAATACTACATTTTGGTATTACTATTTTACATATAGTGATGTGTCAAATCTTCTCTGTTGTGAAAGCTCTTCTATTGAAATGGCCTAGAATAGTGAATATGAATCCATCCAGCAACTTTTATTTTATGAGGCCTATGCAAATCAATCTTAGAGGCACAATATTAGATTTCCCTTTCATATTTTACCTGGCAGCATCCTTGTTGTTGCTTACAGCTTCCTCTTTCAAACATTCATGTTCCTTTTCTTCCTTCTACCTTATTATAGGAGTTGATCTCTCTACCAAAGGTTCTGAAAGTTTGTATGAACTAATAAGATTGGTAAGTTTATCTACCAATTTAGTTTGTGTGCCTCCTTAATTAGTAGCCACATTGAATAAATGGCATGATTCTTGTGATGTTCTACTCAAGATTCATAGTTTATGATTTAATATTCTAAATATCAAACACTAATGCGAACTCGCAGATATGCTAGAGCAAACTCAGATGGTCACCGCAAAAATGAGCATTATTGAGGAATTCAGGTCAATAGGATTTAAAGACACATTTTTTATGAGTTTCTTAAATTAAATTGTCATGAAAACTGGTTGAATGGGGGGTGAGATTTGAAGACCATTGGTGATGTCATATTATGAATTTAGATTTTCTGCATCTCAGAACAAGATAGCTGAAATATATTTGTTCTGTTGCAGAAATGCTGGTGGAGTCTTGGGCTTTTCACAGAAGCATTTCTTCTGATGATTATGCAGGATTTATGTTCTATTGGCTGCACAAATAGCTTCTTTTTTTCTCTTTAAATTTTCTTTGCAGGGTTTATCATTAAGACATTCTTTGGTTGATGGTTCCAATGTACATCAAATTAAGACTCTTAGACATAGCATGCCCCAGTTTCAGTTTTTTTAAGGTTAAATTTCACGCCCTGCAGCTTCTGAACGTGGCAAAAGTGTTTACCCCTTCACTTATTAAAAAAAACGAAGAAGAGAATTTACAACTTGTGGTTCTTAAATTCTGCTATGCTGTGGACAATGTACTTCTGTCTCTGAATAATCTTTAACAGTCTTGAAGGTTTGAAAGCAGCAATGCCAAACTTTAATTCTGAATATAATTCCATTTATGCTATTATTTATCTTGCATCAATGACTGACCCATTTTCACTCATAGATTCATGCTATTCTGGATTCTAAGTTATCAAGGTGATTGACCATTTTCACTCATAGTTTATGTATGCATTAATGGGTCTATCTATTCTGTCTCACTGCCTTTTTTTGGGGTTTCCTCATTGATTCTTCAATAAAATTTTAAATTACCTTCTAAACAATTTAACATGTCCCCCGACTAAAATTATTTGACTGTCACAGTTGTTATTTGTTCTGAAAAGGAAGGTATTTAGCATAATGCATGAAGTAATATTATTTATTTGCTTATTCTTGTTGACAAAATACAGATGCCTGTTTTTTTCTCATTTAGTATGTTCGTTTGGCTTCCCTTGATATTCATTGATGTTATATAAGATGATTACAATACTATTTGTCTTTTATTTTTGTTCAGGATATTTGGTGAACTTTGCAAATTTGCTTGGACGGTGTTGTGACATATGACCATAAGAACATGCTTCAGTTACTTTCTCATTGCATTCATTTCAGCTGCAGACCTACTATGTGCTTCTATGATTTTCCTTGTGCCAGATAGTGTAGTGTCTTGGGATACTAGAACTCTTTTATTTTAAAATTTTTATTAGTTGAATTCCATTGAACTATTATATTGATTTTTATTTTATACCATCTCAGACTAAATGAATAGATTGATTATGACTGGCAAGTTGGCAATCATATACTGTTCTTTTTGGCAAGTTATTTTTCTTTTTTTCATACAGACATCACAGAGAAAAGAAAGAAGATCAACCTGAGCCAGAAGCTGATCCTGAACGAGATCAAAGAACTGTATTTGCTTATCAGGTATTTCCTGTCTCATGTCTCCTTTCTGTCAAATAAATATATCTTTGCTCACAACTGTTTGCTGATTGCTTTTATGTGCTTACAGCTTTCTTTGAAGGCAGACGAAAGAGATGTTTATGAATTTTTTTCAAAAGCAGGAAAGGTCGGTATGACTTTGTTTAATAATGAGACAGATGATAGTCTATAGATAATCTATTTTATTTTCCTATCCTGCTACTTTATGCACCGCATCTTTTTTTTCTCTGTGAAAAGGGAAGTTAATTGTACTATATGGGCTGGCAGTTGATTAACAAAGTAAAAATTAATTTTGCCAGTAGGTTTTTGGAAGGTTCTCAGATGGAAATAGAGGAAGATTAAAATGGATGATCCTACTAAATTAGAAAAAATATGTTAGTTTGTAGAATATTGTTACTTTCTTGGATGGGATGAGTCAGAATTGGCTTATTAAGAAATCACTATTGTTAGGAAACAACTATCTAGTTAGACATTTCATGTGTTTCTGATGCTGTTCCTTGTCAAAACAGTGAAAATTTCCTAAGAAAAAAATGGTTGAATTTATTAATGGATCTCATGATATCAAATTGTGTTGATTTGGCTATCTCAACGCTGAATAGATATTTCAAAATCTTAAAGTGCAAAATGAAAAGTCTATCAGTTTTGTGTTATTTGTTTTGCAAATTTTTCTTACTGCTCTACTGCCTAGTCAATTGCTATTTGAGTTATTTCTTTTCTAACTTACATTTTTCATCATATTGGCTTTTTAAATTTTATGTTAAATGAAGATCCTTTTTTACAGAACCAAACATTTATATTTGATAAGATCCTTTTCTTACTTTATTGTTTAAGGAAAACTTCTTTTATATCTCATGATATTTCTCATAATGGATTTCTGTTTAACCAGGTGCGTGATGTTCGCCTCATAATGGATCGTAATTCTAGACGTTCTAAAGGAGTTGGGTAAGCTTCCTGCCTTTGATATCTTTCTCTCTCAAACATTCTTTCAAAAAGTTGGAAGTGTGGAAGCATGCGCTGAATTGTATTCCCCACCTAGGATTTGACTAAATGCTATAGTTTACCTACACCATACAGATATTATTTTTATATCTTTTTAACTGTTCAATTTCGTTGTTGATTCAGTTCTCTGAAAATTGTGTTCATTATATACCACTTTTAAGGTTTATTGTTCTATGATAAAAAATCCTGTTGTAAATTCCAGGTACATTGAGTTCTATGATGTGATGTCAGTCCCAATGGCTATAGCTCTTTCAGGCCAACTTCTCCTTGGTCAGCCAGTCATGGTGAAACCCTCAGAAGCTGAGAAAAACTTGGTTCAGTCAAACACAACCACAGGGGGAACAGGGCTAACTGGACCAAATTCAGGTGCTGCTAGACGGTTATATGTTGGTAATCTTCATTTGAACATAACCGAGCCACAACTTCGCCAGGTTGGACTTCTAATTATTTGGTATCCAACTTTATTTAGGCTTATTTATCTCTTGGCTGGATGCTTAGAATCAGATTCCCAATCTGATTGCGTATTGCATCAAATATATTCCATGTTTTACTTTTGATTTCGAGTGCTGTTTGGCCTTTTCCATGTTATAATATGGCTATGGACTTTGTAAATTGTGTTGCTCTTGTATCATCTGTCAACATAGTCTATATTTTTCAAACAGGACATATCTTGTGAACTTTGGACAAGAACATAGAACCTTATAAAACATATGCAAACATATTGTGTTTAATTGCAATTCTGTTTGGCAAAAATATGAATAGAAATCTTCCTTCTAGGTTACAGTTTTAGCCGTGGAGACTCACTACCTTAATAGAAATTGGAATTATGCCATCTAATCTTCCGCATCACATTAACTTGTTGGTACAAAACAAAAGCATAGATTTTTCAAGGATGAAGGCTAATTAGGATAAACCCTCCTTGTTCCCACATCTATCATGATTGCTGAAAACCAGAACCTGCATAGGCTGACATCTGATTAGTTCCATGTAGTATGATTATCCTGCAGTCACAATGCTGAGTCATTACAACCCATTTTGGTTAAATTGGATTCACAGATTGGTGATGGGTATTAGAATTGAAATTGAAAATGCGGTAGAAATTTTACGTTTTTGGCCTGTTTCTACCTGATTCATGCATTCGCCTTTGGATTTGTTTGGTAATGATAATTCTTGTGCTCAAATATTCAACTAGTCTAAGTCAGCCATCCAATTCATCTGTATGCCTCTCTCCAATTCTCTGCCTGCATCTGCCTAAATTTTTGGATTTACACTTGAATCTTGTAGTGACTGAACCAAGTACTCACCCTGCCTGGAATAGTAGCACTACTAAAACGTTGCACATGTGACACAGATTTCAATTTCCCTTTTCACCTTTGCCACAGTTTCTTTAGAGCTTACTCAAAGCATAGTTCTCTGATCTCCTCTCTCTGTATATATCTTATTGGACCAAAAGGAAGATCTGCCCTGTGCAGATCTAAATTGGTTTCTTATCTTTTGCCTCACTTCGCTGAAGGTTTTGGCCATAGATGTTAAATGGGCTTGATATTGTCTGGAGATAGAACTGGCCAGAATCAGTGTCTTTGAGATAAGTAGTTGATCTAGTTTAGTTCTGATAGAGCCAACTGAAAACTATGTAAGCCTGGTTGATTGTTTTCTGCTATATCTTCTGTTAACTTATTTCTCAGAGAATAGAGCACATCTAGATGACGCAGGTCTTAATTTACAAGAATGATGCAATCGTAAAAACAAGGCTAGCTTGCTATATATAGCTGCTATAGCTATCAGACAATTTGATCTTCACTTGATGACTTTTGGATTCTATGTTTAGGTCTTTGAACCATTTGGACAAGTTGAGCTAGTTCAATTGCCCCTTGATCCACTTACCGGGCTTTGCAAAGGCTATGGTTTTATACAGGTGAATACTATATTAAGCTTTTCTTGGCTGGTTGCTATGGCTATTACTAAAATTTTATCATATATCTTTTTAGTTTGCTCGTCTTGAAGATGCAAGAGCTGCACAGAGTTTAAATGGGCAATTAGAAATTGCTGGCAGGACAATAAAGGTTATTATGTTTGTTTTTTTTTCCTTTCAGTTTCTTATATATTCATGACTCAGAGTTAATGATGTTATTCACAATTTTGTTTGTTATTTGTCAATTTTCACCTAGGTTTCAGCTGTGACGGATCAAACTGGACTTCAAGATACTGGGACAAATGCTGCTGATCTTGATGATGATGAAGGCGGAGGCTTGGTTTGCATCTGCTTCTTTATTAATGCATTTAATAATTTCTTGCAGTAGCATGCGATAGGTTATTATTGGCACGCTACTTTTACCTGAAAATAAGTTTGTGTTGTCATCTTTCTAGTGTTTTGATCTGCCATATTTTGTTGCAGATTGTGCTAAGTAGCATGATTCTTGTTAGTTTTTCTGCTTGAAGTTTATCCTATTAGCATCACTGTTGTAATTTTTGGTGCTATGGAGCTCCATGCTCAGTTCCAAATGAAACAACATTTGTTGCAGTATGGTGGTCCATGCGTGCTTATTTCCCAGGTAGCTAATTATTTTGAAATTGGTTGAGCTCCATGCCATTTCAACATAAAATGAAACAACATTTATACCGGAGTCATAAGGGCACATAGACAAGTGCTGTGTCATACGGATACATAGACAAGTGCTATGCTTAAATTGAGGGGGTTCCTTCTCCAAAGGTGCTACCCTTTTCGGGATGGATTGTGTTCTGCCCTCACTTCAACAAAAATATTTGGATATGTGTCTTTTTCATTGAGATTGTAGTTGCAATTGAAGGGAATTGCTTCCCTCGGTCGCTTGTGCATGGCGATCATATCTCACGTCCCCGGATTAAAAAAAATTAATCTGGACGAATATGGATTACCCAAACAACCGATCCATCATCGTGCTTCTCGATTTAAGTCGTCGCGTAAACAAACTTGTTATTCAAGTAACCTAACTCTTTTTCTCGATTAGCTATGGAATAGATGATGTACGGATCGCCAGTTTTTGTGTTTATCATCGGGGTCCAAGTAAATTAACCACATGCATGATACAAAAGAACTAAATCAAAACAAACAAGATTATACCTCTTATTTATCTCTTGATTTTCTATTGTATGACCTATTCTCCTCTTGGACGTTGTGTGGGCAACGATCCTCCAAGAGTTGAAGCCTCCTAGATCGCGTCTTCCCGTCCTTGCTCGCTCCGAACAAAGGAAGAACAAACTCCCTTCTTTTCCTTGCTTGTGCTGACCACCAATCACCAAGAGAGGTTGCCGCCGACCCTAGGAGAGGGAGAGGAGATGTGGGCGCCGGCCAAGAGAGGAGCTCTTGTTGCCGTCGGCCAAGGAGAAAGAGAAGAGAGGGTGGCGCCACCGGCCCTAGGAGAAGAAGATGGTGTGCCGGCCAAGAGAGAGAGAAGGAAAAACAAAACCTATGCTCTCTTGTGCCGCCAGCCAAGGAGACAAACCCTAGCATCACTTCTATTCTTTGCCGCCCAAGCCAATCCCAAACCCTAGAACTTAGGTTTTCGCCCAAGCCTCTCTCCTATTTATAGATTTCGCCCAAGCCTCCTTTTAATCGTGTCTGTTGGATCTAGGTTTCATGAGGGTTTTAATAGGCTGCAATAGGAACCATGAGGAGGAGTTGGATCTTGGCCATCTAGAGGATTATCATTGATCTACCTCACCAACACTCATAATTAAATATGGGCTCTATATATTAATTGTACAAATATCTCATTGTGTTTAAGATATCGAATGTCCGTTAATTAATTAATTTACTGACAATTAATTAATTAACATCTAACTCCATGAGTAGTACCACTCAACCTTATCATCATGCTGGACCAAGTCTACCTGCAGGATTTACATGATGATCCTTATAAGCTCCTCAAGGGGATATCATCATCCTAATACATAAGACACAATTTCCTCCTATAATCAACGACACACTATATAAATAATATCATTTCTCAACTTACCGAGCCTATCGATTTAACCCATAAATCTCGCCTATTGGTAAATCAAAGAAATAAATATTAAGTACATATGTCCGTTATTATATCGGGATTAAGAGCATGTACACCATAATATCTGAGGTCCGATTCAATTATGTAGTCAGCAATAAATTGAATCACCTCTAAGTCGGTCCTGCTTAATACACACAAAGTGTACTAGTGTAATTCTATGGTCAATATAAACCAATACTAAATTACACTACAACCATGCCAATGGTTTGTCCAAAACCATCTTGGTTGTCAGCCTCTACTTATACTCTACAAGGAACTGATAACATGATCTTCTGTGTGACACCACACACTATGTTATTTACAATGTAAAGTATCAGACAATATGCATAACTATAAATATGCAAACAATGATCATGTGATTTTTATTTCAAAATGAAGATGTCCATATAAAGGCTAAGCTTTCAGTATACATCCCAACAGTAATAACTTTTAATTACCACCTGAATGAGGCAATTAGAAGAGCCATATAAAATGCCAGAACTGAAACTAAGATTGACTTATAGCTTTTTCCATGAAAAATCTACAATTTGCCTCTTGGCAAAAGGAACAAACGGTAGTCTCATATGTAGTTGCATATGCATATGAATCCATATTTCTATAATCTTGATTGTTGTAATATTACGGCAGACTCATGCATGTTATATATAACTCAACACGTGAGCGAAGATGAGAGTTGTAGAGATGAGGACGTTAAGGTGGATGTGTAGACATACGAGGATGGACAGAATAAGAAATGAGAGCATTAGAGAGAAAGACGGAGTTGCATTTATTGAGGAAAAATTTCGAGAGACACATTTAAGGTAATACAAACATGTACTTTGACGACCAATAAATGCTTCAGTTAAGCGATGTGAAACTATGTCAAATACATTAAACAAGAAAGAGAAAGAAAAAAAAAATTTAGTTAACAACAATAAAATTAGATTAAATTTATTTAAGTATAGATGATAATATAGTAGGAGATAAAGTCTAATGGCCAGAGTCGGCCCTGGGCTAAGCTCCTGCCCAGGGGCCAAAAATTTTTAGGGCTCAATTGGGGCATATTTTTTAGTTTTGCCCAGGGCCTTTAAACAACAAGGACCGACTTTGCCAATGACATAGAATGATCCATATAGCCAAACTCATTTAGTGGGATACGACTTGGTTGTTGTTGTTATTTCGATTTGTTCACCTACTGCACTGCAAAAGGTTGGAACCACCAACCTAGCGGCCCCCTATTGACCTATCCTACAATCATTGTGAGGGAGATAAATTACAGAGAGCCTTGTGGGTCTTGACGTGATGGTCAAGACACGTGGGGGTCATCTGAATCCAGGAAAGAGCTTTAGATCTCCTTCGAAATCGACCCACGTCACTTCTACAAGTACCGTCGTACCTTAGTCATCACACCATCCATGTGGGGACTTGATTTGTTCACCTAGATCAATATGAATGTGTGAGGTTTTTTCCACGAGCAATTAGGTGTAGCTCAAATGGATGGTTAAATGAGAGAAAATAAGTTGAAATTTTTTTTATATGTGTAAAGGAGATCATTAAACTCCACCCATGATAAGTTAACCTTGTCGTGGCCGGTCCCAAGCCCGAATAAAGGAGGAGAGTTGCGTTAGGTTACCAGCCAGCGTTAAACTAAGACAAATGTTCAATGAATGGATCAATCAAACTATTGTGCTAATGTTAGGTTGTTCTTCGGAAGGAACGCGTTACAGGGTCCGATTGTAACATCTCGGCAAGGACTGTTACCTTTTCTAAACTTGGGTGTAGTGAAAAATATGCTAGAGTTCGCGTTGCAGGATCCGACTGCAATGTATCGGCAAGGAACCATGAGAACTTGGGTGTAATGTTAAATAAGCAAGAGTTCTCACACCATATATTAAGAACAAATATGATAGAAAACTAATAGTCTAAGATTTGGTACATGGAACATAAGAACCCTCACTGGTAAAACAATGGAGATAGTAGATACGATGATTAAGAGAAAAATTAATATTGTATGTGTGCAAGAGACAAAATGGGTAGGTGAGAAGGCAAAGATGATAGAGAACTCGGATTTTAAATTATGGTATATAGGAAAGAGTAAAACAAGAAATGGAGTGGGTATTATTGTTGATAGTTCATTAAAGAATGAAGTTGTAGGAGTAATTAGAAAGGGAAATAGAATTATAGCTCTCAAAATAGTAGTAGAGAAAGAAACTATGAACGCAATTAGTGTATATGCACCTCAAATAAGATTAGATGAAAATACCAAATTAAGATTTTGGGAGGACTTGAATGAAATATTACAAAATATTCCGTCAAATGAGATTATTTTAATATGAGGCGATTTAAATGGGCATGTCGGAGTGAAAAATGACAAATATGAAAGAGTGTATGGGGTTATGGGTTTAGAACAAGAAATGAAGAAAGTAAAATTATATTGGATTTTGCAATAGCATATGATCTTATACTAGCTAATATATTTTTTAAGAAAAGAGAAGAACACTTGGTCACGTTTAAAAGTGGAAATAATAAATCACAAATTGACTTTCTTATGGTTAGGAAGAGAAATAGAAAAATTTGTAAAGATTGTAAGGTCATCCTTGGAGAAAGTTTAACTACTCAATATAGATTACTAGTATTGGATATAAGCCTAAAAAATAATATTAATAGAAGGAAAATATACACGACTCCTAGAATTAAGTGGTGGAAGTTAAAGGATGAGAAACTAAATATATTCAAAGAGAAGATAAGAGTACAAGTATTAGATGAAATATACAGTGACTCTAATACGACGTGAGATAAGATGGTATCAAAATTGAAAATAGTAGCCAAGAGTGTAGTCGGTGAGTCAAAGGGACATGCACCACCAAGTAAAGAATTTTGGTGGTGGAATGAAAAAGTGCAAGAAAAAGTCAAGGAAAAATGAATAACATATAAGAAATTATATATTTGTTGAAATGAGGAAAATGCTAAATTAGAATCTTGGCGAGAAATACTAGAAGTGAAAGGTTTTAAGTTTAGTAGAGTAAAGATAGAATATATGGAATTTAAGTTTAGCAATATTAGACGTAATGAGACAAGTGTTAAGATAGGAGATGACAAGTTGTTTGAAACTAAGAGCTTTAAATATTTAGGATCATTTTTGTAAGATGATGGAGGGATTGAGAGAGATGTCTTACATAGAATACAAACAGGATGGTTGAAATGGAGGAAAACGTCGGATGTTTTATGTGATCGTAAAGTGCCTCTAAAACTTAAAGAGAAGTTCTATAAAACGGCAATTAGACCTGCTATATTATATGGAGCTGAATGTTGGGCTACAACTCGAGCACATGAGCAAAAGATGAGAGTTGTAGAGATGATGATGTTAAAGTGGATGTGCGGACATACGAGGATGGACATAATAAGAAACGAGAGCATTAGAGAAAAAGTTGGTATTGCATCTATTGAAGGAAAGCTCCGAGAGACGTTTAAGGTGGTACGAATATGTATTTAGACGACCAATAAATGCTCCAGTTAGGCGATGTGAAATGATGTCAAATATACATATCAAACAAGGAAAAGGAAGACTAAAAAAGACTTGGCTAGCAACAATAAAACAAGATAAAATTTATTTAAATATAGATAATGATATAGTAGGGGATAGAATCCAATAGCGTAGAAGAATCCATATAGCCGACCCCACCTAGTGGGATAAGTTTTTGTTGTTGTTGTTGTTGTTGTTGTAAAGGAGATCATTACATATAATAATTGAATCAGTTTAATTGGAGTGGACATGGAGACCAAAGAAAATTTTATCTAATGAAATGTTTGATTAAATTGAATTAATTTTTCTAATGATATATCAAGCTAAATGGTGGAGTATTCATGTATCTAAACCCAAACGGTTGGCACATTCAAGGCTTCTGATAAAGAGTCTGATGATGTTCAACTATTCCAATCTAATTTGCTAGTTTTTGCTAGCTTAATCATTTTAGGGACATACTTGACACAAAGAAGATGAAATAAATGTATTGTTTTGTTTATTGACTAATTTAAAAATTCAATCACACTTGCGTCATTTTTTTGGGTGTTATGTTTAGTTGCAAAATGTCCTGGATTTCAATAAGTCAATTCATCTTTTTATCTATGAAGCTATTGATTCGCATCACAGGGAGAGGAACTTTCTATTTTCTTGGATAATTCAGGAGTGCAGAGCTGCAATAGGAAATTTGTATTTACTTGATGGATGAAATAACTGAAACTGAGTTTATGTGAGCAATGACATTTTGTCAACTGATAGAAATTTTATGGTTAAAACAGCTTGGTTGGATTTTTTTACCGACTTTTTCTGACATTTGTACATAGAATGAGTTCTGATGACGCAAATTCTCATGGAATTGATGCATCAACCAGATTCAATCTTTATATGGAGATTAACTCTGCAAATACATGATTTCTTGAGCTTTGATACTTTAACCCCATGAATTGTCCTTTCTCTTTTTTTTTTTCCTTCTCTTTTATTTATTTATTTTTTGACTAGAATTCGTTTGTATGAACTTGATTTATATTGCCTTGTGAACATGATAGTTGGT
This sequence comes from Wurfbainia villosa, assembly GCA_025175895.1. Lineage (NCBI taxonomy): Eukaryota > Viridiplantae > Streptophyta > Magnoliopsida > Zingiberales > Zingiberaceae > Wurfbainia > Wurfbainia villosa. Next base: position 3,831,832 of record JAKLTH010000299.1, on the reverse strand, counting down.
TTGATGTTGACCATTTTTGCAATGTGACAAAATCCATGATTTCTGACTTTTGCTTGTTTCACATATTTGCAGTCTCTTAACGCTAGTTCCAGAGCACTTTTGATGCAGAAATTGGCAGGCACTGCTGGCAGGTATTGTAGTAGTGAACTGATCTCTAATATTAAATGTGTGACACATGCTACAGAGAAAATTGTGTTTGGTTCGAAGAATGGAACATATATGGAATAAAATAACTCTTCCTAGGGGATGGAATTGACCAGGAATATAATAGGAATATGTGTTCCTTGGTTTGGTTCATAGAACGAAATTGATGTTTCATTTAAATCCTCCCTGCTTGGCTTGTGAAAAGTTATAAATTATGGTCTGAATATTTTTCACAATAATAAAATACATCCTGTCTGGCTTGTCTAGCTTGCAAGATCCACCTTCTTTGGATGGTTGAATAGAGTTAGTTTTTTTTTTTAAGATTAGAATAGTGGAGAATACTTTTCTGCGTAGGGGTGAGCAATCAGTTAATAATCGAACCGATTAAATCAAAGCAAATAAACTGGACTTTTTTTGAACAAACCTAATTGGCCGAACTTCTCAAAAAAAACCGAACAAACTGACTGATAAAAAATTGGTTAATTAGTGAAAATCAAACAAACCGAACTTTTTAGCATTAGTCTACTGATATTTCATATCAATCGATTGATGTTTGACTGATTTATATTAATCAGTAGACTGGAGTTTATCCGTCGATTGATATGACAAATTAGTCGACTGATGGACTCCAGTTCGGTTTAACCGATTATTTTCATTTTAAAACCTAAATCGAACTGAATAAACTGAGAAAATCGATATTAAAAAAACAAATCTTTGAATAAACCGAACCGAACTTTTTGGTTGGGTTAGTTTAACTGAATTTTTGCTCACCCCAATTTCTGCATTCATTTTCTTAATCAAACATAGGAATCATATTCCACTAAATTCATAAGAAACATTATAGCTATTCCTATGAACCAAACATACCATAAAAGGCTACCATGAGTTGTTTGTTATTTTGGTTTGATTCAACCGAATAAATATTGTTTTTGTTCTGATGATAATTTGCAGTATTCCTGGAACTCTTGCCGCTCCTGCTGCCGCTCCTGCCCTTCTCGCTCCAGCTGCATCAATTCTGGGTGCCTCTATGATCCCTTCAGTCCTACAGCCTTCTGTGCCATCACTTGTAGGCCTTCCAACTTCTGTTCTGCCAGTTGCTTCAACAGCTGCAGCTCCTCTACAGACTGCTGGAGTCCCTAGTGAATGTTTACTGCTGAAGAATATGTTTGATCCTACTTTGGAGGTTAGTTTGCTGGATTTTATTAATTTCCTTCTCTCTGTTATCTGATGCGCCGTCTTGATATGTGTTTGTCTTTAATTACTATGCTGGTGGGATTAACTCTCTTTTTTTTTTTCAATTTTTTTGACAGACTGAACCAGACTTTGATTTTGACATTAAGGAGGATGTGCAAGATGAATGCTCCAAGTTTGGAACAGTAAAGCACATTTATGTGGACAAGTTAGTTCTCAATAATATTGCACTATCATAACTTTCAATTACTTTGTCCACTTAAATTTCAAGCTTGGGGTGTTATTTTTTGCTTGTTAACATCATTAGAATTGATCCAAGTTGCAACTAAGCTTGGTATGTTATAGAACATCCAAGTTTCTAGATTAGATTATTCTTTTTCTATTCCAAACAGCAGGATTAGATCAGACTGACTTGCCTTGGAATAGGTTCTTGCTGAATTACGCTCTTATGAACAATTTCAGATTTACAGGGATGCCTGATCACGGATGAGTTTGTGGTGTTGGGTACAGTTTCAATCTAATCTAGAGCAATGAAATAGAGAAATAGTAAAATGATGAACTGAAGCATCACCTGATATATATTTGATTAAAATATCTCAATTAATACATCAGATTTTATGTGGATGTGGAGAAATATATGCCTAAGATTTCTGTCGATGAGATTTTGTACTGCTATTTTCTCAATTTTTCTTGCTATTGTTCCACATGGTTCCTGGTCAAAAGAGAGTAAATGAAACGTTTTTTGTGATTTCTTGTTTGTATGTTCTCATATGCAAGTTATATAAAGTTAACCGAGATTTTTCTGTGTCATTGTAAAATGAATGAATTATCTATCAATTGGTAAAATGAGCTGTCAGAATTTGCCATCTGTTACTAGTTTATATTTTATAATACACTTCTGTATTGAATTTATATGACACTCTCCCTCGTCAGAATCACATTTCAAATCTTGTGTGCAGTTCAGATACAGGGTAAAGTACTTTATGGAGACAATTTGTAGACTTAATGGGCCAATATGTGGCCAAGCACCATGTGCACTCAAATGTGCGATTGAGTTTCACTCTGTAGATAAAAAAAAATCTAATGAATTAAGTAAATGCAACCAAATTAAAGGTGGCTTGACCAAATAACAGTTTCCAGCCTTAATACAACCTGATACAATTAATATGATAATTGTATTTTCTTACATTTTTTTCTTACAGAGTATTAATTTTCGTGCAAGTTTTTTTCTAACTAGTCTAGGGTTTGAAGTGTGCACTATACAGTTGCTCAACCTTATGGCATCTGCAAACGTTTCAGGCTTTTAGATCTTGGTCACTAATCAATCTTATACTACTAACAACAGTTATTATTCTGTTATTTTATTCTCGATCAATTTCAAATGTTAGATTGAACAATGGCTGTTACTGTTTTTCCATTGACCTTTAGGCGGTGATCTAGTTCATGATAATTTCTGCAATTTAGCATTATTTTGAACTTAACTTCCATTATTTACCTGTCGAGCAGAAATAGCGCTGGGTATGTATATCTCCGCTTTGACAATGCCACCTCATCCATGAAAGCACAGAACGCACTTCATGGGAGGTGGTTTGCTGGAAAGATGATCACTGCAACTTACATGGTAATCGATGCTCTTCTTATTTGTACAGTGTCAACTGGTCGATTCTAACCGACTATTATTGAATCCAGACCCCCCAGCAGTATATGGCAAAGTTTCCAAATGCTAGCTGAGAAGATCATTCGAAACGAGACAGAATAGCTAGTAAGGACAAGTGTTGTAGGAAAGATGTTTCGAATGTTTCGAAGCTTTCAGTATCATAGAATTTTCCAATTTTCGCCTCACATTATTGAACAGTTTCTAAGAGCCTGATACCATAACCTTGGGACTTTTTATGTATAATCTCTCTTTGCTTGTCGATCACTGGTAGTTTTTCTATCCCGGGGTGGAAAGTCTAAGCTCCATCTTTGCCTAGGGTTCCTGAGCGAGTCATTTGCAACTACTGTAACCTTAATTGTTGTACTGATGAAATGGTTTGTGGGTTAATTACTTTTTGTTAAATTTAGTAAGTTAATGGTCGTCTTATATTTGTTTCCAGCGTTCTTCAAAATCAATTTACTTGTTCTATCTAGTTTTTTTTTTATTGTATTGTATAGGTTAAAACGAAACTTTGGAGGGATAGGGCAACTTTTAGCCTTTAAAATGACTTGGTTGTTGTCATTGCTTGGTCTATCAAATTGTGATCCGCAAAAGTTGAGAATCTGTCCAATTAGCAATTCCCTGTCATTCGTCCCAGAGCACTGACAAGAGGGAGGTAAATTATGCGGGGGGAACAAAGTCTCTTAACACGGTGGCAAGGCAGGGAGGGATTCATTTGAAGCCAGACCTCTCATCCGAAATCAAATCCTATCCATTTTGTAAGCATCACTCTGTCTTACCACTGCACCATCCCGTGGAGACGTCTATCAAATTGTGATCGATTTCGATTGTAATTTAGTTGGAGTTTTGTCAAATTGCAGTCAGAGTTCAATCAGATCATAATCAGATTTCGATTGAATTGCAGTCAATCGGATTTGAATTGTAATTGTCAGCGTTGCAGTCAATTTTTATTGTGATTTAATCAGAATTTAGGTGTTGAACGACATTGTTGAGTGGCAGCATTAGCTGTTCGGGCATTCACGAGTCTCGCACCGTGTGTCATGTGACAGTGTGTGTGCTCAGGGTATGCGATTGTTAGTGCATTGTACTGTGTATTCTTGCTCATTCCGATGGTACAGCGTGCGCTCGTCACTCGTGCTTGTCAAGGCCTTGTCATGCCTGATTCGTTTTAAGTTATGCGGAACATAAGACCACTATTATCCTTTTATCCATAATTCGTTGTAAATTTTTAATAGAAATGCAAGAAAATAAAATTTAAATATATTACCTCTTTTAGCTGTTTTAATAAATTTATTATGAACTTTAAATTCAACTAATTTATCACTCACTTTAAAAATTCATAACACACTATCTATCACACTTTCAGTAATTTATTTTTTCTCATCAATTTCTTTCTTATATAATATATCATCCATCTCTAACCATAAACACTAAATTTGGTGTAGTTTCAGTTTTGACATCAAAATAGTACAATTTTAATATCAAATACTATTCAACTCCAATCCACTCACATCATATCACACTAAAAAGGAATATTTAATAAAATATTCTATTTTTCTTATTCATAATATAATTATCAATATACATTTTAATTTATTAATTTTTTATATGATAATTATTATATTTAAAATTAATACTTAATTAATATTTGAAATATTTTTTTAAATTTTGCCTCCACTAATATATATAAAAATTATAATTTTCCATTTTTATTTTTTATTACATAATTGTTCAAGTATAAATATATATTAAAAATATTATAAAATCACACAATTAGAATAAAATATTTTACTAATTTTTATTGAAAACAAACAATAATACTTAATAGAAAATACAATATTATGGGACTTTAACTTTCAAAATTACTATATAATTCCCATAAATGCTCAATTAATGCATTTCGAAGGGTAATATGAGATTCTTTGTCTTTGATTTGTCTGTATTGGACTAAAAACTCTTCGAATTGAGTACTATCATCTCCTTCTAGCTCAACATCTGGAGTTGACACCTCGAAGTCTTCCACGATTGCTGCATTTAAATCACGCTCATCTTCAATTATCATATTATACATAATAATATATGATACCATTATATCATGTAAAATATTTTTTCGCCAAAAACGTAAAGGTCATGTAATAATTGCAAAGCGTGATTGGAGCATGCCAAATGCTCGCTCAACATCCTTTCTACACGGTTCTTGCTTCATTGCAAATAATTTATTCTTTCGACTTTGTAGATCATGAATCGTTTGAATAAGTGTTGACCATTTTGGGTATATACCATCGGCTAAATAATAGCCCATATTGTATGATTTTTCTTGAATGACATAATGAGCAGGAATAGTAATACCTTTTGCAAAATTAGCAAAAAGATGAGAAGACTCAAGTACATTAATATCATTGTTCGATCCGGCCAACCCAAAATATGTATGCCAGATCCATAGATCATAATCAGCTACAACTTCCAGAATAATTGTTGGCTTTCTACTATGACCAGGATATTGTCCTGCCCATGCTGTTGGACAATTTTTTTCATCTCCAGTGCATGCAATCTAGGCTACCTAACATACCTGAAAAACCTTGTTGCTCACCAATCTGGAGTAGTCTAGCAACATCTTGAGCATTTGGAGATCATAAGTACTGTCCTCCAAAAACTTCAACAGCAGCACGACAAAATCGTTTCACACTTTCATTGGTCGTTGATTCTCCTATTTTAATATACTCATCAATAGCATCTGTCGGTACACATACGCCAATAATCGAAATGTAAGTATTGTTGCTGCTACAAAAATGACAGATGCCACGATTTACAAGGAAGAAACAAAAATTTTGTTCAAAAATTTGAACTCGATCTCTGACTCGATGATGCGTGAATATATTTGGAATGAATAAATTAAAATTATGCAAAAGAAAATGCAAACTCAGGAATATTATCCAGTTGCACATCAAAAAGAAAGATTTCAATCATCTTCAATACAGGGAGAAGGATCACAACTCAATCAATATCAAAGTAAAGATCAAGAATCTCAGAATCTTGTGAATGTTTTCGATCAATTTGGTAATTATTTTAGTGGAATGGGGAGTGATTTTTCCGAATATTAGTATTATAATATTGTTGAAGTAATTTTAAGTTTGTGTGCTTTATTAGTATAATTTGTATTTGTAGTTGTTTGTCATGTTTAGTGTTACTCATGTTTTTAAATTTTTATTAGTAATATTTTAATTTAGTATTACTTATGTTTGTATTTGTAGGTGATGCAATTTACATTTATGCATTTCAAAATGTTTAATATTTTATTATTTTTTATGAAATTAGTGGTATAATTTATAATTATGATTATAATATATTAAATAAATTAAAATTTTACAAATATATATAATAAATTTAAAATATACTATTAAATACATTTAATTTAAATTTAAAATAAATAAGTAATATTACTATAAATAATGAGGATAAAAAATAATTACAAATTAATTTTTATTTATGATATTTAATAATATATATTATATTTAATTTTATTAATTATATAATAAAATCAAATAAAATAAATTCCAACACCAAATATGGTGCTATATATGAATAGTGTCACACCAAAAATAGTTGGAGGGATTTGGTGTGATTTTTTCCCTAAATTTGGTGTTTTAGTGTATAGGTTGGAGATGCTCTAAGGAGGTAAACTACACAGACGAACATTTAACATGATTGTAGATTCAATAACGAATCTTCGAAGTATAAGATACAACTAGGGTCGTGCAAAACTTCGGTTAAATCGAATAAACTGATCGAACCTAAAAGTTCGGTTCGGTTTAGTCGGAAATTCGGTTTTCCAAAATAAAAAAATCGAATTTTTCAAATTTTTTGGTTCGGTTCGATTTCAAAATAGAAAAAATCGGTTTAATTGGTTAGCCGATTTGGAGTAGAGCAGTCGACTGATAGCTATATTAATCGACAGATTATATACAATCGACTGTTAAACCTTAATCGGAATTTAAAAATCGTGAAATCGCGATTTTGTTTCTACTTTCTATCTCGCTATTTGACTTTTCTTCCTAACCCTGACTACCGACGAGGTGACGATGACATGATTCTAGAGCTAAGGAACAAGAAGAATTAGGGATCAAGATTCAAGAATATCGAAAAGCCTCCGATCTGAAATGTGCGTCTGTAAAAACTTATTAATATTCTCGTGCTTAGGGTTTGTGATTTTTGTTTCGTGAAGGTGTCAATTTTATGTCGGTAGGTTTTCTTGGTTTGCAACTTTGCAAGGTTCGTCGGTTGATGTCGGTTTTCTAGGTTTTCTTCCATTGAGCAACAATGGTTTTGATTATTGTTGGTATCTTCATTCGCAATTTTTTTTTTCTATTTGAAAAATGCATCTTTTGTTCTACTTATTCTTGATAGGTTTTAGGTTTGCAAGGTTCGTCGGTTGATGGACGAAGAGGGTAAGAACTTCGTACATTGCTAATTGAAGGGAAACGAAGAATAAGTCTTCGAATTGACTTTTATTTTGTTAGTAAAAGTCCTTCTATTTTGTATTGATTATCGATTGAAATAAACATTTTACCCATTGCTAATTGTTCTTCCTTTTTTTTTATCAAGTACAAGTTTAGGGTTTTTAATCTAACTTTTCTACTTTCCTTTCTTAGTTGTAATCTAACTATAGTTATATATAATTTTTTAATTAAAATTGTATGTTTATTTGTTTATATGTCAATACAAAGAAATATTTCAAATATAGACATGAATAATAATTGTTCAATCCCATAATTTGGACTTTGAGTGGGTACAAGAGAAAAATTAAGCAAATGAAGAACAATAAAACCAAGAAGTGAGGTATGAGAGCATTTTACGAAGTTTACTAATATTGCTAGTGAGATTAAAGTCAAATGCAAATATTGTGATAAAGAGTTTTTTTGCGATCCATACAAGAATGGAACAACAAGTTTGAAATCTCATATGACCTCCTGCAAAAAACATCCTCATGCTATTGAAACAAATCAAACTCAATTGAGTTTTCAAATTGGTACAAGGCGGGGTGAGGGATCACTCATTTCATGGAAATTTAATTAGGATGCATCTACAAAAGCATTAGCTAGAATGATTATAATGGATGAATTATCTTTTAAATTTATAAAAGGAGAAGGGTTTAAAGTATTTATGGCTATGGTATGTCCAAAGTTTAGAATTCCTTCTAGATGGACAATAGCACGTGATTGTATAGAATTATATACAATTGAAAGAGAAAAAATGAAAAGTCTATTGCATAATTCAACCCAAAGAATTTCTTTGACCATTGATACATGGACATCAAATCAAAAAAATCAACTATATGGTTTTGACCACTCATTTAATCAATAAAGATTGGAAGTTGCAAAAAAAATTCTGAATTTTTGTCCAATTACAAGTCATAAAGGCGAGACAATCAGTTTAGCTATTGAAAATTGCTTGAGAGATTAGGGAACTAATAAAATTTTTACTATTACGGTTGATAATGTAAGTTCAAATGATGTTGCTATCAATAGTTTCAAGAAAAAGATTGTTAACTAGGATTCTACTATTTTAAAAGGAGAATTCATTCATGTGAGATGTGTAGCTCACATAATTAACTTGATTGTTGTTGATGACTTGAAAGATATAAATTCATCTCAGTCGACTAAGAAATATTCTGTGCTTCTATCCACTAGATCCAGTCGACTGCTATATAACATCAGTCGATTGATCGGGACCATCAGTCGACTAATTTGATCTATCAGTCGATTAAGAAATATTCTGTGCTCTTGTCCACTGAATTCAGTCGACTGCTATATATCAGCAGTCGATTGATCGGGACCATCAGTCGACTGATTTGAGCCATCAGTCGACTGGTCATAAAAAATCGATTTTTTCAACTTTTAACCAAAAAAATTGATTTTTTTTAGCCAAATCGATTCGGTTTGATAAAAAATTTCGATCAGTTCGATTTAGTTAAAAAAAATCCAATTTATTCGATTTCAATCTTTATCAATTCGATCGATTCAATTTTAACCGATTGCACACCCTTAAATACAACAACTGAAATTGTAGTTGTCAAAAGCTCTAACTAACATTCTAACCAATAACGAATAATAAATTTCATAAACTTTTCCCTTTTCTTTAAATACTACGGGGTTAACAGTCTTTTTTTTTTCTTTTATGAAATATATATATATATATATATATATATCATTACTACTCTAGCGTATTTTTGGAAAGTAACAAAATCTAGAAACTAGATTTCTATTTCCAATATTAGAGAGCGAGCAAAATGAAATTTTCCACGCCGCAAATGTATCAAAAGTCGGAATCATTCCGGAAATCCAACGGTCGAGGAACGCGCTGCGACGTGGCATGCAGAAATTGGCCAGGACCTGCTCAGTTACTCCTGCAAACGCAAGTTTCTGCGCTATAAACCGACAAAGTCCGTTTCTTTACTCTTTTTGGCTTTAAACGGAACCTTGGGAGTTGTGATTCCCAGCGGAGGAGCTGGAGAAACGGCAATCGCCATGGGTTGGATCGCCGTCGCCTTTGATTCCTTACGCTCTCTCGACGTCCGGCAAGCCCTAACTCAATTAATCAACCTCGGTCCTCCCCGTCCCCCTCGCCCTTGATTTCATCTTCCTTTCTTCAAACTGGAGCTGCCTCATCGATGTGCCTTCTACTCGAGTTTGGGGGAAAGCCCCCGGAGTCAGTCGATCACTTCGTCTTACTTGTTTCAGTGCTGTGCCAGGTATGGTCGTCGCGCTGGCCGTCACGGCATGGAAGTGTTTGATTTGCGTCACCGGGACGGAATCGCCGGTAGTGGTCGTCCTTTCTGGAAGCATGGAACCTGGTTTTCAGAGGGTACGTGTGTCTCATTTGTGGCATGATCTGTCCTTTTTAATATGAGCAACCTGAACCGAAGTTGGACTGAGTTTTCTTGTGCTTGTGTGTTTTGCCCATTTGGATTGGGTGAGCTCAGGAACTTTATGCAACTGAATTGTGTTTTAGATAAATTAGGGGAAGCAAATGCAGGTGGCTTCTGTGAGGTACCTGGCGCTCAACAGGTTTCATGGTCTTTCTATTTCTACTTGCTGAAAATTGAGTCCAACAATGTAGTGCTATCAAAAAACAGTTTTGAGATCGAAGGGAGTTGCTAGATTGAAGATCGAAGGTGAAAAAACAACACCTTGTAGACTAAAAGGTCACCCTAGTAGAACTTGAACTTAACATGGTATAAGCAAGTCAGGCCTTCTGTTCAATCTTGCCTCCCTTCCCTATGACTTTCGATTGTAAATTCTTGCTTGGTTATCCACGAGTGCCTGTTCGAGCGATAAACGTAACTCTCGCATTTATGATCAAAATATGCTTTAGTACAATCTGTTTATATTGAACACTTACTTCTTTAATATATTTAGCTAAGTACACTAGTTAAAATCTTCAAAGGAGGTTTTATTGTTTGTTCTCATGCAGGGTGATATTCTATTCTTGAATATGGGAAAGGAACCTATTCGTGCAGGTGAAATTGTTGTATTTACTTTTAATGTAAGCTTCAATTTCAGATTCAAATAGCCGATACTGCATATACCTATATTTAAGTCACGTGGCTTTTCTTTATGGTAAATGTTACTGAATTATTGTAGCTCTTTTGTTTTTTACATAACGGAAGCTAATTTCCAACAGGGTCAGTTAAGTACTGTCATTTTGACAGAAAAAAGAAAAGAAAAGAATTCAATGGTCAAAAATACCAAATGATCATCCTCTGGTTAAATAAACTGATTCATCAAGTGTTTTTTTACCATTCTACCAAATGCAAGGTCTTTGTTATAAACTGTAGTCATTACGCCAACCAACTACAATCTCTTGAATGTATTGAGTTCTTTTGTGAAGGTAAGAAGCATGTGAAGGTGCCTGTAGTCTTCGTGTTCCAACTAAAGAATCTTGAAGAATTCACACTAGCAATGACATTTGGATAAGGGGATATGTTTTCTCGTTTACAAGAACTTAAATTACTACTAGAACTTTGGAAATAAATTTTGCCTTTTGGAATAAGTTGTCTAGGGATTAGGTTCTGGCTTGTGGAATTGTAGAATGAACTAGTCTTATGAAATTTGTACTTGCTGATTCATATTATGGGTAGAGGATTTTGCTGTTTCTTGAAATTGACAGTGACTTAAGCGATAGATAGCCAGATATGGGTCTTTTTCTTATGTAATTCAACATACTTTTTTTTTTAATGATAACTATCAATTTTTTCTCAGTTGCCATTTCTCTCCTCTTGTCCTAGGATTCTTTTTTCATATCTCTTATTTCTCTTCATCTATTTCTAGTTTTTACCTCCCTCTCTCTACTACCTCTTAATTGTTCTTTCTTCACTTCTAGACTACTTCTCTTTTACACTTGATCTATGTTCTCTTCCGACTTTTGTTTCCTCTTCTGTTCTCTCTTTTTCGTTATCATTTCTAGCCCTTAGCATTTTCTTTTCGACAAGTGTTTACTCAATCAAGGATTATTTTATCATATTTAACTACCTGTCAGTGTTAAATTTGACTATTGACATCATTCCTTGTACTGTTCTTCTAGATTCCCTTGTTAGTTGCCCTTCATGGCCTATGTGTAAAATCTAAATTCCATCTTGATATCTTTGTTAGGGCCTTGACGTCGCGTGAATAGTGATTCGTCTCGATCGTCGATTGCATTCTTGCATTCATGCTCGTCTATAGGAAGTTAATGCGCAGTGGATACAACCATAAACAATACAAATCAAACACACAACACAAACCTATTTTACATTGTTCAGAACCTCCAGTTCCTATTCCACGGTCTAGCTCCTAGCAATATCTACTATCCTTTCTCCTTGTCGGATTCCTTCTAGAGGCGGAGAAACCTCTTACACCCTATTTTTTTGCAATAAGTACAACCAAATACAAAGATGAAGAATACAAAATGAAATACAAATGAAAAACACTACACAAGTGATTGTAGCTTGATTGTTGTTTGGTTACTATGGAAATATCTTTGAAGGTCTGAAATGCAGCAATAACTCCCCTTCAAAGTCTCCAAGAATTGACACCTTCAAATCACTATGAAATCCTCTTTGATAGAGTGGTCATCAAACTGATTTTCGTTGATCAGTTGACTGATTTTACTCACTAGTCAACTTGTCCTCTGCAAATTCGACCATTTTTTTGACCTATCAGTTAAACGGCTTAATCCACGTCATATTCTGACATGCTATAGTGCATCAGTCTACTGGTAAACCTTGATAGTCGACTAGTAAATATTATCTGTTCTACTACAGTGAAACTTGTCGACTTGTATACCCCAACAATCAACTGGTAAACATTCTATACTCTGCTACAGTGACACCAATTGATCGATCATATCTGAACATAAAATTCGTGGTTTCAGGTTCATCAGTTGTCTAATATTTCATACCAGTTGACTGTCAAATATTCTATTTGGTTTTTTGCTGAAAACACTTTTCATAGTCGATTATGATAGTTACTGTTTAAGTCGACTGTTACTTTTCCCAGTTGAGTTCTAAACTCAACGCTTGCTCGAACAATAACATCAGTCGACTAGTAATACTTGAAACTCTCATAAACCCTTGAACTCAGGGTTTAGGATACACTAGTCGACTGATATATCCTATTAGTCGATTGATACCTCAGTTTTAGCCCTAACTCGAACTAACTCTCACTTCATCTGGTATCCGGTTAACCTCAATCTATTAAGACTTTTCTCGCGTCTAGCATCCAGTCATTCTTGACCTATTGGGACTTCAGTCACCTAGCATCCAGTCACCTTTGACCTGTCAGGACTTTAGCTTGTGATTACCTTTTAACTGTCAGGGCTTCACCGATACCAAACATCCAGTCTCCCTTGACCTGCTTGGATTTTTCCTCTCGTTCCTAGCATCCGATCAAACTTGACCTATCAGGACTTTCCGATACTAAACATTCGATCCTCTTTGACCTATTCGGATTTTTTCTCTCGTGCTAAGCGTCAGGTCAACCGTAACCCACTTGGACTTCTAATCTCATGTCAAGTGTCCGGTCAACTGTTACTTGGACTTCTCCCTTATCCACGCCCTGTTGGATTTCCGACCACCAAGTGTTCGGTCCTCTCCGACCCACTTGGCTTTCTCCTTGTCAAGTATCTAGTCACCTGATTTACTTGGATTTCTTTCCGCTTATCTCATATCCGATCAACCTTAACCTACTTTACTTATTCACTTATCAAGTATCCGGTCAATCTTGACCTGCTTTGACTTCTTCCCCAACTCCTTCCATCAAGCCTTAACTACATCATGGACGACCTGACATGATGATGATTAATCAAACTCCTTCATCACTCTTCATCGCACAACTCGGATGTCTCATACCATCCTTCACCTATTGTCATATTGTCAAAATATCGAAACTCCAATTGAGCCCAACTCGAACGTGGTCCACCTTGACCTGAGGTCGATTGCACCAACAAGCTTAAGTTTTTTCGCTAATTGCATGCACAATCAATTCTATCTTAAGCATAAATCTGGTTACCTAGGATTTAAACAGATGAGGACTATTCGAATACATAATAATCTAAGTGGATGCTAGGTCAACACTGTAAGAAAACATATATGTGATAGACAACTTATGGCTGTGTGGAAGAGTAATGAATTGAGGTTTATCCCTAAAATATTGTCATATTTGTCATCGATGTAAATATTTTTCAGATCCAAGATCCTTAATCATCAAGTGATATGTAGTTGTTGTGGCAACCATTTATTTTAGAACATTCTCACTGTTCTGTGATGAGATTCCAAGTTGTAAATGATGTATTGACATTAACAATCTCTTGCTGCAGAGAAGTGAAATTCCAATTGTTCATCGAGTAATTGAGGCAAGTGCTTCAACTCCATTACTTACCCCTTTGTTCATATACTTCCCTTTACCATACCTTCATTAGATTGCTTTCGGATACTTGCTTGTTTATATTGAGTCATTTATTATGCTTTGTTTAATCTCTGTTAACAGTGCGTCTGAAGTTCTCTTTTCTGAACTCCAGTAGACCTTTGGTCTGTGTAAATTCCAGAAAAGATGAGTCGGCATAAGTTAATTGCTCAGAGAGTTTTAGCTTGATTAGTCTGACTTGGGAATTATTCAGTAAATGCAAGTGAATAAGCTCTGCTAGTTACCATATATGTTCTCCACTTTGTATGTAAACTGTGACTGTTGGCGTCTTAAGAATTTGCATAGAGCTTTTGAATTGATTGATACAAACTTTTGTAGTTACAACGATGATGAATCCGAAGGGAGGAAACATATATATAGATTACTGTAGGAGTTATAACTGAACATCAACTGTATTCGCGATGCTAAATTTACTAATCCACCTTGTGCTTTATGTGTAATATTATGCAACCAAAACAACCCTAAGTTTTCTGTAGTCCTTTGTGCCTGCAACTATTTTCCGGCATGTCACACCTAAAACTTGATTTGAAATTTTGAAGAGTCAATATGAAACTTTTTGAGTGATCTTCGTTTGTTGTTACTATCAAACTGTTTCTCAATGTTGGATTAAGAGTTCGTGCTAATGAAATGGATGCAACCATAAACGGCTTTTAAACGCTTTCATGTTTATTAATCATGCTTCTGATTCATTCTGTTTAAGAATCATTGTTTTGCTAAAAGTTCATTCAGGTAGCTGGTGATCTTAGCTTTCATCTCTCAATTTTTGTTTGCAGCTCCATGAACGACCAGACACGGGAGAGATTTCTATTCTTACAAAAGGTAGTGGATTTTACTATACCATGTGCACAAATAGATATGAGAAAGGTTCTTCTGTAATTGTAAACTATTGTTTTAGTTGCCACCATGCCCTATAGACATCGCCTCCTCAGTTACATCCACATAGTTTGCTTCTTCAATGGCTGGTTTTATTTCGCGCGAGCAACTCTTGCAAAGAAAGTGTCTATTGTTGCTTAAGGGACCATTTATTAGTAACTAACAACTCTTTTCAATTTGTATCCAATTGACAGTTTTCATTTAGGCAAGTTTTTTTATGTTCTAAGTTGTGCTCTGAATTTCGCTTTCATTCGTATGTCTAACTCGTATTATTTTTAGCTTCACATTGTAATTTACCTCAAAGTGGTTTGGGTATGTGTCGGTCGGTAAAGTTCTTATCTGCCATTTCTTCACTGATGTCTGAAATAGGTCAAATGGTAAAATCTACTAGGAAATGCTCATTAGATTTGCTCTTCAGGTGATAATAATGATGACAACGATAGAATCCTGTATGCTAAAGGCCATCTTTGGCTTCAGAAGCAGCATATAATGGGAAGGGCCATAGGGTAAGAAGTTCAGATTTCTAAATTTCTGAATCTATCGAGTTTCTTTTCCAGCCATTGCCATCTCCTAACCTGCCCGTACTCGACTGTTGCAGGTTTCTACCGTATATCGGTTGGATTACCATTGTCCTCACAGAGATTCCAGTCGTTAAGGTACGACATAAAATAACAAGGAGCAATGGCTATTGCTTATGCTTGTCCATGCCATTGTTTTACTGAATCCTTCTCCCATAAATAATCTACACTGCAGTTCTTTGCTCTCTCTCTCTGTTTATTATCTGACTTACTGCGGATGACTTTCAAGCAAAGAACATGGTAGTTTGTCTTAATTTCCTCTTTATTAAGCATCTCTGTGAGAACATCAACATGTGTTAATCTTAGTGGTTTGTAGCTATGCGAACATTTGTTTCCCTCCATTGAATTATGTTTTCTTTCGCTATGAAATCAGAGTATGGATCTTTGTTCCATATCTGTTTGTGCTGCTCTATAACTGCTCAGAGCTAATTGAGCTATTCTGATTTTTGCAGTACTTGCTCATTGGGGCTCTTTGTTTGTTTGCTCTAACCTCGAAGGAGTAGAGAAGAAGCAAAGCATTCGAGAATTTATGATCGAAATAAATTGTTATATTTTCTTTAGAAAATTTTAATTATAAAAGATGAGCAATGATGCTTATAACTATAATTGTGGTGTGGTGTTCACGTGCAATTCTGCTATGACTATTAGAGTTGGTGTTAAATTTAATGGAAGTTTCAGTTGTGTTCAATAAATTGCTTTGTTATTAGGTTATTGTATATAGGAGTTTGATATGTTGGGTGATGAATTTTGTATGTCTGTGCGCGATGCACGCAATAATGAAAAATACACAGTAACTTCGTCGAGCATCTGTGCTCAATCATCCACACTGTCATTTGACATCGTTGTCTAGTGATTATATTCCGATCGCAATCCAGTCGAAATTTGATCGTGGTCCCGTCAGACTTGAAGTCCAGTTAGATCACGGCCAGAATTTAATTGGATCACGGTCGGAATCTGATTAAATCACGGCCGCGACATTGCTATGCATTGCGGTTGCAATTGGATGCGATTCGGTCGGATTCCAATCAAAATTTGACAGTGATCCGATGACAAACGCTCGATTGGGTTTAGGAGTGTCACGTAGCATATCAAAACACACACTCTTTTATATATATATATATATATATATATACTAGTTTGATATGTCGGGCATCGTACGGTGTGCAACTTGTGTGCAACGTTTAGTAATAGGGAATGCACAGTAATTTTCTATCACATGCAAGAGCTCGACACATTTGTCGAATGACCGGATTCTGATTGAATTACAATTGTAATCCAATCGCATTTCGACCTGAGGGATATCAGCGACGATCCCAATGGGTTTAGGGGCTAAGCTATAGTGCAGATGGCGGTCGACAACGAAGAATTTCATCGGAGATCGCGGGAGAGAAACATTGTGCACTTCTCATTTACTTTGCATCTTCGTACGATGGACGACTGAGATCGTGTTGCATATCGTACGTCGCACAACATATCAAACATCTATATATAGAGAGAGAGCTAGAGTTTTGATAGGGTGAGAACCTCTATGAATTCTGATGGAATGCCATCGGAATTGACTGCGATTGTGACCGCAATTTGACTGGATTTTAATCTGAATTCAATCGCGATTCAATTGGCCGAATCGTGATGGCAACTCTGATGGGTTCAGGAGTTGGGCTATAGAGTTGATAAACTCTGACGATGTCCGACAATGGCGAGGTCACACAAAGAAAAAATATCGTACATTTTTCATTACTGGAATCCCATAGGGTCATATGACTGAGATTTATGAAGCCGCGATAGACGTTTTGATTTTATGGACGCCTAACATACTCTATTGTACAATATCTACGTTGCATTAACCCTTTGACTTTGTCCCTGGGAGGCTATTTATATCTAAGAATTGTTATATTAAAATGTCAAATTTATTTAAATTTAATTAAAATTATTTCAACTAACTATACTAAAATCATCATTATTATAATTATAGCAATTGCCAAATAGCTATTATAATTGCAATAATTATGAATTGATAAAGTTTGATTTATCAATAACGAGTCTTCATTCAATTTTGACCAAGTTAAAATAATTTTAAACAAATTAAAACAATTTAATAAAAAATTAATATAATAATTTTCTATATATAATAATTTCGATTAAAATAAATTATTTTATTTTATTTTTATGAAAAAAAATAAATGGTGTTCTATTTTGATTTCGACCCTATTTCTATTTAATTTATATTTTAAAGAAATCTGTGAAATCTTATGAAATGGGGAAATAATTTTTCTCCTTTTTATTTTTATTTTTACAAACTTCATGTTTCGCCGAGTTATTTTAAAGAAGGTTAGCATGCCGTGCACTCCGTAGGGCGAACAAAATTGGAAAGCACTAGGGAGAAGTGGCTAGCGGCGGCGGTGGCCACTTCTCCCTCGCCCTTGATTTCAAATCCGTTTCTTTATCTTTTTCGCTTTAAACGGAAGAGTTGTGATTCCCAGCGGAGGAGCTGGAGAAACGGCAATCGCCATGGGTTGGATCGCCGTCGCCTTTGATTCCTTACGCTCTCTCGACGTCCGGCAAGCCCTAACTCAATTAATCAACCTCGGTCCTCCCCGTCCCCCTCGCCCTTGATTTCATCTTCCTTTCTTCAAACTGGAGCTGCCTCATCGATTCGTCTTACTTGTTTCAGTGCTGTGCCAGGTATGGTCGTCGCGCTGGCCGTCACGGCATGGAAGTGTTTGATTTGCGTCACCGGGACGGAATCGCCGATAGTGGTCGTCCTTTCTGGAAGCATGGAACCTGGTTTTCAGAGGGTACGTGTGTCTCATTTGTGGCACGATCTGGCCTTTTTAATATGAACGACCTGATCCGAAGGTGGACTGAGTTTTCTTGTGCTTGTGTGTTTTGCCCATTTGGATTGGGTGAGTTCAGGAACTTTATGCAACTGAATTGTGTTTTAGATAAATTAGGGCAAGCAAATGCAGGTGGCTTCTGTGAGGTACCTGGCGCTCAACAGGTTTCGTGGTCTTTCTATTTCTACTTGCTGAAAATTGAGTCCAACAATGTAGTGCTATCAAAAAACAGTTTTGAGATCGAATGGTGTTGCTAGATTGAAGATCGAAGGTGGAAAAACAACACCTTGTAGACTAAAAGGTCACCCTAGTAGAACTTGAACCTAACATGGGATAAGCAAGTCAGGTCTTCTGTTCAATCTTGCCTCCCTTCCCTATGACTTTCGATTGTAAATTCTTACTTGGTTGTCCACGAGTGCCTGTTCGAGCGATAAATGTAACTCTCGCGTTTATGATCAAAATATGCTTTAGTACAAGCTGTTTATATTGAACACTCACTTCTTTAATATATTTAGCTAAGTACACTAGTTAAAATCTTCAGAGGTTTTATTGTTTGTTCTCATGCAGGGTGATATTCTATTCTTGAATATGGGAAAGGAACCTATTCGTGCAGGTGAAATTGTTGTATTTTCTTTTAATGTAAGCTTCGATTTCAGATTCAAATAGCTGATACTGCATATACCTATATTTAAGTCACGTGGCTTTTCTTTATGGTAAATGTTACTGAATTATTGTAGCTCTTTTGTTTTTTACATAATGGAAGCTAATTTCCAACAGGGTCAGTTGAGTACTGTCATTTTGACAGAAAAAAGAAAAGAATAGAAAAGAATTCAATGGTCAAAAATACCAAATGATCATCCTCTGGTTAAATAAACTGATTCATCATGTGTTTTTTTACCATTCTACCAAATGCAAGGTCTTTGTTATAAACTGTAGTCATTACATCAACCAACTACAATCTCTTGAATGTATTGAGTTCTTTTGTGAAGGTAAGAAGCATATGAAGGTGCTTGTAGTCTTGGTGTTCCAACTAAAGAATCTTGAAGAATTCACACTAGCAATGACATTTGGATAAGGGGATATGTTTTCTCGTTTATGAGAACTTAAATTACTACTAGAACTTTGGAAATAAATTTTGGCTTTTGGAATAAGTTGTCTAGGGATTAGGTTCTGGCTTGTGGAATTGTAGAATGAACTAGTCTTATGAAATTTGTACTTGCTGATTCATATTATGGGTTGAGGATTTTGCTGTTTCTTGAAATTGACAGTGACTTAAGCAATAGATAGCCAGATATGGGTCTTTTTCTCCTGTAATTCAACATACTTTTTTTTTTAATGATAACTATCAATTTTTTCTCAGTTCCCATTTCTCTCCTCTTGTCCTAGGATTCTTTTTTCATATCTCTTATTTCTCTTCATCTATTTCTAGTTTTTACCTCCCTCTCTCTACTACCTCTTAATTGTTCTTTCTTCACTTCTAGACTACTTCTCTTTTACACTTGATCTACGTTCTCTTCCGACTTTTGTTTCCTCTTCTGTTCTCTCTTTTTCGTTGTCATTTCTAGCCCTTAACATTTTCTTTTCGACAAGTGTTTACTCAATCAAGGATTATTTTATCATATTTAACTACCTGTCAGTGTTAAATTTGACTATTGACATCATTCCTTGTGCTGTTCTTCTAGATTCCCTTGTTAGTTGCCCATCATGGCCTAGGTGTAAAATCTAAATTCCATCTTGATATCTTTGTTAGGGCCTTGACGTCGCATGAATAGTGATTCGTCTCGATCGTCGATTGCATTCTTGCATTCGTGCTCATCTATAGGAAGTTAATGCGCAGTGGATACAACCATAAACAATACAAATCACACACACAACACAAACCTATTTTACATTGTTCAGAACCTCCGGTTCCTACTCCACAGTCTAGCTCCTAGCAATATCCACTATCCTTTCTCCTTGTCGGATTCCTTCTAGAGGCGGAGAAACCTCTTACACCCTATTTTTTTGCAATAAGTACAACCAAATACAAAGATGAAGAATACAAAATGAAATACAAATGAAAAACACTACACAAGTGATTGTAGCTTGATTGTTGTTTGGTTACTATGGAAATATCCTTGAAGGTCTGAAATGCAGCAATAACTCCCCTTCAAAGTCTCCAAGAATTGACACCTTCAAATCACTACGAAACCCTCTTTGATAGAGTGGTCATCAAACTGATTTTACCCACTAGTCAACTTGTCCTCTGCAAATTCGACCATTTTTTTGACCTATCAGTTAAACAGCTTAATCCACGTCATATTTTGACATGCTACAGTGCATCAGTCTACTGGTAAACCTTGATAGTCGACTAGTAAACATTATGTGTTATACTACAGTGAAACTAGTCAACTTGTATACCCCAACAATCGACTAGTAAACATTCTATACTCTGCTACAGTGACACCAGTTGATCGATCATATCTGAACATAAAATTCGTGGTTTCAGGTTCATTATTTCATATCAGTTGACTGTCAAATATTCTATTTGGTTTTGTGCTGAAAACACTTTTCATAGTCGATTATGATAGTTACTGTTTAAGTCGACTGTTACTGTTCACAGTTGAGTTCTAAACTCAATGCTTGCTCGAACAATAACATCAGTCGACTAGTAATGCTTGAAACTCTCATAAACCCTTGAACTCAGGGTTTAGGATACACTAGTCGACTGATATATCCTATTAGTCGATTGATACCTCAGTTTTAGCCCTAACTTGAACTAACTCTCACTTCATCTGGTATCCAGTTAACCTCAATCTACCAGGACTTTTCTCGCGTCTAGCATCCAGTCATTCTTGACCTGTTGGGACTTCAGTCACCTAGCATCCAGTCGCCTTTGTTGTCAGGACTTTAGCTTGCCTAGCATTCAGTTACCTTAATCTGTCAGGGCTTCACCGATACCAAACATCCAGTCTCCCTTGACCTGCTTGAACTTTTCCTCTCGTTCCTAGCATCCGATCAAACTTGACCTATCAGGACTTTCCGATACCAAACATTCGATCATCTTTGACCTATTCAGATTTTTTCTCTCGTGCTAAGCGTCAGGTCAACCGTAATCCACTTGGACTTCTAATCTCATGTCAAGTGTTCGGTCAATTGTTACTTGGACTTCTCACTTATCCACGCCCTGTTGGATTTCCGACCACCAAGTGTTCGGTCCTCTCCAACCCACTTGGCTTTCTCCTTGTCAAGTATCTAGTCACCTGATCTACTTGGATTTCTCTCCGCTTATCTCATATCCGATCAACCTTAACCTACTTTACTTATTCACTTAACTTCTTCACTTATCAAGTATCCTGTCAATCTTGACCCGCTTTGACTTCTTCCCCAACTCCTTCCATCAAGCCTTAACTACATCATGGTCGACCTAACATGATGATGATTAATCAAACTCCTTCTTCATCACTCTTCATCGCACAACTCGGATGTCTCATACCATCCTTCACCTATTGTCATATTGTCAAAATATCGAAACTCCAATTGAGCCCAACTCAAACGTGGTCATCCTTGACCTAAGGTAGATTGCACCAACAAGCTTAAGTTTTTTCGCTAATTGCATGCACAATCAATTCTATCTTAAGCATAAATCTGGTTACCTAGGGTTTAAACAGATGAGGACTATTCGAATACATAATAATCTAAGTGGATGCTAGGTCAACACTGTAAGAAAACATATATGTGATAGACAACTTATGGCTGTGTGGAAGAGTAATGAATTGAGGTTTATCCCTAAAATATTGGCATATTTGTCATGGATATAAATATTTTTCAGATCCAAGATCCTTAATCATCAAGTGATATGTAGTTGTTGTTGTGGCAACCATTTATTTTAGAACATTCTCACTGTTCTGTGATGAGATTCCAAGTTGTAAATGATGTATTGACATTAACAATCTCTTGCTGCAGAGAAGTGAAATTCCAATTGTTCATCGAGTAATTGAGGCAAGTGCTTTCAACTCCATTAATTACCCCTTTGTTCATATGCTTCCCTTTACCATACCTTCATTAGATTGCTTTCGGATACTTGCTTGTTTATACTGAGTCGTTTATTATGCTTTCTTTAATCTCTGTTAACAGTGCGTCTGAAGTTCTCTTTTCTGAACTCCAGTAGAACTTTGGTTGGTTTGTGAAAATTCCAGAAAAGATGAGTTGGCATAAGTTATTGCTCAGAGAGTTTTAGCTCGATTAGTCTGACTTGGGAATCATTCAGTAAATGCAAGTGAATATGCTCTGCTAGTTACCATATATTTTCTCCACTTTGTATGTAAACTGTGATTGTTGGCGTCTAAAGAATTTGCATAGAGCTTTTTAATTGATTGATACAAACTTTCTTAGTTACAACGATGATGAATCCGAAGGGAGGAAACATATATATAGATCACTGTAGGAGTTATAACTGAACATCAACTGCATTTGCGATGCTAAATTTACTAATCCATCTTGTGCTTTATGTGTAATATTATGCAACCAAAACAACCCTAAGTTTTCTGTAGTCCTGTGTGCCTGCAACTATTTTCCGGCATGTCACACCTAAAATTTGATTTGAAATTTTGAAGAGTCAATATGAAACTTTTTGAGTGATCTTCGTTTGTTGTTACTATCAAACTGTTTCTCAATGTTGGATTAAGAGTTCGTGATAATGAAATGGATGCAACCATAAATGGCTTTTAAACACTTTCATGTTTATTAATCATGCTTCTGATTCATTCTTTTTAAGAATCATTGTTTTGCTAAAAGTTCATTCAGGTAGTTGGTGATCTCAGCTTTTATCTCTCAATTTTTGTTTGCAGCTCCATGAACGACCAGACACGGGAGAGATTTCTATTCTTACAAAAGGTAGTGGATTTTACTATACCACGTGCACAAATAGATATGAGAAAGGTTCTTCTGTAATTGTAAACTATTGTTTTAGTTGCCACCATGCCCTATAGACATCGCCACCTCAGTTACATCCACATAGTTTGCTTCTTCAATGGCTGGTTTTATTTCGCGCGAGCCACTCTTGCAAAGAAAGTGTCTATTGTTGCTCAAGGGACCATTTATTAGTAACTAACAACTCTTTTCAATTTGTATCCAATTGACAGTTTTTATTTAGGTAAGTTTTTTTATGTTCTAAGTTGTGCTTTCTGAATTTCGCTTTCATTCGTATGTCTAACTCGTATTATTTTTAGCTTCGCATTGTAATTTACCTCAAAGTGGTTTGGATATGTGTCGGTCGGTAAAGTTCTTATCTACCATTTCTTCACTGATGTCTGAAATAGGTCAAATGGTAAAATCTACTAGGAAATGCTCATTAGATTTGCTCTTCAGGTGATAATAATGATGACAACGATAGAATCCTGTATGCTAAAGGCCATCTTTGGCTTCAGAAGCAGCATATAATGGGAAGGACCATAGGGTAAGAAGTTCAGATTTCTAAATTTCTGAATCTGTCGAGTTTCTTTTCCAGCCATTGCCATCTCCTAACCTGCCCGTACTCGACTGATGCAGGTTTCTACCGTATATCGGTTGGATTACCATTGTCCTCACAGAGATTCCAGTCGTTAAGGTACGACATGAAATAACAAGGAGCAATGGCTATTGCTTATGCTTGTCCATGCCATTGTTTTACTGAATCCTTCTCCCATAAATAATCTACACTGCAGTTCTTTGCTCTCTCTCTCTGTTTATTATCTGACTTACTGCGGATGACTTTCAAGCAAAGAACATGGTAGTTTGTCTTAATTTCCTCTTTATTAAGCATCTCTATGAGAACATCAACCTGTGTTAATCTTAGTGGTTTGTAGCTATGCGAACATTTGTTTCCCTCCATTGAATTATGTTTTCTTTCGCTATGAAATCAGAGTATGGATCTTTGTTCCATATCTGTTTGTGCTGCTCTATAACTGCTCAGAGCTAATTGAGCTATTCTGATTTTTGCAGTACTTGCTCATTGGGGCTCTTTGTTTGTTTGCTCTAACCTCGAAGGAGTAGAGAAGAAGCAAAGCATTCGAGAATTTATGATCGAAATAAATTGTTATATTTTCTTTAGAAAATTTTAATTATAAAAGATGAGCAATGATGCTTATAATTATAATTGTGGTGTTCATGTGCAATTCTGCTATGACTATTAGAGTTGGTGTTAAATTTAATGGAAGTTTCAGTTGTGTTCAATAAATTGCTTTGTTATTAGGTTATTGTATATAGGAGTTTGATATGTTGGGTGATGAATTTTGTATGTCTGTGCGCGATGCACGCAATAATGAAAAATACACAGTAACTTCGTCGAGCATCTGTGCTCAATCATTCACACTGTCATTTGACATCGTTGTCTAGTGATTATATTCCGATCGCAATCCAGTCGAAATTTGATCGTGGTCCCGTCAGACTTGAAGTCCAGTTAGATCACGGCCAGAATCTAATTGGATCACGGTCGGAATCTGATTAAATCACGGCCGCAACATTGCTATGCATTGCGGTTACGATTGGATGCGATTCGGTCGGATTTCAATCAAAATTTGACAGTGATCCGATGACAAACGCTCGATTGGGTTTAGGAGTGTCGCCTAGCATATCAAAACACACACTCTTATATATATATATATATATATATATATATATATATATATATATATATATATATATATATACTAGTTTGATATGTCGGGCATCGTACGGTGTGCAACTTGTGTGCAACGTTTAGTAATAGGGAATGCACAGTAATTTTCTATCACATGCAAGAGCTCGATACATTTGTCGAATGACCGGATTCTGATTGAATTACATTTGTAATCCAATCGCATTTCGACCGGAGGGATATCAGCGACGATCCCAATGGGTTTAGGGGCTAAGCTATAGTGCAGATGGCGGTCGACAACGAAGAATTTCATCGGAGATCGCGGAAGAGAAACATTGTGCACTTCTCATTTACTTTGCATCTTCGTACGATGGACGACTGAGATCGTGTTGCATATCGTACGTCGCACAACATATCAAACCTCTATATATAGAGAGAGAGCGAGAGTTTTGATAGGGTGAGAACCTCTATGAATTCTGATGGAATGCCATCGGAATTGACTGCGATTGTGACCGCAATTTGACTGGATTTTAATCTGAATTCAATCGCGATTCAATTGGCCGAATCGTGATGGTAACTCTGATGGGTTCAAGACTTGGGCTATAGAGTTGATAAACTCTGACGATGTCCGACAATGGCGAGGTCACACAAAGAAAAAATATCGTACATTTTTCATTACTGGAATCACATAGGGTCATATGACTGAGATTTATGAAGCCGCGATAGACGTTTTGATTTTATGGACGCCTAACATACTCTATTGTACAATATCTACGTTGCATTAACCCTTTGACTTTGTCCCTGGGAGGCTATTTATATTTAAGTATTGTTATATTAAAATGTCAAATTTATTTAAATTTAATTAAAATTATTTCAACTCGACTAAAATCATCATTATTATAATTATAGCAATTGCCAAATAGCTATTATAATTGCAATAATTATGAATTGATAAAGTTTGATTTATCAATAACTAGTCTTCATTCAATTTTGACCAAGTTAAAATAATTTTAAACAAATTAAAACAATTTAATAAAAAATTAATATAATAATTTTCTATATATAATAATTTCGATTAAAATAAATTATTTTATTTTATTTTTATGAAAAAAAATAAATGGTGTTCTATTTTGATTTCGACCCTATTTCTATTTAATTTATATTTTAAAGAAATCTGTGAAATCTTATGAAATGGGGAAATAATTTTTCTCCTTTTTATTTTTATTTTTACAAACTTCATGTTTCGCCGAGTTATTCATAAGCGTGGCGATTCAACGAGAAGGTTAGCAAAAGCATTCCCATCGTCGAGCGCATGCCGTGCACTCCGTAGGGCGAACAAAATTGGAAAGCACGAGGGAGAAGTGGCTAGCGGCGGCGGTGGCGAGAGCGGTTTCCGGCTGGTGGCGGCGCCACCGTGGACTACGCTTTGTGCTTGCCCTACTCTAACGTGTTGGGGACGCACGTTTCTTCGTTGAGAACAATCATCGTATGGATGATTCCCGCAGCTCAGATGCTGGAACGGAGGCTGCTGCAGATCCTCTTCCTCGCAGATCCCATGCGTCGCTTAGGTGGGCGATTCTGCGCCGGTCGCTGCTACCTCGACCTTCCTCCGCCGCATCAGGTTGTTCTTCAACACATGTCCTCTTTTAGGAATTCGTCTTGTTGTTTGGGTGCAGTCCCGAAGTTCCACTGAACCTATCATCTGTATCAATGTGGTACAGAATCCGCAAAGACTTTCAATCTTGCGGTTTTTACCTTTTCTACGATTTCAACGTGCTTTTATTCCTGCTTGTTCCATGTATATTTCGACGCATTTCAACTCTATTTAATCTCATTGAGGGGACCGCAGGTCATTCATCTGATATGAGCACCAAGAAGGTGTCTAGGAAGAAAGGTGGTGGCTTTAATCTTATTCCGTGCCGCCCTCTTGTTGATAACCATCCAGTGCAAGCCCCGGAAGTTTCTAAACGGGTGAAAATTCTAGCCGGCCCTCGTGATGTCTGCCTGCACTACCAATTACCTCTAGAAAATGCTCCTGGACTTGTTATGATGTAAGTACTTTATCTATCCGTTCACTGCAGTTTGTATTGCCTGGACTACTTAGCGAGGTGACGACGTAGTATTGCCTGTGCACTATAATTATTCCTACTGAATACCAACTAGATTTGCATTATATTTTGATGTTTGTATAATATATCCCGTCAATAGCACCTTAACTGCATTAATTTTGTCTTCTAACGAGCATGAGTTATAATTATGAGTACAATTATCTTGACAAGCGATGGTGACACAAGAGCATTATGCACCTAGGTCTGAACCTACAGTGTGCAACCATAATATATCAGTTGGTTTGCATGGCAGATTTAGAAGAAAATTGATATGATTTCAGTGGTTTTATCTGACTGTCATAATGCTTCTATTAAATAACAAGTAAATACACATTCCTAGTGTCAAGGAGCAACAATTGTGTGCAATCATTTTTTGAGAGAAACAAAAGACAGAATAAGTCACTGATTAGTGCAGAAGTATGAGACCTGATGGAACAATAAGATTGTGCTAGAGGACAAGGAATCCCTCTCAATATTTCTTACAGAAACGACTGAGGTATGGAGAAAACAACCTAAAGATGTAATTGAATATTATGCTGAAAATAAGTTGATGGCATATTCGTCTTCAGGTTTATATTCTATCTGTAACTTGAGCTAGCATATTAAGAGAAGACAGGAGGATCAAGTAAATTATTTCTTTGACTGTCCATGATGTATCATGATAACAACTTGCCATATATCAACAGTTGTCAATATGTAACTTTATCGACAAATAAGAACTTATCCAATGCCATGTACCTAGAACTAAGATGTTGTCTGGAAAATATCAAGAAATCATTTAGTAATAGCCTCAGTTTTCAGTTTTCAGTTTCATTTTCACTGAATCAAATACACTCTAGTGAAATTAAATTGCAATGCAAACACATGGGGTCTGTTTGATTTAAAGGTCCATATTCATAGGAACCTCCCCCCACTAATATTGTTTATTGGAATGTTACTTAAGGAAGTTAAGAAACTGGGTTAATATGTCGTAGTAGAGAGAAGTGTTGAAAAAACTCAAACTAATAGATAGGTAGTTTGATCCAAAGATTTACTCATAGCCACACAACTAGTTTATTTATGTGTATTGCATTTTGTCCTTTCCTAGGAGCCACTAAATGTTGTGTGTTGGGAATTAGTCAATTATGTTTCCCCTTCATTCTATTTTTTGTGCATATCTGTTATTTTTATACTCATTTTTTCTTAAAGGGCCAAACTCCTTTATTCTTAGTTTAGAATGATTAGTTTTTTTTAGTAAAGGTTGTGTTCTATTAGTTTCCCTTGATGTGCAATTAATGAAATTTTTGTTTCAATGTGCAGCGACTTATTGTCATTTTAGATGGATTGTTATACTTCTTTAATTTTCTAAATTCAAACACTTCAATTTTTTTTAGATTTTTAGAAGTTTATGTTTTTTCAACATAACTTAATAATCCTCGACTAATTTCATCATCTGTGATATGATATTTTCTTTGTCCTTGGTTAATCAATGAGATGAATTGTCTAAGGTGCATCTAACCTTTGTTATTTTTAATTGAGATCAAAATTTAAATCAGATGTCTTTAAAAGTTAATATTATAGTATATCAGTACACGTTTCTAACCTTCAAAAACTAATATTAATATTTCTCTCCTTCAAAATTATTGACAAGGAAGGAAACATGCTAATGTAGCTATATATCAATATTGAAGTTCTTACACTACAAAAAGGGAACAATTAATATGTGAAGACAATAAAAAGGGAATTCAACAAATTTGGATCTTCTGGATGGATAATGGATGACAAGTACCTAATAGTCAGGTTCCCTTAGGTACCTAACCTGTGTAAGTTAGGTTTGGGTATTTGGTTAAAATCACAGGTACCCAATGCAAGGATTTTTAATTTCTAGCCACAATGATATGATTTAGTACCATGTTGTTTGACACTCAGCACACTTAGGTAAACTTTAAAGCATGGCAAGGATAGCCTAAATTAGTTTTATATTTATGACCTTCCACTTAGCTTAGTTCCTCCAAATATAATTCTATAACAATTAAAAAACAATTGAATTAAGTTTTTGGAGCAACCAGCATCCTAGTGAGATTTAATATGTTTCAGTTAACCATTGGGAGTTGGATTGACACAACTTGAATTTTTGGGAGTTGGATTTGACATAAGTATAAGATATGGATGCATATTGATTTCTCTGACTCCCACATTACCCTGCTGATGTCTGTCTTCATACCTCCGCTCTCTTTCCGCTCTCTTTCTATAGTAAGAGAATCTTCTTCGCTTATTCACTTTCATCCAAAATTGAGAAAGGCAAAATCCTAAAGGCCTACCTCAGTGGGTACTGCCGAATTTGTCTTGGCACAGATGACATAATGACATTTGTTACACAGATAGCTAGTATCGGTTGGTAAGTGAAACGATATGTTACAGCTTTTGCTGACCAATAGTAATATTAACCGATACTAGAAAGTAGAAATCATGTTCCCATGTACCTGTATATTATACCTATTTAAGTGGTATCCTTCTGGGTTTTGGTGCTCATTTATCATATCTGGATGGGGCTCAAAGGATAGAATTTGTGCTAGAGGCAAGTATTTAATTAAGTTCGATTAGTGGGTATTTAATTGGATTTAGGTTTAGTATCTGAAAATGTGAGTATCCAACCCACTGCAATCCCTGTTTAAGAACCTGCCACCGCCTTGGTGGATGTTGTATTCCTATATATATCTCATCTGGTGGGAATTACAATTCTGTGGTATCCCATTGAAAAGGTACCAAGCATTTATTTTTTGAATATTCCTGCTAATTTGTGTGCTATGTTAATTAAGATCCTCCAAATCAAACAATTTTAATCAAAATTAAATGTGATAGTGAAAGTAAATATGGTAAGTAATAAAATCGTTGTATTTGCTTGATCTTTTTTTTTTTTTGAGACTTTCTAGTATCCTTGTGCCTTCAAGTGTCATTTTGGCAAGGATTGTTAATTTTTTACTCTTTTTTTTTGGATGGAGCAATTGATGTCTTACATCCAGGGTATTCCTTATCTGGCTTCATGTGCACAACTCTTTTTCTTTTCCTTTTGCGAAGCATTGTTGTAATGCAAGAAGATGAGTCATGAGATATTCAGCTCACTTTTTTTTTTTTCAGTTTAGTAGAATATGTTTTAGAAGTATGATTTAGTCTGTAGTTATTCCATATGCAGTTCACTAAGATATCATTGTGACATATCAAGGTGCAAAATCTAAAATATTTCCCATTTATATTTCTATGTTTTCAATATTTTTTGCAGCCAGAGAATGGAGGAGTCTCTTGACCTATATGATTTTGAGATATCCAGGCAATATGATATTGACACCACAGGGCTAGTATGTGAGTCCTTTTGAAACTTCATTACTTGTCAGAGGAAGTTTAATCTCTTCTGGTAGATTTCGTTGTTCATTTGGTTTGATGGGTATAGAAACATAAATTTTCTTACTACTTAAATTTGGAAGGAAATTATCGTGCACCTTGTGTTTGATACTTTGTTTATTTTGTTCATTTTTTCCAAAATATTATGATTATCCATGTTTTGAAGTATATTTTGGTGTTTCTGTTTGTTTGTTTATTTTCTAGCATATGCATGCCTGTGCTCTACTACTGCACATTGGGTCACTAAATAATATATTTATTGAAAAATGAACTACACATACCTTTCTCTAAATTCACATTTATATTGAGAAATAAATTTCCCTGTCTTTTCCTACTAAAATTGCTAAAACATTTAAATATCATTAAATATTCTTTGCTCACCTATGAAAAGCTAAGGTGCAAACAAAGATTTTCTTTGTTGCCTATCCTAAGGTTGTTTCTGTAGATGATCATATCTGCAGCTAATTGATAGATATTGATCCCATCGGCCAAGTGATAAAGCTCTTTAAGCCCGTGGACATTTTATCTTTGATTTTAGCTCTCTTCATGTTTGCAGCAATCTAGTTTACTTTAGGGTTAGCAATGAACTTTTGAATTGGCCTCTTACAATCTTGTCGTCTACTACCATGCCATTAGTCCACGTGTTTCATCTATATTGCTTCATACTATGTCATGGTTTTTGTTGCTTACATCCTGTTTCAAATGGTTAGCAGAAAAGGGATTGAGCATAGCTTTGTTTATTAAGAATGCAACCTTTTGCGTTAATGAACTAATTTGATTGGTTGCTCACATAAAAAAGTTTTAAGTTGGAAAATTATTGATAATCTTCCCCTTACCAAATTGTGACATTGTGTTGTTTATATCCATAGATGCTTTGTGATGTCTTCCAAATTTGTGGGGTTGTAAATGAACCAAGCCAAGCTCAGTTGTGCTTTTATATTCAAGATTGCAAGCTTGAGATTTTACCCATCTCAGCTGGAGACAAAGTTGTGATTATAAGTTAGCTAAACTCTATCCAATAGCTAAAACTTGTATTATGTATTTGTTATTTAAACATGATATTAGGTAATTCAGAACATTAAAATGATTTTATCAAAAGGTATAAGCATTGCATGTGTTTTATATCATGCATTTGTAATATATTTTCATAAATAAGCAAAGTAAACAAGACTACAAATCAATCCTAAACAAGCTTTCAAACTGGTCTATTCATGAATTATTCGTGACTTATGTCAAATGTAAGAACAACAAGCTAATATGTGTTCAAGCTTATTCATTTATCTTGTTGGGTTATAAAAAATTAAGACCCTGTTTAGGTTTGTATATTTTTACTTTTGTCATAGAAAATGAATGAAAATGAGTTCTTGCTGAGTCATGCATGTCCCTCTTCATCCAGTCCTGTGATATTCATTAGATTTACTATTTTCAACCATCATGGTTGTCTTTAGTTCACACCACCCACCATCCCTCCATGATTGTTCTAATCTCTGATTGGATTCCTACCTCATGGCTTACTTGATTTACTTTCATCATCATCCTCTCATCTTTCTTCCTTCATTTGAGCACCTAGATAGATATATCGTTGTCCTCTTTTTCATATTGATACCTAATTCATGCTGAATATTCCTTCCTGAACTTGGGAGACCTTATGGTTGGTTGTCACCATTTTCTAATTTGCACCATCCATGCTCACAGTGAAAAATCATTGCTGCACTGTTATGCAAGAAGTATATGCACGAGAGGCTTTCTCAACTAGCACCCCTGAACTTGGGCAGCTACATGGTTGGCTGTCAGTACCTTTATGTCATGCCATCTGCGTGCCAAGTGAAAATCATCACTTCATTGATACTGGACGTAAGCACATACAAGATTTTCTCAACTCATATGACATTCCCCGTCAACCCAAGTTGTTGAATGTGCTAACCATGACCAAGTCAATCAACCACCTTTTCTTTGTTCCCAATTTGCCCTTTGCAGATGGCACAGACTTTACTATTGTTTTTTTGCTTGTTGCCATAAGTGGTTATCATGGACTTTACAATTCTTCTATGCTTACTAACCAATCTGCCATTCTTGAACTCTCTACCCATCAAATCTACTCTGCAGTGGTACAACATTGCATGGCCAGCGTCTTCCACAAGGAACCTGTCGTCTTTGGCAACTTGCTTGATTTCTTCGGTTTGTGGCGCTAAAGTAACTAGAAGACCCTGTGTTTACTAGTTTTACCTTTCTGTTAAATTGGTACATAACTCTTCTAGCTGTCATTTTCTCTACTTGTATCCTCTTTTCACTTGTGCAAATACTTGCACATATTTATTTATGAAAGCAGACAGGTTAACTTCACCTTCCGTTTACATAAAAAAAATTGCACTGTTTTTTGGACAAAAAAGATTTGCTTAATACTTTTAGATTTTTGTCTTCCTTTGCTTTATACAATCATCTTTTTTTAGTTCTATTCTGTGTCTAACTCTCTTAATCATCTATGTAGGTTGTTGGCCTTCAGAAGATGTTCTTGCCTGGTTTTGTGTAAACCATCGTGATATGTTTGGGTATGTTAGACATGCTTTGGTCCTTTTGTCTTACATTGATTAATTTATCAATATAACTTTCTTTTCTTTCAGTGGTTTCTTTAAACTGAATATATTTCGTTCCAAGACCTGTTCTCAACTCTAAACCAGCATGATGGAATTTGGGGACACATTTCCAAGCTTAGAAAAAGCAAACAAGAGGATACTAGTATGGACGTCATATGAAGTTCAACCTATTTAGAACAAAATATTTTGCAAAGAAAGCAAAGAGTTATAATAGAATGATATCTACTAGGCCCTTGATGTTTTCGTCATGTGAAACTTCATTTCCATATGTTAATCTATCATGAAGAATAGTACTATAACGGAAAGAAGCTTAAAGAAAGCATTGAAAGAACCAAAATAAAGAGAAACAAATCCGTCCATGTAAATTCAATCTATAAGGTCTCACCATTGACACATTTGTAAACATCTTATAGGATTACATGGACTTTTTTATTTTGTTTATTTACCTTAATGATAAGTTATATTTCTTTGTATTTGTAGGTAAATTAATTCCAAATGGAACATTTTTTTTCAATGAAGTTGAAAACAGACAATTTGTTTTCATCAAGAATGATCTCATTGGATCCAATGAATATCATTTTGGCCCCAAAATACTTGTATTTCATTACATGCCCAGATGCCAACTTGTTAAGTATTGCATAATGAACAAACTTACATGACAAATTGACTTTAGAATGAAAAAAAAGTGATTACCTATTATAATACACCAATTTGAGAAAGTACAATATTGATGTTTTTGAAATGGTCATTTGCAATGGTGAAAGATGACTTTTATAAGAAGAACCATGTTGCTTTGCATTACTGTGATATGTTGTTGGAGGTCTCCTGACTACCTAAATTTCATGCACGTGTTTCAACCTTAATAGAATCTAACTACTGTTTCAACTTGCCATGTACGTGGTCCAAAATTTAGGGAATAGATTTAAAATGACTTTGTATGTTATTCCACCACACTTCCAGAAATTATGTTTTTAGTTGTAAAAATGATTGAAAGAAATATCGGTGCACATAGTTCTGTTTTGCTGTCTGTGTTTTTATTTCATACTCATATTATAATTAGTAACTTAATGTTTTCTGTCAAGGTCCAAAAGAGTGATAGAACTTGGAGCTGGATATGGGCTGGCTGGACTGGCTACTGCTGCATGCTCAGATGCTTGTGAGGTGGTAATTTCTGATGGCAATCCAGATGTTGTTGATTGTATCCTTTTATTTAGCCGTTAGCCTGTTTTAAGATAACTGCTAATTGTGGTGTTCATGAACTATTAGTTTTTCTGTCAACATGTTTTTTGAGTTTATTTGCGCCTTGAAGATGCCAACTAGCGATATCATGTAGGTGGCTAGATAAAGATGACCCAATATTAGTGACAGTACCTTGTACCTCTCAACTAATATATACATATATATTTCTTATGCTGCGCAATACGATGTGCGCGATCTGTGTGCGAAAACGAGAAATGCACAATAAATTCGTCGCGCTCTGTCTCACGTTCGAGGATCCATTTTCTCACGCCTGAGCAAGCACCGTGAATGGGAATGTACAGTGTTTCCCGTCGGAGAAGAAGGTGCTCGGCATCACTTGCAGCCCGAATCCGATCAAATTGCAGCCGTCCTGTTGGTGGCCGCAATTCAGTCGAATTCTAGCCGAAATCCAGCCGCCAACGGCGGCAGTGCTGGCGGCAGGATTCCGATCGAAATTCGGTCGGAATCCAACCGTAGTTCATTCGATCGGCCGGACGACGATGACGGCAACCCCGACGTGTTCAAGGGTTTGGCTATAGCGCTCACCGAGGAAGACAATGTAGGCGGATTACTATGTATTTCTCATTTACTGTACAATCCCGTGAATCAAATGGTGACCGGACAGTTCACAGCACGTTGCGCACAGGCGCGCAACGTAAGAAATCTCTCTCTCTCTCTCTCTCTCTCTCTCTCTATATATATATATATATATACACTTTTGCTCAACTAATAGTTTCCGCCATGATCTATTGCATGCTTTGAGTCCTCAAGATGCAGGCTAAAGTCATTTATTGGAGACAACAAGTGTGTAGATATTGGCTAAGGTTGACTGTATTTGTACTTTTCAGTTTCTATTCTTTCTTTTAGCTGCTTGAACTTCAGTGTTCAGAATTTTTGCAAATAAGAATTACAGCCTTTCCCATTATTCGAAGATATCCATTTTTTATTTATTTATTTATTTTTTGCATTGCCTTTCCAACAATATTCACTATTAACAGAATTAGAACCCAAATGCCTGCAGATTGTTACATGAAATTCTTTAACATTCAGATGTTCAGCGTAATATAACTGTCAACACTGAAGTTTTTGGAGGTACACAAGTAAAATCAATGACATTGCATTGGAATCAAGGCAAAGATATAGATGCATTGGGTACCTTTGATATCGTTCTTGCTAGTGACTGGTAAATTTCTTTGCTTTCCATGTTTTTGTTTTTCATTTTTTCTTACAGTCAACAACCAACTGGTGGGAAATAGGAACTGATGCCTTATTCATCATTCCATTTTAATTTCAATGTCTGTAATGGCTATTACCTATAAGATGGTTACTAGTTTGTTTAATATTTAAGTATTTTCCTAAAATGACCCCATATCATGAAAAATGCTAAATTTCTTATATGTCTGATCTACCAATTACCAATTTCATTAATCAAGAATCATTGTATTTTTTGCAGCAAGTAGCCATTAAACCTCTAGTTTCTGTTTCCGCATTTAATTCATTATAGACCTTATAGTTTCTGGTAAACGTTTTCCGATCTATCATTCAGTTTGTGTCAATGTGGTTAAAAGCATGCAGGAAATGACAGTTTCCACAGTGTCTGTTAAAATACAGATGTTTCATAGCAAATTATATTGAACAGATCTTTTAATTTACCCAATCATATAATCCTTCTTTATTTCTTCCCTTATTTTCCATATAAATTGAAATGCATTCTGATTCTCATATTTGACTCTTGTAGTACCTTCTTCAAGGAATTTCATGAAAGCCTTGCTCATGCAGTCAAGTGTTTGCTGCGACGTTCAGAGGCCTCTCAAGCCATTTTTCTAGGTCCGAAAAGAGGCAATTCATTGGAAAAGTTCCTTGAGAAAATCAAAGAAACTGGGTTGAATTATGAATTGGTGGAAAATTATGATAGCAGAGTCTGGACCATTCATCAGAATCTTCTGGCTGATGACACTGCTTGGCCTAACTACGATAGGGATCACTTCTATCCTCTATTGCTAAGGATAACCTTTTCGCAGACCTGAACATTCAACATTTGCAAGGTATAGTCAATTAATAATTATTTACAGCAAGGCATGAATTTGCATGCTGTTTAACATATTAATATATATATATTTACATAAATTGAGATGAGCAAATTAGAATCCCTATAAGCATCATGTTTTGCTATCCTAGGTCATTCATTAAAACTGAGAGAATCACAACATTGTGAGAATTCATAGTGCAGAAGGGAGAGAATGTAGATTTAGGGGCCTGAATACAGATTCTACCATATGGTTGTATTCTTATATCTTGTCCAATGAATCCTACAAATTTAGAATTAAGATTTCCATCTAACTCTGATTCTTATTATGAATTCTAATCTCAGGTAGAGTTAGTTTAACATCTGCTTCTTACATGGAACTTTTTTGACAGTCCCACTGGCTGGAAGGGAAAGGACCTGCTATCGCTAGGCAGGTAAGGGCTTATCTTAGTAGTCTGATATTTTTCATTATACGTAGAACACTGTTTGTGTTTAGGTTCGGTTTTTGCTCGGTTTGTATGAGATCACATTGGGACAAGGTCAACTCACCAATGATTTGGAACTTGGAACCAGATGCAACAACACCTCAAGATAAGTTTTCAACTCACCAATGTACGACTCGATCTCAGCTCTCTCTCGCGAACTCTGATTAAATTATTCGTCGTCGATTGTCATACGTATTATAGTCTAATTTCGTCAGTGTCTCTCCGATCGAAATGTGGTCAGATTTCAATCAAAGTTTGGCCGTTCGGTAACGGTGTCAAGCTCCTGTGCAATGAAAAGTTACTATACATTCTCTGTTATTGTGCGTCGTTTAGCATAACAACTTCGTTCAAAAAGAAGAGACAAATTTATTCCTACACTCTTGGTCATAATCTTTTTATCCATCAATTTTCCAAGAATATATTCTTCTTTGCTTGTAAACCTCTCCAACTCCCAGACTTTTCTTCCTGTGATTACATTCATTCCCAGATTTGATTGTCACAATTTTATGCTACGCGATGCCCGGTGTGCGACTCGATCTTAGCTCTCTCTCTTGTGATCTCTAATTAAATTTTTTATCGTACTATAATCTAGTTTCTAAATCCATTGGAATCGCCATCGGCATCCCTTGGGCTGAACTGCGATTAGATTTCGGTCTGAATTTGATCGTTCCACTGAATTCGATCGTTTGGTGTTGAGCTTTTGTGCGTGACAGAAACGTCATCAGCATTTCAAAAAGAAAAGGCAAATTTATTCTAACACGCTTGGTCATAATCTTTTTATCCATCAATTTTCCCAGAATATATTCTTCTTTGCTTGTAAACCTCTCCAACTCCCAGACTCTTCTTCTTGTGATTACATTCATTCTACGGCGGCAGAATCTCTACTTCCTCGTTCATTCTCTTCTATTTGTGTGCATCAATCTGACGAAAATCTAAAGCATTCCGAAGAACGGTACGAAAAAGGCAAAATGAATGGGGACGCAGCCGCTGTGGGTGTTCCATCGGTTGCCCTGCTCAACTCGTCGCCACCGGAGACAATGGAGGGCTGCGGGTCAGCGTCGGAATGCTGGCCGGAAGATTTCTGGCTGAATGAATCGGATTAAGATGAGGAAAAGGTCAGAGACGTAGACTTCACTAAAAGTCAAAATGGCGAAGGCAATTCATTAGTTTCGTCATTGTCAACGCCCGACCTTTTCAATTTTGATCAGGGGATCTTTTATTTTGACTTAATCGCCTATTTAAGAGGAATTGTGCCGGAACTGAACTGACCTGGTGCCGCCGGCTGATGTGGCAGCGGCTGCGGCAGTGGGACAGAAGCTGATTATGTACTCGTCGGCAGCGGTGCAGGTGAATGTGGAGGTCGTGTCGTCGAAGGCGTAGCTGTACGCCGTCGGGCACACCCTCTTGAACACCTCTGAGTATGCCGACGGCCGGCACGTCTCCGGGCTCCTGTACACCCCGCTACAGCAGTACTCTGGTGTTCCGAATGCCTGGCATGCGCTCCTGCATGCTACCCCTTCTCCTCCTCCCTCGCCGACGTCTGCTACCATCACCTTCAGCTCCTCCGGGCACATCCCCTTCACGTCCGCTGCGCACCCCGTTGTGCTGCACCCTTCCCCGCTGTCACCGCCGTGCGGCTCCATTGCCATCGGCAAGTTGTACTCGTCCACCAGGCTCACGTCGTAGTAGTCCTCCGTCGTCGCCCCTGGTCTGAGGGTGAACTCTGCGAGCGTCACCGGTGGTATAGCGTCGCCTCCAGCGCACTACAACTCGCCGGAGCCACAGACCTGAAGCACCCCGCCGAGTCGATGGTGCAGAGGGTGTGCCCCCAGATGCGGCCTTACCACCCGGCCGGTGCCTCGACGGCCCTTGACTCGCCCGGCTCGAGCATGAACCCCGTCGACAAGAGCGCGGCCTCGCCGTCGTTCGACAGTGCCGCTGGCCACACCGTGAAACTGCAGTTGTTGACCACAGTTAATGTGGCCGCCGCCCAACTCTCTGCATTCGAACGCATTATCAAAAAACCAACTTCGCAAACGATTCCAATTTACTCTCTTAGAAAAATTGTGCAAAAAGAAGACCTCGAATCACAGAGAAGAGCAACAGAACCATGAATTTTGCCATGCCAAAGCTTAATTGTTCTTTCTTTTTCGAATTTATTCAATAAGACTGATAGGAATTGATATATATAAAGGGAGAATCTTTTGTTTTTTTTTAAACTAGCACCGTGTATTTAGATTTTCGGTTTGACTAATTCTGAGGATGATCGATCCGGCTCCATGAATCTTTGATGGAGCGCTAATTAATCTTTAGACGAGATATACTTCACCGACCACTGGAGTACATCAGGGAAGCATTTACAGTTCAACAAATAAGTCCGACGACGTCGTCTGTAAGACAGATCTACCATCGAAGAGATACTCCATTCGAAAAAGCAAATTCTCAATCTATACTTAGCTCAGGATCGTTTATCTAATTTTTTTCAAAATTCAGAATTGAATTTGTTTCAACAAAAGATCAAACTGTACTAATCCATAATTAAGATATCGTCCCACTTTATTATTGCACGGTATCTCTGGAGGCAAGAATCTTTTGTTTGCTAGTTCCCCGAGGAGGCCAAGTGAAATCCCATGGACATAGAAAAGTGAAATATGTGATTCGTAAACAATCTTTGTAAATATTGGAACCGTCATTCTAGCGATTCCATCGATCTGTTCTAAGATCATTGTGAGGGAGATAAATCACAGAGAATTCTATGAGCCTTGATGTGGTGGTCAAGATACATGGAGGTCATCTGAATCTAAAAAATAATTTTAGATCTCCTCCGAAATCGATCTATGTCACTTCTACAAACATCGTCGTATCTTAATCGTCACATCATCTCCGTAGGGATAACTTATAAACAACCTCAAGACTTGTTCTTATTGAATGATCATATCAGAATTGAGGCATCCCATCAAATGAAGCTCCAAGTCAAATGTTCAAACCGAAAGAAAACCCGATCAGATGCACAGGGAATATAGCGACAAGGGAGCAAGCTTGTGTGCCGTGATCGATCACCACAAAAGGCCATGAGAAGTTGCCATCTTACTCTTTCTTATCCAGAACACTTGCCTTTTTTGTTCGCCATTTGAATTCTGCCGTTGCCTTTTTCATTTTCTTTTCTGGTCATAAACACATGAAAGAAATGATTTAAATCTACCATTTGACACGAAGGAGGGATCATTATCAATCAAGAGACCAGAGTTACAGTTCATACCTTCTTAGTTCTTAATATGTGTCTTAAAATGGTGGCTTAGCCGCACGCGGCTGCTGCGACCTCATCGCTTGGTAGATAGTAGCCATCGGAAGTTTTTTTTTTTTTTATTTCTTTTCTCTTTCCTTGCATAATTTGCTTTATGCAAAAATTGAAATTTATCAATCTAGTGATCTTCATCGGTCTATTCCACGATCATTGTAAAAAAGATAAATTATGGAGGATTCTATGGACTTTAACATGGTGATCAAGACATGTGAAGGTCATCTGAATTCAAACAAAATTTAGATTTCCTCCGGAATCGAATCTTACCTTATCTGTGAATTCGATCGTATCTTAGCCACCACGTCATCCCCGTAGAAATATCATAATTTGCTTTCATCCTTCATTTGGTGGAGTAAAGGACTTAAAGAAAATATAAATTGATAAAATGAATGATAAAAATCTCGATCCAATATTTAATGAAGGATTCCAGCCGTGATCGAGCTAAATTTTGATCGTTAACGGATTGAATTTCGACTATGATCGGGTTGAATTTTGATTGTGATCGGATCGAAATCCGACGGTGATCCAGTTGAATCCGACGGCGATCCAGTCGAAATCCAACAGTAACCCGATCGGAATCCGATTGCGATCTGATCGAAATCTTAATTCGACTGGATCGTCGTTGGATTTCGACTGGATTGCAATCGCAATGCTAGTAGCCATGATTGGATTGGATTTCGGTGGCGATCCGATCTGAATTTGATCGCAATCTGATTGGACTTTGACTCTAGACGGATCACGATGGATTCCAACCCAATTGTGACTGAATTTCGACCATGCCGAACACCTTCCTCGTGGTGCTCTGATGTGGAGAAGAAGTTTCAATCTATAGGGTTCAAGTGTTGGACAATGCATATGCCAATTTGACGGTGAAGGAATTGGATGGGCGATAACAAGAGCAGAGTCACGTTGGCACTGTGTATTTTCGTTTCGGCATATATATATATATATATATATATATATATATGTATATATAATTCCCATAAAAATAAAAGTTGAACTTATATACATAGAATTATCTGCACTAATTAAGCTCATCTGACGTTAAATTAGGTCGATTAAATCGTAATATTTACTCTTTATCAAATCGACTTTAATTATAATTTTGATTGTAACAGTTTCAATTAGCTCATTAACTACTTCATCTTTTTAATCTTAATCTTTGTAATTTAGTGTGTAATAAATTATTAAAAAGATTTAAAGTGGGATGTTTTTTTTTCTTCTTCTTTGATTTTAATTTAATCTCCATCCTCTCCATCCTTAACTTGTCGGGCTGTTGACGGAATTGGATCGAAGATCCGGCCCGAGTGAGACAACTGGGCCGGCTGCTAAAGGAAACCGGATCGAATCACGACGACAGAAATGTGCGAGGGCAGTGCACTGGCTGTATCGGATCTGACTATAAAATGATCCGATACGAGCAGTAGTAGCCTTGTGAGGAGACGCGCAACGGCCATGGTGCGAAGCTTGAAGAGCGGAGTTGTTCCCGGGCTTCCACAGGGCAGGCGACAATGTCGGTTCCCTCCTCCCCAGCCCCTTTCCCCTCTCCATCGAATGCCGCAAGCTTCCCAACCCCTCCTGTTGGATCTTTTCGGCCGCTTGTCCGATCGCCAGCCCGCCCCATGAAATTAGGGGCGTCGCCTGAACTGTCTCACTCCGACCGCACTCCGGCGAGCCGAGGATGCGCCGAACCGAAGATGGACGATCTGAGCATCGAAGAAGAACTTGGTGAGATAGCCATTCGTTCCCGCTTTTGGATGCGCATTCGGTTTTAGGAATGGCTGGTTTGAGGGTCGGTGGGTCGATTCTTTTTCAGCCAAGAGGCGAGATGAAGTGGTGGAATGGATCAACGGTTTGTTTCCGGACCTCGTCGTGGATATCGATGCGTCGGAGGAAGGCCTTCGTGCGAGGTTGCTCGATGGTGCAATATTATTCCGCATCCTCAACAGGTTCAGACTTTTTGGATCGGAAGTGGTGGGATTCTTGACCGATAACACCCGCAATGCTTTTGATGTTTGTTTTCGGTGGAACATTCTTTCCTTGCTTTTTTTTTTTAAATTGTCGCGTGAACACTTCGCAGATTGGTAATGGGAATCGTGCTTCCACTGAGAAGCGTTTTGATTGTATAATTAGGTTTATTTCGG
Organism: Wurfbainia villosa; assembly: GCA_025175895.1. Taxonomy (NCBI): domain Eukaryota; kingdom Viridiplantae; phylum Streptophyta; class Magnoliopsida; order Zingiberales; family Zingiberaceae; genus Wurfbainia; species Wurfbainia villosa. The sequence goes on along the minus strand of JAKLTH010000299.1, from coordinate 3,789,727 downwards.
CCGTTGAGCTGATGGGATTGCCTGGATTCAAACTTTCAGACCTTGAACAGGTAGACATTTATATGTCGTCATAGAATTACTGGCGATATTCTTTTGTGATCTAGGTAACCAAGATTTTTTGTCAGTAAAATGAATCCCCTTAACCCGGAAAGCGAAAAGGACTACATAGATTGACCTTCCCAGGCTCTTAGGAGTCTCTGGAACTTGTTAATCTTTCTTTTGTATTTGTTCTGTGATGGATTTATCTCTAACAAATGATAGAATAAATGCAACCGAAATATTTTATTCAAGTTCATCTTTATTTGCTGTGGAATCAGGGGTCTATGACTGCAGTAATATATTGCCTTTGGTGTCTCAAGAATCATCTCGGCTGCAATTTTGGTGAAGAAAATACAAAGTTACCATTGAATCATGTCGTTGAAGTAAGACGAAGGTCAAAACCTATGGAAATCAAGAGGGTCAAATCACTGAAATTTTTCAGGGAGAATAGTTATTATAGTGCAGAAAAGTCTGCAGATTCAGCAGAGGACCGGCAAAACAGCCTTGTTGATTTGCGATTGAAACACATGCTACGAGCTAGTCCAGTTTTCTCAGGTATGGTTGTAAACATTCATTCGAAGCTATAGCGACTGTAATCTGTGACCTACTATTAACTACTAGTGAATTAAAGCAAAATGTTGATTAGCCCCCAATTGGATATTCTTGTTTTTGTAACAATTAATACAACAACAACTCTTGAATCCCCACTATCGACTATTATTTGTAGAAATTAATCACGCAGTAAAACTAATAATTGTTAATTTGCATTATCAAACTAAGCAACTAATTTAACATTCATGTGTTAAGAATATAATACTCAAGATGAAGGCATGTTTTAGCCACTTAAATTTCTGGAATTGTCCACCAAAATAAAATTTGAAATTTTATTCGATAAGGAGCTTGCCAGTTAGAATATTGTGATTGTAAGTACTTAGAAAAGATCAAATACCCTCTCTTAAGTTACTCCATGCGTTGAACAAGGAAACATGATCTCTTAAGTTACTCCATGCATTGAGAAAGGACGCATGGTTTTTATCTTTTCTAGTTTGTCACACAGGATTAGTTTTGAGGAAAGGTGTAGATTTGGATCAATTTCTAATTGCTTGAATTTGTAGGATAAGTGCCCATATACAGAATTTAACATGGTATTAAAACTAGAAGACCTAGGTGTAAACTCCACTAGTTGTTAACATTGTTAAAATTAATATATCCCTTATTAATGTCTGGGTCTTGTTCTAGTATACTGCACTACTGCAGTCCACTTGCCCATACTCGTGGGAGATAAGTATAATTAGTTGATCTCTCAACAGGTAAATGTTTTGGGAATAATTATAGTCACCAATAAGACTATTAGTTTAAAATAAGATAGCAAACACTCTAGAAGCTGTACAGTTAAGATTTATGTAAGTTAAGGAAATATGTGGAACTATATAGTTAATACTAGGCAATGTTTGTGATGCATTTTTCCTTCATTGTTTTTCTCCACTCTCAAATGTGTTTAAAAAAGTTGTTCTCCATTTGGTTCCCTATAGGTTTTCTTATTTTAGAGAAGAGAAGAATGTTCTTTTACCTTCATCTGCTTAAGGTTCAAAAGTTTGAGGACAAATCATGGTCATAAACACTTGAAAGCATGAAACCTATGGGATTCCACAACTCCTAGAGATGATTTAGGTTTAATTTTCTATCCTAATTTTCTTAAGTAAAATTCTTATCATGTTAGAACCATCAACTCCTCATTCTGATCGTAACGGGCATAAGTTCCATGAGGTTTTCCAACTAAAACAAGGACGCTACAGTGAGCTTCCTGCTGCTAAGATTTCAGAAATGTTGAAATCGAACAGTTTAGATGTAAGCTACCATGATAGAGGTTTGTTTTCTGATAAGTTCTTACATCTTCACATGATCAGTTCATCATTCTTACATATATTTATTATTCACTATTTGCAGAATGCCCCCACTCAATCTCTTTTAAGTGTCATTCATGGAATTCTTGAAGAAAGTATTGCAAGGGGGAATGGAGAAATACCTTATGTAGGTATCCATGTCTTGGAAAATTTAGTTTTTTCCCATAGTATCAGTTCACCTCAGTTTTAAGGCCTGTTACTTTTTGTCTGCGCGCATTTTTAGCCTATGCTGATAATAAGGAAACATTTCTCAGATTTTAGAGTTCCTTTATTTTTTGTCTCAGCGTGTAGCATGCCTTCTAAAAAAGGTTATACAGGAGATTGAAAGGCGCATTGCAACACAAGCAGAGCATATACGAAATGTAAGAAAGTGTGTTTCCCATTCGTTATATCTAGCAAAATCTATATCCCAAAGTGTTTTTTTTTGTAAAAGCAAAATAATCTGATTAAAGCTCGAGAAGAAAAATTTCAATCAAGGATCAGAGTGCTAGAAACGTTAGCAAATGCATCAAATGAAGAAGCACAGGTACTTACATTTCAGTACAGGGTTCTCATATTGCGCACAAACCTTTTTGGCCCTACCTAATTAATTGTTTCTTCTTGACTCAGATGGTAATGAACCAGCTTGAGCAGCTAAAGGTAGTCTCTTTTTTCTTCTTCTTATTTATTTGCAGATTTGTTCTAATTTAGTTGAACATGATTGTCGTATCTATCAGTATATGATACTTACAAAAATAGGATTGCACCTTTTTCTGACAACACAATAATCTATGTTTTGTCCTCTAATAAAACATTGTGGAGCAATTTTAATGACAAATTGATCATCATAATATTGCTTTATTAATTTAGTAAGTTCAATACCAAACTCAATTATTAGTTGTTTGGGCCAACAAGCTCACATGTGGCCAAGACCACTGCCATATATAGCACCTCTACACTTGGTGTTACAACCGTAGTCATTTGCTTTTCCATGATATTTGATTTCCTTCTGAAACAATATAATAATCTACTAAGGGTGGTCATCCATTCCTCCTAAAATAATTTAATATCCAATCCTCCTAATATGATACACTTACCAAACTCAGAGGTAATATGAAACATCAAATGGTTCAACTCAAGTGTGATAATGTCAAAGTGGACAAGAGGAACCTACTAAACCATGCATTGGGAGATTGCTTCAGCTCGTACAAAGATTTTTTGCAAGTTACCCATGAGGTTATACACACCTTAAACAACACCATATACACATCATTGAAATCACTTTGTAGAAAAACATTCTTGATATCTGTCTATTTGGTGGCCATTGAAACACTATAAAGATGAGAAACACAGGAAATGAAATCATTACCATAAAAACAAGATGCATACAATCAACATCATATATTTGAATGTGTCCCTTTGCCATTAATCAAGCTGTAACTTTATCCAGTGAACTATCAGGTGATGTTTGAACAGTCACACTCGTGACATATCTGATTTGCTTGAAGAAAGAGTAGTTGCTTTTTTTTCTGACCTCTTCCAAATTGCCATGGTCGGATATCTTTGGATTGCATTAATGATGTGTTTACTTGGAGAGGAAATAGAAGGAAAATAAAATAGTTTATTTGAATAAAAAGAAATGAAATGAATTGTGGTATTTTATTTAAACTATTACATTTGTCTTGTTTATTTAGTCGGACTTTAAAGGAGAGAGACTCACACTTGCCTTTCTTTGTACTTATGAGATGTGTAAATTTGTTTCCATTTATTTCCACTCAATGTGGGCAGAAAAAGTACAAGATATGGATGGAATTAAATTCCTTCTTCTTTTCTATTTCCTTCCAAATAAATAAGAGAATCCAATCATGTATTTCATATCTTTTCTTTTCTCTCCTATTTTCATCCAACACAACACAAGCCAAGGTTGGCCTGGGACATTGACTTCTACATATAACCCTCCATTCCGGGGTTGCATTATTATTAGATCTGTCCCTCCCTTTCGAACTTGTAGTCAATCTTGATGGTATATTGAAGGACAACTAATGGAACTCATGCTTCATGGGGAAACCACATACAGAATACCTGCAGGCAAGATCAATGTTCTAATTTGGATATTTGCCAAACAAAAGCTTCATAAAAAAGATTATTTCAAGCTTCAAAGTTTACCCCTAATACACAGCTAAAACAGTATAAAATAGGGATCTTGGCATGAAATTGAAGCATGTTACTGGACCAACTAGACCTGATTGATGTTTTCATAGGTAAATATCAAAAAGTGTTCGTCTCAACTCATTAACATTGTAAATCATGGTCCTACAGGATGAAAAGTCCAAAACTGAAGAAAAGAAGATAGATTCTGAAGATATCATTAGAATAATCAAGGATAAGGGAAAAAGAGACAAGGTAGTTTTAGAACTTAAGCAGACTTTAGAAACGATGAAAAGGTCATATCAAGAACAGCTTCAGCAGCTGGAAAGAAATGCTAATGATTCTGAGTTGGAGTTGAAGCAAGGTTTGAAGGAGGCTGAATGTCTACTATCAGAATCAAGGGAAAGAAGAGAACAGATAGAAGCAGAGTTATGCTCTAAATATCAAAATTGGAGTAAGAAGGACGACATTTTCCAAAGTTTCATAGCTTTACTTCTGCGATCAGTTCAGGTATTTTTGCTTATCCTCAACTGCTTTTTTTTTCCTTATGTGACATAAAGAAATGAGCATTCGGGTGTTGCACCAGGGTTTGAGGGAATCCTATAATTCTATGAAGCATGAAATTGTGGATACAGAAAAAAGATGGTCTGAAGAATTCACTAATCTTGGTAAAAATCTTTTGCTAATGAATACTTTTAACTTTCATATCCTGGATTTTTAGTTATCTTTCTGGTTCGTATAGGGGAGAAGATGAAAGTGCTAACAGATGCAGCAGACTGTTATCATGAAGTTCTTGCAGAAAATCGGAAGTTATATAATGAGGTCCAGGAACTAAAAGGTGTTCGTTAAGCAAGAGAGTGTCTACTATTGCCCTTCTACTTAATTCTTGACTTTGTTTATACTTTTATGACAGGAAATATTAGAGTTTACTGTAGGATAAGGCCATTTCTTTCTGAAGAAAATAAAAGACAGACAAGTGTAGAGCATATCAGTGAGAATGGTGAGCTAGTTCTTGTAAACCCAAGTAAACAAGGAAAAGATGGTAAAAGAATGTTCAATTTCAACAAGGTGTTTGGTCCCTCTGCTACTCAAGGTTTTTGATCTTGTGGCTGTGTAGATTTTTTGTTCCATGTTGTTATTAGTTTCAGGATAATAATATGGCATATGATTATGTAGTTTCAGAGTTGTTCCGTTATCCTCATCTAAAATATTTTTTTCATGCATGTAGAGGAGGTCTTCCTAGACACTCGGCCCTTAATACGATCTGTTATTGATGGTTACAATGTTTGTATATTTGCATACGGTCAGACTGGATCAGGGAAAACATATACAATGGTAGGCAGAATCTAAGTTCATCTTGTTCTCATCTTTAGTTCAACTGTTTGAGGTTCAATGAAAATGGAATTACCTCAGCATTTTACTGTCCCTTGGTGAATTATTCTATTGTGAAACTAAAATCTTTTTCCAGACAGGACCTGATGTTGGATCTGAGAAAGACTGGGGTGTAAACTATCGTGCTCTGAATGACCTTTTTAATATTTCTCGGAGTAAAAGTGGCACCTTTAGGCATGAAGTGAGTGTTCAAATGGTTGAAATATATAATGAGCAAGTGCGTGATCTACTTGCAAATCATGGCTCACAACAGAGATATCCTTAATTCTGCAGCTTTCTTACCATTGTATGTTCTAGAGCCTACCTTTTCGTGTTAGCAAGACCTTTGGAACTTTATGCGAACAAAATATTTCAGTTTAGGGCATTTAATATTCCTTTTTTATCTTTCTGTTATCAGTTATTTCGTCATTCTTCCTGTTCTTCATTGATTCTTGGAATCATTTCCCTAGATTCTTTTCAATTGTTTCCTATTAACTATCACACACTTGGGATTATGGCTACTACTCAACCCAATGGGCTTGCTGTTCCTGATGCAACTATCCATCTTGTTGAAACAACTTCAGATGTCCTTGAACTAATGAAAATAGGACATCTAAATAGGGCCGTTTGTTCCACTGCTTTAAATGAAAGAAGCAGCCGGTCACACAGGTTCTAGCTTCTAGTCAATTAGATGCAGTTATATTGTTATATCCTTTGATTATCCCGTTGGTTTTACAGTAATTACGTATGTTGTTTTGTTACAGTATTCTTACTGTTCATGTTCGAGGAACTGATTTGAAAAGTGAAACCACTTTGCGTGGCTCCCTTCATCTGGTAGATCTTGCTGGAAGTGAGCGTGTTGACCGGGCTGAAGTCATTGGTGACAGGCTCAAGGAAGCACAACATATAAATAAATCTTTGTCTGCACTTGGGGATGTTATCTTTGCTCTATCACAGAAAAGCTCTCATGTACCATACAGAAACAGCAAGCTTACTCAAGTTCTGCAGAGTTCTTTAGGTGCCCATTCTATCTGCCTGTTTAGATTGTGACAATGTTGTGTTTGCCTCCTGACTTAGACACTAATTATGCAGGTGGACATGCTAAGACACTTATGTTTGTACAGATAAATCCAGATGTTGGATCGTACTCAGAGACCTTAAGTACCTTGAAATTTGCTGAAAGGGTTTCTGGGGTGGAGTTAGGTGCAGCAAGGAGCCAAAAGGAGGGCAAAGAAGTTAAAGACTTGATGGAACAGGTAGCAATGTATCCTGGTTCTTTTCTCAGTTTTGCATTTATGAGTTTTCCTCTCAATCAAAGAAAGAACCTGCATGAATCGAAATCCATTTTTTTGAACTGAAATAAATTATTGAAATATTTGCATGTCAATCACAAAGGTATCTCGAACAAAACTTTCGACCACAAATTATTTATCATGATGCAGAAAGACTTTATAAACTAGACCAGTTAGAGGTGGACACACTTCTGTTTATCAATTCATCAAGAAAATTATAAACCAACTCAAGATTTTAAGTTGGAGATATTCAAACCTAACCACAACTAATATGGAAACCAATGTTTCCATAGTTGACCAAACCTATGTGTAAACCAAAAAACATAATACATACAGCATCACAACTCATCAAAAGATTTAGATATTTATTATGCTGAAACTGATAGATTTAAATTTTCAGCTCAGTTTGTAAGTTTGATATTTTTGGTTTTCAGTTTTGGATGCCCGCACAAAACTGTAGTTACATTTCCTATGTGTATCCAAAACAACTAAATTTCAGAGAGATATTCTTCAATTACAACTTCAGAACATGTTTAAATGCATTTCCTTCTATCAATTGCAATGCTTGGATATTGAATTACCAAATATCAATGGTTTCTGTGTTTTCTGACAATCAACAATTGAACATGTTGCCACTTAAAGAAAATATGTGTAAAGTCATCAAAGATGACAAACTTATGGAAGCTTCTATTTATTTGATCAGGGAATACCCACCAACATAAAGTGTATAACTTGTGAAATCTTGAAAATTTCAAGATACGAGTTCTACGAGTAATCATTAGCTTCAATTTTTGGGCAAATGCAATCGAGTAACTTTTTGAGTTAAACAAACCTTTCATAGTGGACATTGTTGCATATTGTGTTCCCAAGGCCTCTTCATATCGAGAAGTAGCTAACAATGTCACATATAACCCAAGTGGTGGTTTTTTGAGTTAACCAAGCCATCAATAACAAGATTTTTTATTTGATCTCAGTTACTAATTAAATTTTCATGTCATTTCATAAAAACCAAGTCCAGAATGTCCCTCTGATCTTTTGATTTGGAATTGCAGGTAGCATCACTTAAAGATACAATTGCAAGGAAAGAGGAGGAGATTGAACAACTGAAACAAGTGAAAATTCTCAGATCACAGTCTCCTGATGCAAAAATAGAAAGACATAGTAAGGGCCTATTGAAACAAAATTCCTCCCCTCCTGGTGGCTTTTCGACCTTAGGTGCTACGGTACAGCTAAAACAAAAAATATTGGGTCGAAAGCCAGTGAACAAAAGTAATACAGCCAAAAATCACGAGAATAACACAGAGAATGGATATCATTCTGAATCTAGTTCACAGAAGTCTGCAGAAGAAAATAAATATAGGAGACAAGGATTTTCACTTCCAACAGTGCGGAAACTGGTTCGTAGTAGTTCTGCCGATGTAGAGCTTGTAGACATTCACGATGAAGATGCAGAGGAGAGGTTAAGCGACATATCTGACAGTGTACCCTCCTCCATGGTAGCAGATACAGATGGTTCAAGGAACTGTGCTGTAGAGTTCTCCCTCTTCCCTGAACAAAAGAATCCATTAGAAACTCCTAAAGAGAAAGAGTTAATACTTTAAAATCTTCCCTTGTTTACCTCCTTTGACGAACTTCTTGTTCACTTGTTATGCTCCTTATGGTTATTGTAGTATCCTTCTGAATATGAATTGACTTTTTGTCAGTTTGTTATAACCATTTAAAATGATAAATGCAGGATTAAGATACCAGCAAGAGTACCTAAACCACCTCTGAAAACGGTTGGACAAGACACAGTCTCCCAGCCAAAGATAAATGATGCATTGAGGCCTTCAAGTAAGTTTGACCTTCAGCCATTGCATCACCTGTGTGTTCGACCTTTTTTGCCGAATAGTTCCCAGTCTCTCACTCTCTTGAGCGTTTAAATAATCAGTCTTCTTAATTCTTGGAGTAGGCCTAGTATAGCATAGTTAACAAACAATTTCTAAAGAGAATTGGCAGTTGGGCCTACATTTAGAATTAGTTCCATGTCACAGCTAACTTTATAAGTTCCTCCGGAAATCATCCAGCACAATTCTTCTCACAATTTATGTGCTTATATATTACTTTTTTTGTTCTGATTGGTAAACAGAAAAATAATCAAGTAATGGAGATATCACTGTTATATTTCTGCTACTTTATCAAGAAGACGTAAAGATATAGTTATATAATATATTTTTTTCATGTCGAAAATGCTAGTTTTATTTGGGGAAGAAGAATCTCTAGCATCCTTATTCAAATCAAATTTTTTTCTTTCCATTAGTTGTTGTTACTGAAAACTCTTACATGATCAGATTCAAGAAAAGGCACAAACCATGTTAGAACACCATCGCCCGCCAGAGCTATGAAACGTTGGCAGTAGAATACACGCTCCGGTGAAATTTATAAAGAACTGCCTACAAAATTGAAGATGATTTTACACAATAGCTGGATGTTGGGTTTGACTTTCTTCTCTGGTTTCACCAAAAAGGGGTACAACAGTGTAAAGTTAGAAAGTGTAGCCTTTGCACTCTTAAGCTGCTGCGAAGTAATCATCACCTTGATGAAATACCATCCTTGCATTTTGAAGCAATGAGAATCATCATGCCAATAAAAGTTCTTGGCGACAATGAAGCAACGCCTACTTGCTGAAGAGTTTTCCGTCCCCGAAACATCATCACCTAACCTGAAAATGATGGGGGTTGCCATGCAGAAGTCAGGAGCTATATGAATGATCTTATTGTCTACCACAGTGAAATAGAGGATCGAGACTTCCAAAAGGTGTCCACAAAGGTGCAGACAAAGGTGTGTGTGTTTCAATGGAATTTTTTTTTTCCCCCTTGGATATCATTGCAATTTTCTGTGATATGGAACTGAATTTGTACTGAACCAGGAGGCAGTGTATGATCTTCGTGTATTCCAGTGGAAGTTTAAGGCCTCTCTTAACAAGGGGATGTACATTGTAAAGGGTGAAGTGAAGAGGTAAATCATCAAATGTTTGGAAATGGCTCTCAAATAATCATCACTAATGACATTGATGTTAGATTCTTTGATCCCTGTTAGATTTTGTTGCGTAACTGCATATAACTAGTTCAGTTCTGGGACCGTCTGTCTGTATAAATTTGTATATCATCAATTGAGTCATTCAGGAATGATGAAACTAATTAGAGGTAGTGCCGTGCCAACACAAGCACAGACTAAACTAGGCCAACCCAAGCACAACATAGGTCCATTCCGACCCTAAACCCATGAGCACGGCATGATTGGCCGGGGTTGTAATTAGGACTGTAAACGAGCTAAGTCAAGTTAAGTTTTATAGTGTTCAAGCTTGTTTGATAAGATAACCAAGTTGAACCGAGCCAAACTTAAAATTAATCAAGCTTGAAAACTCTGTTCAAGCTTGATTTAGTTTCCTTTTTTTTTAGATTTGAGCTTGAATTGAGTATCGAGCTTCTAATCAAACTTGAATCGAGCTTGATTTTGACTTATTTAAACGTTATCAAGTTCTTAATTCAAGCTTATTTGTTTGTTTAAAAATCTTAATATTTTAATTCTTATTTATAAATAAGTATAAATAAGTTTATAAATAATTTTTAAATGAGTCTAATTATAAATATTGTTCACGAACATTAACAAGTCGAATATATATGTGTTCAAGATTATTTATTTAATTTATCAGGTTGTTCAAATTTATTCATTAATTAATTTTGATACATATTAAACGACTGTAAATGAGCTCTTACTGAGTCGAACACTAAGCTTGTTCATAGATACTTGGTTCGTTTATATCCCTAGCTATGGTAGGTCAGAAATTCAATAATAAATATTTTAAAAAAAAAACTGAAATATTTAAAAATGTTAAGTAGGATTTCTCTCTCTCTTTGTATAAAATGATAGATTGATTGTAGGGGTAAAAGAGTTCCTATCCAAATTGCTGTACTAAAATTTATAATTAAAATAAAAAAGGGTTGTGATAGGCCTGTTTAATTTGTCGCCCGTTTAGTTGTTGGTGGTGCTCGATTTAAGTCATACTTGGACTTGGCCTACTCACGTGCTCGATTTAGCAAGACTCAGGCAGTGGTTGGTTTCACTGTATTTTTCATTTTTCCTTTTTTGTTTACTGTGTTTTTTTATTTTCTGAAAAATATTTTTTTTGTATTTTTCAATTTTCTAGAAAATACTCTCTTTTTTTTTTAGAAAACGAAAATGAAAAATACGAACCAAATATGTTTTCCTATTTTCTCAAAAAATAAAAATGAAAAATACTTTATTTTTTGCATACCAAATGCAGCCTTAACTATGCAGAATTAAGTCATCGGTTGAAACTTTGGCACCAAGCACAGACACATTGCCGTCTAATCCGATTTTGTAGAGCTGGATACTGTTACATTCATTGCTCGTGTCTCGTTTTGCCTGAATTTAAGTTATGAAATAAGAAGAAAATAAAAAAGAGAAGACGAACTGAAGATAAAGACCGGTGCACGATAAAGTGTGGAGAGCGAGAAGTGAGTTTTTTACTTGTATCATCGTTGTATTTTGATTTGCCTTGTCTGAAAGAATATACTGATACGATTTATACTAATCTACCTGCTATGTGATGTCTGTATTCACCTTCTTACTACTTTCTTTGCCTACTTGCATTTAGAATTCCTGTATGCAATCGGTAGATTGTAAACTGACATTACGTTGAGCAGGTTGAGTGTGAATGGATACTTTTTTTCAGCCTTATCAAGTTCAATATATTTTTAATGAATTTAACATTTTAAGATTAGAATTTTGATACACAAAATGAGTGAATTGAGTAAGATAGAAAGGTCACCCTGGCCAAGAAAACTCATTGATGGAGCTGAACGAGTCAAGTGGATGAGTTGGTCGAGTGGAGCAAGCCGGTCGAATGAATGGACCGAATGAGCCTCACAGGCAGAGCAGGTCATTAAGCTAAGTTGGCTGGGTGGGTAGACAAAAGCTTGGCCGGTTGAACCGATTAGACAAATCGAACTAATCAAGAAGATCAAGCCGAGTAAGCTAAGCATGTGAGCAATCTAAGTGGGTCGAAAACTAATTAAGCCAATCAAATGGCACAGGCATGCATTATTGGCGCCTTACCTTATTCTTGAAATTTAGGCTATCATTATCACCTGCTTGGAAACTAACATTGGCATTGAATGGCGTTTTACTATAACAAAATGCATGAACAATACTGATAAAAAACTGGTGCTGGCGAAAAAAAGAAATCAAAAGGTGCTTAAGCTCGCAACAATTCGTAGTTGCGTGGTACTCAATTACTGTTGTGCAACAGTGGTACTCAATTACAGCTCCACAGGTGCGACGCATTAGAAACTTACACAATGAATAGGAATCGACTTCAAAAACGAACTCAAATAGTCATCCATTATTTTACCAATCGCATCCAAGATATAATCCTTCTATGATTTATTCTCTCTCAATTCTGAAATGATCGAAACGAAGAGAATGAAGAGGCCGCTAGGCTTTTGCACACCAGTGGTACTCAATTACTGATGGTAGACTTTAAGTAGCATTCATCAATGACCGCCACAAACAAAATTATCTTCGCTATTTTAATCACGAGGAGAAATGACAGTAAAGCAACAAAAAAGGATTACGTTAATAGTAATTCACTAATTTCATCAAAGACTATTTTTACAACGTCGAGTCTTTTTAAGGCCACATCGTCCATGATAGAATTGTTCTTTGCATATCTAAAGGCAATAAATAGAAACTCATGACTGCATAGATAAGTGAGGGGGAAAAAATCACAACGCCTGGTGTTCATCTTTACAGATGAAAGCAAATTGCCCTGCCTGGCAGAATACTCAAAAAAGTATCGCATCTGGTAGTAGTCGTCGTCCACAATGAAACATGCTTGATCATTGGAGTCCCGTCAAAACAACTCGATCAGTTAGAATACCAAGTTGTTCTCCTTTTTGAGTTATCCCCATGGGAAAACAGGTTCATGACATTGGATCAATCGATCAATACAAGAGATGTTCCCGATAATTTAAAATGCACATTCAATCACAGGAAACTCGTGCCGAGTGAAAGATCACTTAAATTTGAAAGAATTTGTGAACGAGTCGTGACAATCTGTTGAGCAATTTCTAGCTGTTTGTCTAGTGGCAGCATTTCGTACCTGGAAATGGGAAAAGATTGTACAGCATTTAGAATGGCAAATAAGAAACACACCAAACCAAATCTATGGCTAATTTGCTGCTCTAAATCAACAATTTTCTCAACTCAGTTCTTAAGGGACAGTTTTCCCGCCCAGAACACAGCATGTAACTTGGGCACTCGACGATACCCCACCAGAAACAGCACACATTCCTTCCCTTGGGACAAAAGGTGATGTGCTCATCCCAGACGTCCCTCATCACCGGTCCCACAGCTAGACGAAAGGAGATAAATCACGAGGGACATTTTTGACTAACCAAGAATTAGCACGACAAGGGGATAGACACCCTAAAAAGCTTTGCAGCTTTCGGTGCTAGCCACTTAATCCGTGAGGACCACAAATCGCTTCCCAATCTCAAGTTGTGTTGCTAAATAAGGCTCATCAAAAAGTTACGGCCTTGTATATATTATATGCTGCAGCTGCTTTCTCAGGGGTAATAAATAGCATTTAAATTTGATAAGAATAACCAGGTAACAAAATTGCTTTCCTACGTGTTTCGAGGTATTTGTCCACCTTAATGCTGTTCATAACTTGAATAGAAATCTGATCTGAAAGCAAATATTATCTAAACGTCAATCAAATAGATCCATGCTAGAAAAATTTTCGATTAACAAGTCATCATGAAAACACAGGCAAAAGGAACTTTGAGCAGCACTAATTTTGATATCAAAAGTAGTCAAAGTTACCTAACATCTTTGCAACTAACTAGTCATTCTCACCATAAGTATGAAGAAAAGAATCCTTACTGGGAAAGAAGCTCGCAATCCACCATATTATCTGGACCAGGACGATGTGCCTTTCCATTTGAACGGAACTGCCGAAATGATCTTGGATTCAGGCCACATGTATGGGGAACAACATCTACTAGTTTTCTTTGCAGAGTCTGAAGTCTGCGGAATGTTAGCTCATCCAGTGGTGCAATACAACCAATGCTCCCATCTAGGGTACTGAATAGAAGGGCGAACCGGTTGGTCTTGTCAGAACCAGGAGTCGTATTGGTTCGATCAGAAGAGGAGAGCATCTGAAGCCTCAAGAATTTTGTCACGTGGGCTCCAGCATGAAATTCAGCTCTAGACAAAAGCTTCTGCCCTTTCCAACTTTCTAACGTTTTTGGAGCATAATAGAATATCTGCAACAGAATATTACAGCATTGAACAGTTGCTCAGGTGCTTGATTGCAATTATGACTAAAGTTCTTCCTAAATTCTAGCAATCTAGTAACATATTAGCTCACTGAATTAGATATCGGCTAGTTCTGTGAAAATATGCAGCAAGCACATGCATGACAGACGTCTTTGATCTGAGTCATATGCAAGTGCAGACGCATAAGTATGCCTGACCAGCAGAATAATTGTTAATTTTAATTAGAAAATTATCATATACTAGTTCAAATTGCACTTATGTCGCACTACAACCAAAGAAATTGCGGAAAAAGGGAAGTACCTAGTTTACACTGTTAGTCAAATATCCAGCATACTAGCTAGCAGCACAAGTTGGGTATCTTACCTGAATATTTTTTTTATCATCTGATACTACAAGGCTCAATGTACTTCCATCTATCAGAAACTCAGTTGCATAACAATCAAGAGAACCAAAATCCTTGGCTAATAAGCTCAACTGAGCACCCTGCTCTTTCCAATTTAGAAAATAGATGCTTTTGTGAATATCTCCCAACAAGATAAAATTTTTGACCTGCAAAATTTATATTTTTCATGAATCACAATTATCACATGTCTAGATTTCTCTGTCCTAGCTCATGCAGTAAAAGTTAAAAGAGAGATGAAAATCCTGCATGTTTTAATCAGTTCTTCAAAAATGGGTCACAACTTCTAAAAGGCTATGGATGCTTAATTGGTTTGACAAATAACAATAGCGGATAGGCATTACAATAATCAGAGATAACAATAACCCTACTTAATTAGGGGAAAGGGAGGGAGGAGGGTGTGGGGTTGAGTTGAGGATATGAAGTAGCACTAGTAAATGATAGAGGTACAGAAAACTGAAGACATTTTATGCCAAAATTCTAGAACAGAAACAAATGGCTATGAGCTTTCTGGTATAGTTAGGTTCAAGTCTTAAAAGAAAATATACTTACAATGTTCAAGCTCACAACATGAAGAGGAGCATCATAGAAAGCGATACCGTTCAACTCGGTACCAGTCCACTTGTGCAAGGTGATCTTAGGCCCAGATGCAACCAACAAATGACCTTGGAGAGAGGCTATGGCAGACACAGCACCCTTTAACTCTTTCGTGTAAACCTCTGAAACCTGTCAGACAAAAAATCAGCAAAACTAAAAAAAAAATCCAAACAAAGTTCAGAAAGTAAAGCTTTATTTAGTTAATGAAAATTAACTTTCTATTTTACTGAATAATTACCACATTCTGAGAACTGTCAACATTTTTAACAAAATTGTATAGTAACATTCTTCCTCTAGCAGCTACATCCTCGCCCTGTACATAAGCTGTCCCGACGGCTAAAAGGGTTTCATTTTCCTTTGTTGTTGTGTTCTGCAGAGACAATACCAAAGTCGTTAACAAGAAATTTACTTTAATAAAAAGAAACAAGACTGAAAATCTTCAGCATGAATGATGTTAGGACAAAACATATTCTAGGACATGTCAAGTTAAATAAACTGCCAAAAATTCTCTGATTTCTTGTTCAACTTACAAATAATGTGACCACTCTAACAGTAAGAGCATTTTCAGAGGTTTGCATTGGAATCATAGCCCTAGTTTCCCATTGTCCTCCAGATTTCCCAGGTTCTAAAATGCGGATCTCAAACTCATCGATGGTATAGTTTTTTTGAAGATCATCGGAGTTAACATTATCATTGTCATTCATGTGAACGATATCTTGATCAGCAATAGAAGAAAGGACTTGATTAAGAGGTCGAACAACCTGCAGCAAAAGAATTGATGCTAAAACCATGCAAGCTAATCATGTGAATCAAAATAAATGCTTGCCAAAGAGTACCAAAATTATATGAGAACTGCAAGATCTAAACAACATAATGGTGTCAAAGCACTAAACTTATGAACGAAGAATGACATAATGAATAGAAATCTTCAAACTATTGTAAACTTTCCAGGTTAGCATCTTCTGTTATCTAAACCTGACACACTATTTAAAGCAATGAGCAAACAAGCTTTCACGAAAATGACATGCAGCAGCATTGACAAGCCTCCGGATACTTTTTTTTTCCCACTATAAATTTTATGATGCATTTCTTCCAAGTTCCAAAGTCCGAAACCTTAAACTACTTGTCTGATAGTTCAGCCCACATGCACTCTTAAGGGAAATATACTTCGAAGAGAAGGCATAGTAGGCGGTGAAATACTTCACAAAGTTGCATCAATAAAAAAATTGAAATAAAACGAAATGTAGTAACTAAACACTAGAATTGCTATTTAAGAAACTATGATATACTTTAGAGAAAAAAAAATCAGAAATTTAAATACAAGACAGAGGATAGCTTACTTGCAGAGATAATATCAGTGGATACAGGTTTCTCTCAGCATAATAGGTGACTTGATGAGGGGTACCCCTTAAAGGTATCTGACAGAATAGCTAACAGCATTAGTTCTTCCAAATACTAAAACGATGTAGAAACTAGAAAGCAAGATGCTTGTGCTAGTTTCACCTTATGAACTGGCCAGTAATTATCATAGTTGCATGCAGATGGTAGCTGGCATATTTTCAAATAACCCTAAGAAGACAGGGCAAAGTGACTTGTCTTGTGTTCCTTGTAACCAAATTAATAAAATCAACTTGAAGGAACTTACAAATATCAATTTGCAATTACCTGTGAAGTAACATATATTAGTCCATGATTGCAATTTACATTGTGCAGGACAGTGAAGGCCACAATGGAGCCATCGCAGAGCTGCAGAGATTTGAATGAGGAATCTTAGATAGAACAAAGAGAACAATCTTTCGTGTTAGATGATAAACATGAAAAGGGCATGCTAAAGCTCAAGCCATCAGTGATATAAAACCATAAATCCTAAAGTGATATTCCTTTCAATGAACGGATCCTTTTTTTTCTGTCTTTACAGTAACTAAGTCACATGACAATCCAACTACAGCATCTTCAAAAAAATACCTCTTTTATTATTGATTGATGTAGTTATGGTCTAATTTATAAATTCAAGATATTTTAAATTTTTAAAAAAAAGTTGCTTAGATTTATTTTGGGAATTTGCTAATTTTTCTTTGGGATAGGGCAGATCATATTTTTGCTAAGAATCTGTCTCATTGTCAGTCTACAAAGGGTTGAGATCCCTTATATTCAATTACTTGTAACATAATAATCTGATAACAATTGATGTAGCACCGTGAACAACTCGCCTCAGTAAGCGAAGAACAAAAATATAATTAATTTTTTTTATAATTTATGCTAACCCCCTTTATTGATCAGATTATAACTTAGTTATACAAATGAATCTCTAATAAACCCCCTCCCCCAGTCCCCCAACAAAATATATATGGATAGATATCTGGTAGAGAGAGAGAGAGAGAAATTAAAAATGAAAAACTTAAAATTTTGGAACAACAAAATTTTATAAATGAGATCCTACTCGGTGCTATATCAGTGCTATATCATATATCCTCATTAATCCACAAAGCTAAAGAAGAACTACACAGAAATCAATAGAATTTCATTCAACTATTAAGTATTGAGCCATAATGTGCTCATTTATTAACCAAAACTAGAAATTATATCTAAACAAAAGCAAAACAAAATACAAAGAGCAAATCTAGAATAGAAGTGGAATGGTGTTCCTTATGATTGCTTGCAAATGAGATAATGTACTGAAAAGCAATCTTAATTCTTTAGGTTTATATTTTGCACACTTTGAGTTGGCTTTTAGAGACGATGCCATCAATCACAAATAGGGTCAATTGATTGTAAAAATTAGAAGATTGGCCACTCTGGCAATCTCACATCTCACCATAATCTTTCCTCCAACACAACAAACTAAGTTCCTTAAGTCTTGACATTCTTATCAAGATACATAAACCATATATTAGAAACAAAACTTGTGGACGGAGAATTTTATGTCTTAGAATATTTATAGTAATTATCTTGAGGCAGCATATGAAATATTACAAAGGAAAAATCTTATCTTGAGGAAAAAAAAGATAAGTCAGAACAGAACTCCAGCTCACCTGTGGATGAACCCTGACACGTTCCCTACAGACCATAAACCATGCTGGTCTAGATCCAGAAAGGAATAATCCTTGATACCCACCAACATTCTTAAATATTGAAATTATTGGCCTTGCAACTACACTTGAGGATTCCTCCCTGGTAGCAATGTCAATAGGAACACGGACAAATCTCAAATTTCGAAGCCTGGAACCACTTATGTTGCTAACATCAGCAGACTTCTGAGGAGAAACTGCATCTTCAAATTTTGGTGCACCTTCTGGACCCTCATACAAATATGCATGATAGCAAAGCATTGTTCCATCAGTTAATATTGCAAAAACAAATGGTCGAGTATATTGCCCAGGCCATCTATGCATAGCTAACTCAACTATCTTCATATCTCGTGAGAGCTCCTTTAAAAAGCCATTAGACTCTTCAGAAACTTTCCCTTTACTACCCTCAAAGCTTGTGGATGGTTCTCGAGCATATTTGTCAAGGAGATGGGTCTTTCCATAGATAAAATTATCCACAGAAAAAACACACTTGAAGTTTGGTACATCAAAAAATTCAAGTGTGCCACTTTCATAACACACCAAACAATATATGTCACCTTGATCATTATATAAACCATCATGTCCATCAATTGCTTCTGTGATTCCAGTAGAAAGCCATGCATCTGTACTTGTCTTGCGAAGCCATGGTTCTGTCCCTTTGTCATGATAGAGCGCACATGCACATATTGGTTCAGTTGAGCTTGCAAATACAGTTGGAACACTTACAGCAACAGTGCAAGTGGAAGGATCTGGAAACAAACAGTATTATTAGCAATATAAAGAGATTTTAAAGAGCACAAGATAAGGAAAACAGTTGGTATAAACAACAGGAAAAAAATAATTGTGTATTGAATGTTTGCAAATATTTTTAAATAATTAATATAACAAACTGCATATCAGAGTAGATATAGACAAGTTAGGATCACACACTTCACTCAACAAGGCAATATAGACAAAGAAGATTAAACAAAGTTAAGATTAAATCCTTCTGTACAAAACCAATGTGTCAGCGATCAAATGTTGAGAAAGAACAGATTTGGGTGCAAACAAACCATGTTAACAAGCCAGATTATCTTTGTTATCCAACTACTCTATCTGAAAAATTGTGACCATGGACCAACACACAAAATCGCTCTTCTTACCAATTCACTAATTCATGATATGACAATTAATCAATCATTAATATTTGATTATCATAAGGAATTAAGATAATCATTTGAGGTGCTAAGAAATGATACTTTTACATTATACCATCAATGTGTCCACATGTTACTAAGACAATTTTCTATTACTCAACCTTCAGGAAACTAACTGTATGATTGAGAAAAAAAAGCCTAAAAAATAACTATTTTGGCATCTAAAATATATATCACGGAAACTCAAAGAGGAATGTTTTATAAGAAACACAATTATCACGGGAATAGAGAATCACTGATGGTTGTGAATTTAACAATCCAACAACTACAAGACATTTTTATTCCACCTGCATGTTGGCTCAGATATGCCATTAGGAACAGAATAATTCATCCAGGTGGATCAGTCTGGCACCTGCTATGCTTGAGTTCAATTCAAGCATCTTTTAGTTTTTTGACTACTCTATTTTAGGCTGAACATCAATAAATTGAATTTCTCAGTAACAAACTTTAGTATTTTAACGATACTACATGTTGATGCAGATCAGCCATTCATGCTCTACAGCGAAAGAATATCAACTAATCCTGGACAGATGAATGCCAGATAATATCAAGCACATGCTAAGCTCAATGACTGTCAGTTAAGGTAAAGTCTTTAAGTTTTTCAAATACTACATGTATAAATCCCATATCACTTCTCAGCCCTTCCAGATTCATTTTGGATTATATCTCACACTTGTTCTCAACAAGTCTCTTAAGATTTCTATTGGGTTTTGTTTTGTACGATTTTGGAATTTTAAGCTGAGTACCCTAAATTAAAGTTTATCTTGTTATACAAACCCTTGGGTTTTGAGGGCACTCAATTTAAATGGCTGAGATGTAGCAACAAGCACTTGCTAACATAAACATAGATGCCTAGAAAAGAATGGGGAAAGTTAAATCCGATGTATGACAAAGGCAGATAAGTGCCATTTCCATGATAATGGAAGATGAATTTGTAATCATACAGTGAGATATTTTAGGCACTAAGTTTTGGTTTGTCCCACATTTTCTAATATATTTTCAAGCTCGAAGGCTATATCTTCATGGGTTGTAACCTCATTATGATTGACACAAATTCTTGAAATTTTCAGGTGCCTCTCTTAGATAATTTAGTGGGCCAAGTCATAGTTGATTAGTATTCAAAAGTTGCAACACAAGTTTACAACTATACTATTTGGCACAAAACCATATTACAAAAATTTTCATTTTGCGGAATGGCAAGTTCATTTTTTTTCCTTCAGCTCATTGCATAAATCAAACAGGCTTCCCGTAGGACTGATTTGATATTCTATCTTTGGGCCAATATAAATATCTTACTCAATGCTTCAACCTTCAGTTCCGGCTTTGAAGGTTTTACTCCATGAAAGAGAAATGAAAACATGAGCATCCTATATTGAGTGTGTTGATTATGCACGGATGATACAAATAAAAAAATGCCTAAAAATGGCTAGCATAATTGAATGAGAGCGTCATTTGGAGATTAGAGGCCTCTAAGGAAACCACATTTGAACTTTGTAAGCACGTATAAACAGTACCTCCAATGAGTAGTTGAATACTTCCATCAGACATTTTAAGCAATACATAAGGATCGGCAATCGACACAGATACTACCACAGGTGCCTCTGAATTGGAAGATAAATCGGAGTTGTGCACTCCAAATGTCACCTCTTGGGTCATATAAGAACCATCAAGAATACGAGCACCACGTGCAAAAATTTGTATAACACGACGCCTGGAGAACAAACATTAGTTTCCAACAAGTGTGTTCTTATTAAGATCTTACATATGCTAATATCTCATAATAACAATCAAGCCTTAACCCATTAGGTGGGGTCGGCTATATGCTAATATCTCACAAGGCAAAAAAAAAAAAAAATGTAAGTCAACAAATAATCCTTTAATAGCCACAAACTTTGGTTCAATCAAATCAAGCATCATTTCATAGATATCATATCTTCAATGAATCACAAGAATTACAACTCTTGTAGAAGACTATCATTAATTGAATTGCAATGGCTTATTATAATAATCCAGACCCTGACAAAATCTAAACATTAAAACAAAGCATAGCAAGCAATTAATAGATATCACATGGCTTGTGCCGCATCAAGTTGCTGACATGATAAATCAATTTAGTAATAAATTTAAATAACTAAAATTGGTGTTTAACACTCCATTTTTCCCCTACACCTCTCCCAACTTGGTGGATCCATTTGTGCATCAGCTCCATGCTTTCAGCACCAATCCATCCATCACCCTGCACCACTTAACTCACTTTTTGCCGCTTCATCTTTGACCCATCTTTTGTGGCCTATTTGCCCCCACTGCAAGATTCCCACAACAGCGATTTTGTCACCAACACTTTAGGAAAAGATTCCCCATAATCTCAACACCACCACCACCACACTATTTTGATCCATAATTCCCAGCACTCTCCCTGCACTATCACTGCTCTCTGAAGACTCCACGAACACCTTGAACTCCAATCACAACCCTATACTGCACTAACAAGTCTCTAACTCCATACAATCTCCACTCACTCCAACCACGACCAGCACCAAATGCCTCACCTTCCTCCTGCCCACCAGCCATCATGCACTTGCTTGAGACCACCTGTACTCTCCCGTGAACCTTTCTTTCTAGCTGCTACAAGCTACACTAATCGCATGTGACACTAACTGCAAAACCTAGCACTCATTGCCACAGGCACCACGAGTCCGGCATAATCAGCACACCAAATGCACCCTTGAATCTGAGCATTGAGATCGAGACCACAGGAAACTTCCACCTCTTCTTCTTGCAAATATATTCTTCATGCCCTAACATTGCCAACCACCTCCTAACAACACCCTATCTTATAGATAGGAAAATGGTTAAAGAATCAGAACCTAGTGCAATTTTTTGAACTTTGTGCAAGATTTAAGAATCATTCCAAAGTCCAATGGAACATATTGGGTAATACAATGCTGACTGTTTCGGGTGCAAAATGAATGCAAGACTACAATAACAAAACGTCCCTTTTGCCAATTAATCAAGACTAACTTCTGGCAATTTTGGTAGCCAAATAGATACATAATTCTGGTAAAACTGCTATAGCAAGAATAGTAAGGAACACCATCCAACTTTATAAGACAGGAAAGGGATTCCAGTAAGTAGTAGACTGACATCCAGACATTCAAGATACCAACCCAATTTAGAACAAAAACAACCTCAAGTATGCAGACCCACCAGGCTAGTATGAGTATTAACTGAAACATAATTACCTAATTCAACAGATTGAGCTTTGAACTAATGAATGACAACTCAAAATTTGAAACGTAAAAGAAATCTCCATTTAAATCTGATAGTTTTGATTTGCTTACACAGCACTAGACTGTGTAGTTTTCTTGTCATGAGATTTGTGTGATCTCTTCTACAACTCTCCTAGTACCAATAATACTTGGCACACTTCAACCTAACCATTCAGCATTTGCCAGCTCAATGTTGAATGATGAATATGACATTGTAGAACTATTCTTAAGGTTGAATTACTTTGGGCAGATAGTAGGAAGGAGAGAGGAAGAGAAAGCAACACCAAATGATGACTGTTCAAAGATCCATGTGCAATTTTAGGATCATTTCCTTTCCCACACCCACCTGTCTTCTCCTATTTTCCATTCAAGCAAACCAAGCATTTAACTCTGGGCATGCTACATGAAATGGTCCCCTAAAATTAATTTATTTAGACAACTTGGCCATCAAAGTCTTGATCCTGGAACCAATTGTGGCCGTAGGTAGGAACGGCTCTGTACTGGTGCCAACAAACACCAGCACACAAGACAAGTCAGCTTATATACAGTGAAAAGGGAGCATCAGAAGAAAGCAAGGAAAGAGGAAGAACAAGAAGGGTAAGAAGATGAAGAGAGGACATCAAATGGTATAATTTGCCATGACCATACTGCTAGCATGGGTTCATTAAAGAAGCTCTCCAAACTTTTTTGTCACAAAAAACACACTTGCTGAGCCTTCCTCTAAACTCCCCATCAAAGTCACTACTAGAGAATCACTGACCACATAAAAGGATACAACAAACATGGTGTGGAAATTCACCCACGATCTACATCTCAGCATGGGAGACGCCATTTCATATAAGTGCAAAGCATGAATTTGACTACTAACATAATAACATCAGTAAAACCAATTATACTAAACATATAGACATAAATATATAAATAGTTTACATGAAAAAGGGAGCTTCACCTTCCAAACAAATTCCCTGCAGCAATTGTGCTTCCTTGAACATAATAATCCACACTTTCAGTGACTTCACCCAGATCATCTGCTGTCTCAAGAACCTAGAGAAAAAGACAAACTTTTTCAAATTAATAGTCCTGCACTGTTATCATGGAACAAATGATGTGCATTCTAAGTTGAAGTGCAATTGATTCAAGGAATGTCAAGGGCCACTGCCACAAGAAAAACATAAAATTATGATTTATCCTATACTCTTAGCCATCTCAAGGTGTCTAAAGAACATAAGTTCCTTATGGATGATACAAATCCAATGGTAAAACCATGTAACATATGTGCAGCTCCAATGGTAAGCTTTCTATAAGTTAGAGCTTACTCTTAATAGTTAGTAACCCCATTTTTATCTGTTCAAAAAATCTTTAGGTGAATCAATTCTAAAAAGCATCGAATCAAAAAGGAAAAGAAAAAAGGGACCATATAAATACCAGGTGATGAGGATGAGACTAGAAGCAGTCAAATAAAAGCTCCTCTTAGTGAGCCTAAGTTTATAGCCACCCAGAATTATTATCCAGTTAAAAATATATTGAACTCTTTAAATAATAAAAGTGTATAGGCATGAATCAGTAAGAAACATGCAGAAATGCTTAGCCCAAGTTTGACTCTTGTCTGTGCTCACCCATAGGCACATGAAATCAGCTCCATTAAAGTCGAACATAATTGTGATGGTTCTATAGCAGCAGTCAGCCACTGACAATGTCCATTATGTCGTTAGTAGGGGCTACAGAATGAAGGAATCATCTTTCCCACTAACCTAGCCATTTTATACTTAGTTGATATTCTTTGTTATTTGTCTCATTTAACAAAATCTTGTTATTAAGGTGAAACCAAGTGGAACAAGATGGAACAGGGCCAGTTTAGACCAACAAATCTCACCAACTCAAAATGAATGTCTATAAGTTATATACCATACAGTACCCATCCAAGCTTGAACCAGTGTAATCAGAGGATTTAGAATCATGCTGATATTTTTGTTACTTGTGTTTATACATAAGGGTGCCTATCCACTGATGCCTTGACCCAGTGGTGGAGGGTTTTTTTTCCGAGTCCAACCTTTTAGGTTAATTCTCATAACTTATGCTTCAAGACCAGCAACCATGCTCTAGCTCCTGGATGAATATATCCTCCATTGAAGTCATGATATTATTAGATGATCTCGTCCATGCCACATGGCTGTGAAATGGAAGATGCTGCTTCAAGGAAGATCAAAACCTCACCACAATCTGCGGAGGAAGAAGATGCATGTAGCAGATGTAACCTGATCTCTAATGTTGCTCGAGAAAAACAAGAAGACGTGTGTATAAAAGGATCATGGTCCACAGGTTGATCCTTGTAATTCACATGGAATAAAATGGATGCTCTGGTAAAATTCAATCAATTTGCCTCAGTAGCCCCTTACTACATATAATAACATAGAATATTTACAATAAGTTTTTCAACACCCTCTGTTGTCCCATGTCTACGTTAGATATCCAGAAGAATATAAGAAATTACAAGTGGGTCCTTTACCCTTTCCATATTTACACATGGGCCCTTTATACCCATCACACTTCCCTTAAGCTGGTTTGAATATATTGTACAAGCTCAACTTATAACAAAAGTATTCAACACTAGGCCTTTTTAATTATTTGTTAGGCAAACTGCTACCTAATCATTAGAACTAACAGAAGAGATGATGATCTCATTAGATTGACATATCTCTAATGAAGTGACAACCAGTCTATATGCTTTGACCTCTCATGGAACATAGGGTAGGGTTTGAGGCTATATGCATCACAATTTTATTGTCTCAATAAAGTTTTATTGGCTCTTGAAGGGCATAGCATACCTATGTCATCATAAGTTTAATTCATATGAGCTCGCAAGTTATCAAGGTCACTTTATATTCTGCCTCTGCACTCGATTTCGCAACCATTGTCGGCTTCTTGCTCTTCTAGAAAATAAAATAACCCACAAAGAAATCACAATAATAGGCAAAACCGTCTATATGTAGAAACCCAATATTCATCAAAGTACATCACAGCCGAAAGATGCCATCAGTCACGAAATAAGACAACTTGTCCTAGGCACTTTTCAGGTAATGTAGATCCCTATAGTTGTTAACATTTGTCATGACAAGAGCTCTCTAGAAATGACCAATCACCATACTAACCGCAAATGAAATGTAGGGTCGAGTGACTACAAGAGAGTTTAATTTTCTTACTAGCCTTTTGTACTTTCCCAAATCAGCTCCCTCTATCCTGGTACTAATCTGACAGTAGGATTCATAGGAGTATCCACAAGATTAAACTCTATCAAATGTGTCTCATGTCCGTATATACATTGTGAGATATTCATGTCTTCTTCTAAATGAGCAATTGTATACCAAGTACTTGAAATTATCCAAGTCTTTCGTCTGAAAGTATCGATAGCAACAACAAAGTCTTATCCCACTAGGTGGGGTCGGCTTCTGAAAGTATCGATGAAGGTAATTTTTTTAATCTTACAATCACAAAAAAGTCATCACCAGTGATGATAATAACATCTACGTAGACAATGAGAATATGAGAATATGTATTCCAACAATGAGATGGGGTAGAACATTGAGTCATCTGCAGTACTCCTGGAGTACTCTTATCATATGATACTATAAAAGAGCTGGACTAAATTTCCTAATCCATGCTCTCAGAGATTGTTTCAATCTATACAAAGTCCTCTTTAGCTTACATACAAAACCAGCCTAGGTTGCTCCATATAGACTCCCTTCAAAGGAAAACCACGAAGGAAAGCATTTTTGTTGTCAAGCTGAAATAGAGGTCAGCAAAAAACAAGAGGTAGTGAAAGGAAGAGACAAATTGAAGCAATGTTTACCACCAGAGACAATGTATCAAGGTAGTCAACACAATAAAATTAAGAGTATCCCTTTGTCACTAGGTGAACTTTAAATTGATAATGAAAACTCATCTACATCAGACAATGAACTTCTATAGTGGAAAAGAAACTAGCTCCCAAGTGGTTATTAGAGTGGAGAGAATCGTCTCATTAATTATAGTCAACCACCATCCTAATTACCAAACATGACTCCAAAACATTTATGGAAATAGACTAGGATAGGGAAGACAAATAAAGTCGATGTATCTACATAACAAAGATGCATAATATATGAAACAAGGATAGCAGATGAGAAATGGAATGCTTACAAGTGCCTTTACATAAAGAAATATGAATGTCCAAATAGCAAAGGGAAACCAAGGCAACATTTGGCAATTAAAGAGCAAGAAATCTTAGAGAGCTTTCAGAGTAGCTCACGGAGAATCACCAATTGTATACTTAAAAGGAGTTCCTGAATTTGTGGATGAACAAAAATAGAAGAAACAAATGGTAGGGTGAGAACAACCCGTAAGTGGAGGTGAAAAAAGACAATGAAGTAGAAATAAAACTTCCTCCATTGATTCAAATTGATAGAGATGGTGTGAAGTAAAAGAAAAGAGTGGGTTAAAAAGGAGTCGTGGAGAGATAAAGTTGCAATGTGTCTCGGGAAAGTAAACAGTAGGCGACCATAACTGTGAAAAAATAAATTTGATGGATTGTGGAGGCAACTTATTGTAGCCAAGGTGTCAAGTGAACAAAACAAGCGCATCTAAAAGAATTTGCCCATATTAGATGGAAGATAACATCCGGTTCATAAGACAAGGTGCGGTGATGATAGCATCGCTGAAGAAGGAAAGAGG
The DNA here is from genome assembly GCA_025175895.1 of Wurfbainia villosa. Lineage (NCBI taxonomy): Eukaryota > Viridiplantae > Streptophyta > Magnoliopsida > Zingiberales > Zingiberaceae > Wurfbainia > Wurfbainia villosa. Next base: position 3,762,410 of record JAKLTH010000299.1, on the reverse strand, counting down.
ACGTGCATGTGTAGAATTAGAGTTCTGGCAATCTCAATATGACTAAAAAAGTAACACAATTACTCCCTATTAATATCAGACATTTGATAGAGAAGTGTTATTGAGTCTATAAAATTTTAACTTTCAATTAATGAAATATTCCATTTTTCAATCTTTGTGCATCGTTTCTTTCTCTGTGAGATAGATAGTCAGTTTCATTATGTTTTGGGACTTTGATTCTGATGTTGCATCACCTGTATGTGCAAATTAACTCTATCAACAATTAGAGCAAGTTATATGTACCAAACTTACTTTTTGAGTAACTGGTCTACCCTCTTTAGTTTCAAAATCATCAAGATTCACTATTTTGAATGGCAAGGCGAGTTAACAAAATAAGAAAACTCATACTCTTTTACATTGATATGACTATCTTTCAAAAACTTTGATGCATTGAAAGAATTATTTTCTATTATTTTCTTACTTAAATTTGCTTAAGGAGTTAAATTAGTCAAATGAGAATAAAAGAGGAGCTCAAGTGAATCTTAAGGGATTGGAGGGGTCCATAAAACCTCCAAACAACCAGCAACATGTAATTAATTATGACAGTTAAACAAACATGTTTCATTAAATAAATTCTCAGAAGGCCATATTCAGACAAAGAATGATAAGTAAACAATACTATTCTATTTAGAAATGGATACTTGTGACACAATACTGAAGTCGTCAATGGGATTTCTTAATTCATGCCCAAATGTTCATTCACATTTGCAAAGAGCATGAAAATTCAACAGCCCACAAAATATGAAAATCATTTTTATTGATTTCTTACTGAAGATGGGTGTGTTTGCACTTTGCACTAGAGAAGAAAGTTATGCAGAATCACCATAGTGCGATTTTCCAAACTTATGATCAAATATGCGTGATATTCATCATCATCCATTTTTGATGTATCAGCTGCTTGACCCCGAGAACCCTTATGGTACACAGTCCAAATCCCTTTGCAGCCAGGTAACTCAACCTACAGAGCCAGATACAAAATTTCAATAAATTACAGCCAAATTAATCTTCAGCACTCAAGATAACATGTACAAATCAGATTTTTCTTTAATTTAATATTGGAAAAAAAAATATAAAAGCCAACGTCTGGAAGTTTCAACTCTTCAAATGAAACATCCTAGCATACAACAAAATAGAAGCCGGTAGGCATTTACAGTCCGTACTCATTTTAAGGGATAAAAAGGAGGCATTGTTAAGCAACATAACAGGCAAAAGAAATTTCTCAATGACCTATTCAGGTAAACAGTCAAAGTCTCCAACTGCCTATAATCTTATTCCTACTAAATATGTCAATTATCATCAATATATTCAAGACACAAGTACTATATCCAATACATACAATCACAGAAGCAAGACTAAGTAAGATACTTAGCATGGAGCAGCTTTTTTCAACAATAATCTAATTCACGTTGAATAGCATGCATCCTCGCAACCACAATCCATTAGTATGGTCTAGAGGTCAGTCAACTATCAATTGGTCCTTGGTAGTCAAAGCAAGTGATAGTGTATCCTTCCAACTTTAAATTGTTCCTCTATTGATTATTTATTTACTTGTGCTGGGAAGTAAAGTACAGTAGATGGTGCCAGGCATGAAGAGTATGTTTGTGGCAAGTCAGTCTCATAGGTAAGGCTGCAATGAACTGAATGTTCATGAACAAGCCCAAATAAAGTTCATTCATCATCAAAAATAAGTAAAAATTAAAAAAGCTTGAACATATTTTTTTCCTCATTTCTTCAGTTCCGTTACTTGTGAGTTCATCTAATTGAAGTTCAAGGTCAGAGCTCATGAACAATTCATGAAGAGGCTTGCTTACATGTTTGTATGAGGCTCATTTATTTGTATATTCAAATATATAAAAAATGCATATATAAGACTATTTTTGGAGGTTATTTGATTTATTATTAAATTTAGAATAAGTGAAATAAGAAAATAAATGTGCTACCTATAGGATCAAATTTTGGCTAATTTATACAAACACTTCCTCTCCAATTAAGGTCAAACTCAATGTTGTTTCAAACACGAAACAATCAACAACCAAGCATAAACTGAGCTCAATAAATATTGAGCTTGGCTTGAGCTTGTTTATTTTTCTAAAATCCAAGTTTGAACTGAACACAACCAAGCTCAGTCCAATTAGCTTGTTTACAAAACTACTTGGAGGCTGTCAAAACTGGTGCTGTATGTGATTTTCTAAATCATTCCATCAAAATATGCTTCAAATGAGAAAAGTGTATGATAGTTTTCACATACTTAGTTCAACTTAATCGAAAGAATGAACACATTTACAGCATTTCTTTAAAACCAAAGCATTGATGTTATATAATATCATAGATGTAAAAGTTCATTTGGCACAAAAATCCTGTGAATAAAAGGAGAAACTGTGTTATTAAGAATGATGTAATTTTCTTTTCCAAGCACAAAAATGAGACTCGGTGACAAGGATCCAATTCTGACATTGTGACATCACTGATGAGTCTATCAAAGTTTCTTTTCATCCAATGGAAATAAGGGACAGGTCCTAGATATTTTCAAAGAGAATTTGAGACAGTAATGCAAACAAGAGCAGGATCCAACCAACAACAAACCCCAAAATGGGAATGTGTGGGCAAAAATACTAGTTATTTAAGACATACCAATTTTCATCATAATTACCCAGTGAACATGTAATATTTCAACTCAGATTGTAGATAATATGAATTAACTACGGAGTTTTTGCCTCATTTCAATTGCAGTATGAAGCCATCAATGTTCCACAAAATATTTTTTAGTCTTACACACGAGGTGTATTCCCTGCTCAAGGCAAGAGCGACAAGGCCAAGGTCAAACCCCGCCACACAATGTCGCAGTATGGATTTGAATCTTCAATCTTTAGCTGGAAGCCCTGTGGGCCTAGCTCTCTTAACGACTACACTAAGCAATTGTTGGTGAAGTAAATATTTTATGAATGGGATTTTTCTACAGAAGGTAATATTATAAGATACAGATATAAAGAAGACAAAAACCTACATCAAATCGTATTTTTCAAGAAAAACAAACAAATATTATCACTACCCAGAAACTATGAGAGAATAGCGAAACAAGATTTACCTCAGTGATCAACTCTGGCCGAATTGATTGTTGAAGCACACAAAGAGCACCATTCTTCCCATGACCAGAACAGCACACCTGAACATGAATCAGGGATATGAAGCATTACATCATTACTAAAAAACTTTATTATTTTAGAAAGATAAAGAAACTGAAGAAGATGGAAATGCCAGAATCTTTATGAACAGACAATCTAACAAGAAGATAATGAAGATGAAGTAAACTATCGCCATAAATTATAGGCCTAACTGAACAGGTTGTGGAGTAGGCTAGGAAATATTTCTAATTATGTACCGAAAATATTACTGAATTAGTGAGTGGAAATGGATTAGACTAGAGAATGTGAAGAGGTTGTGAAATCAATAACTAATAATTTATCAGGTTCTCACATTTATTGGATTGTATTAATAATAGGATATGATTCTAAAGCACACAAGTCATCTATAAGCATGCCATTTTAATTGGGTGGAAAGAATAGCATAAGCCAGCCTTAGAATTTTACAATGAGTGCTCCATCTGAAAAAATTGTCAAGAAAAAAGAAGTGTATTTTCTTCCTTGACTTGGTCAATAAAAGTAACTTCAAAATAGAAACAATGCAGTTAATTTCAAACATATAAGATACTGAGATTGCTTAAATTGTTTAATATATCTTTCAATAAACTCATTGGTCTCGTGCATAATCAATTGATCATGTCATACATCCTCAGTTCTGCTATATAAGCTGCAATTGCTTGAGATCAAATATTACATTCTTTTCCAACTGACCTAGAGAGAATTTACAATCCGTAAGGTTTCATGATTTGTCTCGACAAGAATTTTAGAACAGTAAGAACTGTTACAGAAAGTGCTTTATGCAGCTGTATATATCTATGCGAGCATGAATGCAGGTTTTGTTTTGTATCTGAAACATGTGAGAAATACTGCTACAAGCATAAGCAGAAACCAATATGAGTTCGACAAGGGTAAAACCTGATCATATCTCTTATGATGCAAGGGCATCACTGCCTATGTAGTGATAGGGGATTCTTATGTCCTGATGCAAGTGATGGCGGTACATTGGCTATGATGGACGGTGCATGAGCGCATAAAGGCAGTGAAAGTGGACCAAAGTGTGCATGGAGGCACCATCAAGGAGGAATCACATAGTTGCCCAAGGACAACAGTGACAGCACATGGACAGGCAGCATGAATCCCTTCCACAAAAACTAGAGGAGAGCAACAGAGGGCAAAATGAGGATGCACCAATGAGGAGTACTGGTTGGTTGTGGAATCTTGAGAAGGAACCATAGAAAATGGTTCAGTGTGTTGTAACCCTAGGCATAAATAATGGTAAATTGTTGAAATTAGCAACAATTGAGATTAATTGAGGTGTAATTGTTAATTTTTTATACAACAACAACAACAACAAAGCCTTATCCCACTAGGTGGGGTCGGCTATATGGATCCTTCTAAGCCATTGGACTCTATCCCCTACTATATCATCATCTATATTTAAATAAATTTTATCTTGTTTTATTGTTGCTAACCAAGTCTTTTTTGGTCTTCCTCTTCCTCGTTTGATGTGTATATTTTGTATCGTTTCACATCGCCTAACTGAAGCATTTATTGGCCGTCTAAGTACATGTCCGTACCACCTTAAACGTGTCTCTCGGAGCTTTCCTTCAATAGATGCAACACTAATTTTTTCTCTAATGCTCTCATTTCTTATTCTGTCCATCCTCGTATGTCCACACATCCACCTTAACATCCTCATCTCTGCAACTCTCATCTTTTTCTAATATGCTCGAGTAGTAGCTCAGTATTCAATGTCATATAACATAGCAGGTTTAGCTGCCATTTTATAGAACTTCTCTTTTAGTTTTAGAGGTACTTTACGATCACATAAAATACCGATGTTTTCCTCCATTTCAACCATCCACCTTGTATTCTATGTAAGACATCTCTCAATCCCTCCATCATCTTGCAAAATTATCCTAAATATTTAAAGCTCTCAATTCCGGACAACTCATCATCTCCTATCTTAACACTTGTCTCATTACATCTAATATTGCTAAATTTAAATTCCATATATTCATCTTTACTCTACTAAGCTTAAAACCTTTCATACAGTGTTTCCCTTGAGATTCTAGTTTAGCATTTACTCTTTCACGTGTCTCATTTACTAAAACAATATCATCTGCAAACAACATGCACCATGGTAATGTGTCTTGAATGTGTCCATGAGTTCGTCCATGAATTAGTGTAAAAGATAACTTAAAGTGATCCTTGATGTAACCCTATCTTTATTGAAAATGCTTGATTAATCCACAAGTCTTCACTCTGGTAATTCTTTCCTTATACATATCCTTAATTAGTTCAATATATGTTACACTAACACCTCTTTTTCTAAAATTCTCCATATTATTTCTCTTGGAACTCTATCATGTTTTTCTAAATCAATGAATACCATGTAGATCCTGCTTTTGCTCTCTATACTTTTCAATTAGTTATGCGAGAAGATGTATAGCTTCATTGTCGACCTTCCCCATGAATCCAAATTGATTTTAGAACCATGGTCTCCTTCCTTAATCTTTTTCTATTACTTTTTCTCAAAGTTTCATGGTATAACTCATTAGTTTAATACACTATAGTTTTCCAGTTTGTATGTCTCCTTATTCTTATATAAGGGAATTAGAATACTTACCCTCCATTTGATCAGACATCCTTTTGTTTTCATATCATGTTAAATAATTTTGTAAGTCATTCAATACCTTGTTTCCCTAGACACTTCCATACCTCTGTCGAAATATCATCCTGGTCCAATGGTTTTCCATTTGCATTCCATTTAAAGCTTGTTACGAAATTTGAATTCTCGATAAAAATTTAAATTTCTATACTCATTTGACCTACTTAAATTACCTAAATTAAGTTGGTCTCCTAAACCTTCATTAAAAGTTGATAAAAATATCTCTTCAGCTTCTTTTATTTCTTCATCATTTACTAGTACCCTATCAGATTCATCTTTAATACATCTTATTTGATTAAAATCTTTTGTCTTCCTCTCTCTCACTTTAGCTATTCTATAAATGTCTCTTTCCTTCTTTTTATATCTAATTTTCGATATAAGCTCAAAAGTTTCATCTTAGTTTATTCACTTTGCTTTCTTAGCCTCTTTTTGGCTATTGTATATTTTCAAATTTTCCTCATTTTACAAATATTTAATTTCTTATATCTATTCGCTTTTCCTTGACTTTTTCTTGCACTTTTTCATTCCACCACCAAGATTCTTTACTTGGTAGTGCGTATCCCTTCGACTCACCGACACTCTTAGCTACTATTTTCAATTTTGATATCATCTTATCCCACGTCGTATTAGTGGTCATCAGATATGTATATCTAATACTCTAATACTTGTACTTTTGAATATATTTAGTTTCTCATCCTTTAACTTCCACCACTTAATTCTAGTCGTGTATATTTTCCTTCTATTAATACTATATTTGAGGCGTATATCCAATACTACTAACCTATGTTGAGTAGTTAAACTTTCTCCAGGAATAACTTTACAATTTTTACAAATCTTTCTATCTCTCTTCCTAACCATAAGAAAGTCAATTTGTGATTTATTATTTCCACTTTTGAACGTGACTAAGTGTTCTTCTCTTTTCTTAAAAAATGTATTAGCTAGTATAAGATCATATGCTATTGCAAAATCCAATATAGTTTTACCTTCTTCATTTCTTGTTCCAAACCCATAACCCCCATGCACCCTCTAATATTCGTCATTTTTCACTCCGACATGCCCATTTAAATCACCTCCTATTAAAATCATCTCATTTGACGGAATATTTTGTAATACTTCATCCAAGTCCTCCCAAAACCTTAATTTGGTATTTTCATCTAATCCTATTTGAGGTGCATATACACTAATTACGTTTATAATTTCTTTCTCCACTACTATTTTGAGAGCTATAATTCTATCCCCCTTAATTGTTAATTTTTTATGAACGATGTAATTTATTTGAGGAGGATTAAGGTCCATTTTGAGTTGGAATTGATCTGAACTCGATTTTGAGTCAATTTGATTGGGTTGGTATTTAACAACAACACCAACCAAGTCTTATCCCACTAGGTGGGTTGGGATTTAACCCAAAACTAATTTAAACCTATTTTGGCACCTTTCAAGATTTGATTTCTGGTATTGTGGGGACCATTAGGTGGGTATTGTGTTAAGTTTGAGTGGGTTCAAATTAGGATTGTTTTAGACTTGAGTGGATCAATTTAGGGCTGAACCAAATCTAATTGTGTGAATCTGTTGCATCATAGTTAATTCGGCAATTTAACATTTCACATACCGAACTTTGAAAAATACTCAAACTATGCACCTAAAAAAAGGCACACTTCTTTCTCAAAACGCCCTTTCCCATGGCAAAAAAATTGACAAAGAATTAGAATTGTGAAAAAAATTCAAGAAAACTCCAGCAAGACCGCAAGCTCACAATAGAGCTCGCGGCAACCATGAAATCACAGCCACTTGGGCACAATTTCCTTGCCACCTAGTGGACTTGACCGGCAGAGAAATCGTGTTCAGGTCCAAGCAGCCACAAAATCTCAAACTGCAAAATCACAGCCAGAGAGTCAAGGCTGCAAGCTAACTGTTGATCACGACCTAGCCTTGATTTCGTGGTGTCATTATCTCCTAGGCCTGATTTTGCAGCCACCTAACCACAATTTTGCAGTTGGTCATGACTCATGACTGCTTGGACATGGCCAAGGTTTTGTAATGGTTGCAAGCTCGACTGTGAGCTCACTGCCACGATGCTCATGATCTTGAAATTGGCAGCCAGAGTTCTCCTGATTTTGAAATTGGCTCCTGATTTAGCCGACCCCACTTAGTGGGATAAGATTTTGTTGTTGTTGTCGTCGTCGTCAATTTTTTACAGGAAAAAGGGTATTCTAAATAATAAATGCATATTTCAGTAAATATGAAAGTTAGGTGTGTGTTTTAGGTATTTTCAATGTTGGGTACATAATAATATGGTAAATTTCCCTATTTAATTGATTTTGCAAAGTATTTGGGGCCATGGGTTTGGATTGCCTCACGATCCTGAACTCTCTCTCTCTCTCTCTCTCTCTCTCTCCCTTTTCCTTGTGGATTCTCTCACTCTCTCAATCATGGTTCTTCTTATGGACACCACTCAATATCCTGATTGTGCCTCTTCCCCATTATTTCCACAAAAGAATCACAATCAGCAAACTTGTACATCTAACAAACAATAGTGCTCTATTCAGATGCTGTTATATTTATACAAATTCCAAAATGCATGCTAACGCTAATGAACTCGTTAGTACAAATGCAAGTTTCCCATCTTATATGATTCATCATGACACAAACATCTTACATTTTCAGAGACCTGAACATCTTACCTTTTCTAATTTAAATTCAAAAAAGAAATAGAGGAAAGATAAAAGAAAAAAAAAACATCATGAAAATTAGCAAAGATAAAAACTGAAATATGGAGTTACAAAAAAATGATGTAAGAAGAATTAGTATAGCCAACCAGTTCGTAATTGCTCTGCTTTGCAGTTCCTGTTGCATTGGGATCAGCATTGATTCTTAAGCCATATGAGAAATCCCTTAGCGGACCAACATTGATCAAAGAATCCCTAACAATAAACGAGAAGAATTTCTGCATACAGTGGCAAAAACAAAATAAATTGTGGAAGTGATAGGGAAAACATTACCCTCAGTAGGGAGAACAAACAGCTTATGATTTCAAGCAATATTGAATAACAATAAATGAAATATACCACGAACATGAAACATAAATTGCATTCAACTGCATATCAAGTAAAAAGCATTCCTAATTGAAAATTCCAAATCGCATGTACAAATATGAACTGATTTCTGGAAGTGCATAGTTTTAAAATGACTTCCTTGAAAACAAATGAAAACATGATGAGAATGATAAATATGCTATAGAAAAATTGGATGAACACTATTTTCAAATAGTCCATGTTCAAATGAAACTTACAGCATTGCTTATGTTACCAAACAGACATACTCTGCTATGGTTCATTTTGACACACCATAATATAACTTTACAAGTCAAAAAAACCTACATCCTGGAAATGCAATTTATTTATCAAGAGTATACGACACAAAAACAAGCCACAACAAACCTGAGCAGTTTCAGAGGTATTAGTAGCTCCATAAAGAGAAAGCTCCTCATAGCTAGCAACCTCTAATAGAGCATCAGATGGTGTCCGGCATAAGCGCTTTGCCAAATGGAGTTCACCTTCACTATCAGCTATCTGCAATATGGTTGAACCAAAAAGAAGAAAAAGCAAATAAGCAATTTAACATTCACAAAATTGCAATGATATTGGTACAAAGTCAATCCTAAGTTTAAACACAACAGAAGGATATATAATCAATCTGATGTAAGCTAACATCAATGCATGCAACTGGAAATAAAACAAAAACAATAAAACACTATTAACTACAAAACTAGAAACCTTGGTAAAGAATGTTTAAACAAAAGAATCCAGAACTTATTATCCTCAATAGTAACCTTCCTCATCTCATTCTGCAATCACTAAATGGTTAACAATTCAACGCAGTTCAAATAAAATTTAACCAGCAGTTTGGATTGAGCCTAGTGCAAGCCCAAAACCTCGTCAGTAATTAGAAATCACCATATTCATAGTGACTCGTGCCCCCAGTCCAAATCATCTAAACACAAATTAAATATATTCCAAGTCTTATTCCGATTTCCAAGTAATTACTCAGTTAAACATGCAATTTTAGTTAATTAAGGATTAAGATATAACAAAAACTGTACAATACTACAATGTATAACTACAAACTTATAAATTAATATTAGATTTGTCAATGGTATGCGTTAACAAATTTTTCTTTGCGATAGTAATTCAGTTTACCATATAAGCATTTCTTGTTTTAGTAACTTAATAGGACAAGTGTGGCATACCCAGGGCTTAGTGAACGTGTATTTAAATAAATTGGTTGCATTAAACATGGGTATATGATTCTATTTAGTCGACACTTAATGAGACTTGGATGAGTGCAACAGGTTGCTACTCGAGTTCTTTGGGTGTGTTATTGGTTCTTAACTGAACTAAACTGGTTCAATAAACACAAATTAAAAGGTTACTTGGTGTCTTTAACAGAAGTTGATAAGGATCAGTAATACATACTCATCCTCTTCTTTTGTTGCTAAGCCTCACACTTCACTTTTGTTAACTGCCAAATAAGTATTAAATGGTTTATTGTGGGAGGTGATTAGACTCCACAATCCCAATAAAAGGTCAGCTCTCATGATTAGGTTGTGGTCATTGGTGATTGGTCTACTTCCCTTCAACATTCATCATTCATTGAGGGGTCTGATGATGAGCATTCTAATGTGATCATATTAAAACTTCCGCTTTTGACAATCTTCTTGATAGGCAAGGTCTTCTACTCTTTCTTGTTAAGATTGTCATTTCTTTGTGTCGTAGTTAATTTGTTTTAGACATTTTGTTCAGATTAACAACTGCTCAAATTTAATTCATAAGCAACCAATGATTAGTGGCAAAAAAGAGGTATGATTTGAGATGTGTTGAGTGACATAACAATGAGGAAATAACCTTGATCCCTGCGACGATCATAAATGGGGATTTGTAAATGTGTTCATTGTGTGGGTTTGTGCTTACGCCAATCTATTAATTCTATATTTCCTCAAACTCTAGTGTTATTTTCATTTCAAAACGATTTACAACCACATTCCCACTTTCATTAATTCATGACTAATGCACTTATCCATGTGTATTTTTTTTACTGTTCATATGCTTTACACTACATTCATGCTTCTTTATGTCATGTTATATATATGCACATATAATGTTGTCATGTTTATGCTATACATGCTTATTATGAAAGATGACACTTACCATGAGCAGAAAATTATCCTCGATTTATATAGATTTTTCATGCTAGGGCATGTACATGCCTTCAATATGACATGGTTATACACCTATGAAAGTGGTACGTATGGGTTGAATGACAGGTTATCACGTCATGCACATAATTGGAAAAAGAGACCAGATGCCATTGAATTTTTTGGTGTGTGGTTATATATCATTGACTCTCCCACATAGCAGGAGCTTCGTGCACCGGACTGTCCTTTTTTTATTATATGTCATTGACACAGTTGCAAACATTTATCAATAGCACACTCGGTCATCAATGAGCGCATATGTGTTGGATGCCATCAGCACTTGTGCTTGAACAGGCATGGTATACCTCTTCATAGTGTCGAAGTGCAAATGAAGTATTGAAGGTCTAAGGCTAATCAATGAGATTATTAGTGTGTAATATGTTATCATAGTGTTACATTGATACATGAAATTATAATCAAGTAGATACTAGTTTGGCACTGCATTAATGCTTAATTTGTGCTATTGCTTCGATACCCCTGAATAACATTTATGCTTTGATTTGAGGCTGGTGCTATAGAGATAAAGTGTTGCATTAATGCTTTGTGTGAGTACTTAATGTGTTGTGTTAATAGAGTGAGATAGCCCATCTGTGTCTGAGTTGTTGTGTGCACATTCAGTTGGTGTGTCGTATTTGTGTGTGTTAACTCTTCTGTTAGCTGATTACATATCTTGCTTATATTACCCATGTTGCTTTGTTCCTGCTGTCATTTTATTGGCCAACAAATCCTTCTTTTCCATAGTTACAAGAATTGTGTTTTCATTGAGCTTATGGTGAAATGGAGATACGACTAGTAGAGAATGATTTTGAAAATAGAGTTATATAAGATGTCCACCTAAAGTACGATGACATTGAGCAGAAAATGAGAAAGTGATAGATAATATAGATGAGACCATGATTTAGCTTCAATCTATCAAGCAAAAACACTTGTTTTGCTACTGCATCAAGATGTGATAACTAAGCTAGTTACTAAGGCATGATAGTTGCTTCTTCTTCTCCTCTTCAGCCAATAAATCTTCCTATTCATCACCAGTTCCCGATCGGCACTCTAATCTATAGTGTGTCAATCAGTGCAAATTCAGCATTGATATGCAATTGTTCCAATCTGGGATCAGAACCAATTCTTTCACCACCACTTTCAACCTTAGGTTTGATTACCCAAACTAGTTGAACCACGCAACCTGCATCCTATATGGATAAAATTTAGCACCAAAGTTGGTATAATACTATCAGACTAAAACATGGTAACAATAATGACATTTTAAGCCTTGGATTTCATCTCTATCACCATTATAAGCATGGTTTTACAATTAGCAAATAACAATATGGATCAGCCAAGTTGAATCAATGTCTGAGAGAGAGAGAGAGAGAGAGAGAGAGAGTCTTCATTGCTTAATTCAACCTAGAATCTTTATATGTCACCAAAATAAAGATTACCACGAGTTAGGGTGTTGCTTGTTCAACTGAGAGGCTATTGTTGGTTAAAAGAGAAAACATGGACTTCTTTTGACCAATACTTGCCTAAGCATTCCACACACAAATAAAATCTAATTCATATGCAATTGAGGACCCAACTAAACATGGCAAATTAGACAACAACATAATTTTGCTGAAAAATATATCAACAATCTATTGAGTGAGGAACCTAATAATTACATTAAAAAGAAAATTCATGATTCATGAACCCTTGTGGTCTAAACCTAGCAAAGCAAGCTTGACTACCTTGATTGCAAGATAAAGACAAGATAATGCATTTTTGCTTATAGTATTGTTCACAAATACTAGATTGCAAAATGCAAGCCAAACCAAAATAGTAAGTTTGACAATTTCCCCTCAACTTCAAAATAGGCCACCCTAATGAACTGCAAAGGTAAACTAAATACAAACCCATGTTTAATAAACAACATTGAGCTTATGTTTCCAGTCGGAAAAGAAAGTAGGAGTGAAACAAGTCAAGAAAAATGAAGGCGGGACTCACTTCTCTCTGTTTCCTTGCAAGGCTAAAGGTGAAGGGAGACAACCGCAAGAAAATCATCACAATTTTCTGCCAGAACTCTTAAACCAAAACCATGCAGAAAGTGATAGTTGCAAGTTGTATATACATAAACCTTTTATTTAAATAACTATTGTTTATAATTTTTTGCATTATTTATTGAGTTAGTTTCAAAAAATAAATATATATATTTCACACTTTCTTTCCGTCCAAGGAAAAATGGGGAAGAATTTTGCCTAATTTCAATCCTTCCAATGAAAAACACAAATGAGGGAACAATTTCTTCCACCTCTCTCTCCTACTTATCCAGACTTGTCTTCTTTCTCCGACTTTTCTCTTCCTTGTAGGATAAAATTCATATAACCTACTAAATTGCAAATTAGATTTTACTTAAGCTCAGCATGGTACAGGTTAATAAACAAAAAGATGCATGTAAAGTAGGGGTACTTTCATAAAATCAGAGTCAAAAAGTGGCCCTAGATGAGAATAGCACAATAAAATAAAACTATTGCAACAAACGATATTCAGGCATTATTAAGAAATAATGATCAGTAGCAAAATATTGACAAAGGTATCTTCAAAATAGTACCTCATCTTTCATATTTGCAGAAGAAAGACTCGATGTTCCACTACTATATTGAACAAGAAGGCTGTCCCCCAAACGACTTCCGAGGAAAAAGAAGGAACTGCCTATTTTTGTGATGCCCTTGTCAGAACGAAAATGAGACAGCAAAATTTAGCTAAAAAATGAGATAAAACTTCAAATTTATCTTAGTGTAAAACTAAAAACACAAATAAATGAAACCTACTGAAGTCAAAACTGAAGCCTTCGATCTCATAAACTCAAGTCTCTGAACAACCCTGAAAGAAAGAATGATTTAATACAAGTTGGAAAACTGAATTCTAAAGAAGAAATTTAGAAACTAAAAGATTTAATACAAGCATACAAAAATTAAAAATATGAAAATAGAATAGTTAAATATGGAAGCACACGGAATCCTTAGAATTGTTTTAGATACATCTATCATTCAACGAGAAATCCATATTAATGATCTCATTAATAATACAAAAACAATGGATGAAGAAAATGGAGAAACCTTTAGAAGTCTTCTAATCCCCATTGCAGCTAAAAGAAAGTTTTATAAGATTGAGGTATGACATATCAAGTCATCCTTAATGGATCCAAGTCTTCAACTGGTAGGGAGTAACACATAAAATGTTAATATAGCAGAGACAATGTTGTTAATCCCTCAAGAACTTTGATGTTTGACAAATTTGGTTAAAGTGGATTAAGTATGTAGGTTGACTTGGTTCAAGTTAGAATGATGAAAATGTTGATTCAAGCATGAAGTGGGACTTTAAGAGCTTGAAGTTGAATTTACAACCCAAAGACCATTTTATGTAATTTGGTTTGTATACGTAGGTAAGCATCTAGTTAGCTAGGGACTTGAGAATGCAGATCATCGTTGAATTAAGTATCAAGGGATTTCTACATTCGAGTAAGAAATTTTAGATCGATAGAAAGGCTTAAGGCTCAAATGTCAAGTTAACTTCAGGCTATTGTTAAGTGACTTTTGAGGCTCAAATGTTGTCATTTGACCACTTTCTACAAAGGTGGGTCGACCAAACATATTTTTGGTGGACCATAAATTTATGAGTTTTGACCTTTTAATTTTCAAATTAACAGATACTGTTTAGTTTAGTCGATCAAAATTTGATTTTTCTTGAATACCGATCAAATTTTTCAACTTGTTGATGATTATCATTTACCCAAGAATTATTTGGGTTTTGGTTGACCAACTATCAATTTTTTGCCCACCAAAGTTTGCAGATAAAGAGGGGAGTCTTTGCGCAACGTTAAGGTTATTGTCTTGTGACCAAGAGGTCACGGGTTCAAATCCTGGAAACAGCCTCTTGCAAAAAGCAAGGTAAGGCTGCGTACAATGGATCCTTCTCCGGGACTCCACATGGTGGGAGCTTTGTGCACCGGGTTGCTTTTTAAAATTTGCAAATAAGATAGATCTTACAATTCTATACATTGGAAATTCCATATAAATAGCCTCTAGATGGATATTGCCCAAATAATCACTCGTATCTCAAATTCCATTGTTTATAATGGTTCTCATTAAGTAAAAACTCTCTTCACAGGGTTGGGTTTGTGTAGGACAATTGTTAGCATTTATTGTTTGTGTTAAAAGTGATCTAGAGATCTAGATCTGCTCATCTCATCTAGTAAAGAGCATCATTGCTCAATCTTTTATATAGTGAGATATTCCTTTAATGAAATGTGGCACTGACTTGACACAGGCCATGGAGGAGGAAAGGTACTCAAACAACATTGAATTTGTCTGTTAGCATTGTTTGCATTGTTTTATATCTGTTCTTTATTTTTGTTTCTAATAGTGTAATTCAGCTGCCAAACTTAATTTTCATTGCAACTAAAGTAGTTTTATTTTTTGCTACATTTTTGCACATTGATCACTTATGACACAAGTGCACTGATGTCTCACATATTGTTTGAATTTTGTGTTTTGCAAGAATTTTTTATGCTAAGTCTATTCAACCTTCTAGTTGGTCCATCTGATTTACAAAATGCTACTACTATACTTTATGAAAC
This sequence comes from Wurfbainia villosa, assembly GCA_025175895.1. Taxonomy (NCBI): domain Eukaryota; kingdom Viridiplantae; phylum Streptophyta; class Magnoliopsida; order Zingiberales; family Zingiberaceae; genus Wurfbainia; species Wurfbainia villosa. The sequence continues at coordinate 3,746,700 of JAKLTH010000299.1, read as the reverse complement.
AAAGTGTATGGCTACTATGAAATAACACAAAAAATTAATATGGTAAACATAAGAATACCATGATGAATGTTTGGAGTTACTAGAAATAATATAACCAAAAAAACTAATGTCCACAGGCAATTAGGTGTAGGTCTAATCCATAATAGGAGAAAACAAGTTGAGATGGTATAGGCATGTTGAAAAGAAAATAAATTCCTCAATTCAAAGACTAGAACTATTAAAGTGGCAAAAGGAGAACAAAAAAAACATTAATTTTATTTTTTTAAAAAAACATTGCTTGTTTAAATACTACATATTGAAACCTTGCATAGGGTTCAAAGATTCATATAATCAACATAAATAGTTGATACAAATAGAGGTTGATGGTGATGATAAACAACCAGCCCAAGTAAACGTTAGAGAACTAGAGATCTATTATGAGCCATAAAGACATTCATCAGGTGTACTAAATGCTTGGAAGATAGAACACCAAAAAAATATGAAGAACAAAACACAATCATAAAGTCGGGATGCAACACCTTCCATCATAGAACAATGTTAGCAACAGTAATTCTCCTGTTTTAGAAGAAAATATAGCTACATCAGGAGAGAGCCATGTCCCATTAGCTGCATCAAGCTCAACAGCAAACTTTGATTTTGGCATTTCTGAACTGAAATAGATATCCAAGTTGTCACAAAGTTCCTACCAACCATGCAATTAAACATGTTTTGGAAGAAGAAATTATAAAAGCATGTAGATAAAAGTTGACAGAAATCATGAAGTACAGATTACAGTTTCATAATTCAGCTGAAAACAAATAAAATAAACCCAATCAAAAGGATTAGTCATCCAACATTACCGTTAGAAGAGATTTGTACAAGACAAAAGGTCCAAAAAACAGTGAAAGTAATATCTCCATGGAAGTTCAGCGTGCATGTCAATTGATTGTAGTGCTTCCAGCAACTCATATAACCAACCCAAGATAACCACCATACACTATTAGTGTGCATTGTTGTTGCAATTGTTTATCTTGGGTTATCAGCGTATGGTGATTATGTTTGCTGGTGTATAGCAGTCATTTGTTTAGGGGTTTTTTTTCTTGCCGTATGCACTTATCCTTAAAGCTGAATGGGTAAACTGGAGTCCTATACTTCATATTCTTAATAATGCTACAATCCCCTTGCCCCTCATGTGGTTAGGATGCTGAACTAAACTAAACCAAGCCCAAGTTGCAGACAAAGCCAACCCAACCACCTCTTCCAAAAGCTCAAAAGGGTCCAATATATAGCTATATATTATTAAATTCTCACCCCTAATGCCGTGCCCTCTCCAGGAACAAGTTAAAATAAGTGAAGATATTTTATAAATTACAGAGAATAGAATATGAATATCATACTCAATACAATGCTAGTTTGATTCGGTGATAACTAAATACTAAAAGCATAAACTACAACACTTACAGTCTATAGTTAAAGATTTTGTTTCCTTTCATTAAAAAAACCTCATGCATCTACCATATAAAAGTTAAAGAATGAAATTATGGAATTTCTTTATATAGTTTCTGAAAGTTTAACTTCCCCTAAGAACTATGGTCAAACTTGGTGACCAAACAAACCTTGATTCAAAATATAAAGAGCAAAAGACAAGAATACACATACAAAAACACAAATAAAAGAAAAGAGTGTGTGTGTGTGTGTGTGTGTGTGTGTATAGCGGTAAGGTTGTTGTCTTAGCGCAACGGTAAGATTGTTGCCTGACCTAGAGGTCACGGGTTCAAATCCTGAAAACGACCTCTTGCAAAGCAAGGTAAGACTGCGTACAATGGATTCTTCCCCGGGACCCTACATGGCGGGAGCTTCGTGCACCGAGTTGCCCTTTTATATATATGGTTAGCATTTGAAATCTCGTTCCAAGCTAGGGTTTCAGTCCATGGTCATAACAAGTGGGCATGTCAGGTGTCTATGGGAGTGTTGGACACCAACCCTAGGTGAAGGAGAACTCCCAACATCGCTAATTGTATCAAGCACCAACCCTAGCTAGAGGAGAATTAGGCAAACGAGAACTAGGTAGAGGAGGAAGAGGAGTTGCCTAGAAGCGTAGCTATGTTGGAGAGGAGGAGGTCACCAATCATCGATGCCTGTATCGAGTAGCAATGCCTCAAATGAGAACTAAGCGAGCGAGGAAGAGGAATCATAGGAAGCCTTGAGTGGCATGACCATCATGTGTTTTGTGTCTCACAAAGTTCCACATGTGTCAATGTTGTCTTCGCCTAAAGCCACACAACGTCACAACTTGAGAGGAAGTCTCATATCCGAGAGAATTTACATACATTGTCATCATGTTCGAGAAAAAATGCACTTCAAGTTTCGTTCATCTCGGAGAGTTCCTCCTGTTGGTTGGCGGAGGGAACAATATGTTTCGATATGTTAACACTAACACAACAAAATTTTAACCCATGATTTGTTCTAAATACCAAAAACCATTGTGCAACAAAAAAATAACCAAATGCAATTTCATATAAAGGCACTTGCATGCGATCTCTAATAGACCACTACAATAAATAAATCCTTGAATATAATATTCTGACATTCTAAATACTATTTTAACAAAGGCTAGAGATGATGAACATGTTAAGATACATAAGTTCCACTTTGTTTAAGGGTATGATAAGCAAATTGGTACAAGTTTTGATGCATAACTTTGTGTATAAACGTTCACAAGATGTACAAACTAGATGAAATTAAAAGACAAACAAAAATATTCCTAGATCACCACTTTCAGTGATGATTTATACCTTTCTAAATGAAAATAGGAGTCAAAAAAAATTGATATGAGGGCCTGCAGTTATAAACATTAGAACAAAAAAAAGAAAGTATTGGCCGTAACCTGCTTTCTGGCTGGAGACCAAAGCTATTGAGGCAAAGCGAGCAACTAATAGACTGCAAAAACCAGCAAAATCAAATATGAAATCCAATAATAGCAGAGAAAAGCCTAAAACAAGATCTTTAAAAGGGGACTACCTGACTATAGTAATGAATGGTATTGGCACAGATTACAAGTACACCGCCAATTGGAGATGGCACAGCAAGAAGTTTATATGCATCATGTGGAATATTCTGCAGTAACATATAAAATTCTCGATTAAGAAATATCAAAGTTTAACAACTTAAAATGCTTAGGATAAATATCAGATAATACACATAATATACAATGCGTGCTAACCTATTAAATTTTAAATTACGCTTAATTATCATTTATTGGTTAATTAGGGCTGAACTTAAACAAATTACAGATGATTTTGGGTTGATTAGAGCTCTGATAGAATCTATTTATGGGTATATGGGCTTGTAAGTGAGAAAATCAAATTGGATTTGATTTGGACTCAAGTTGGATGACTGGTCGAACCCTGTCGGTCCATTTTGGAACCAGTTCCCATTGTGATACAATTCCTCCTCACTCACAATCAATTGATATCTAGATCCTCTTCCATTGGGTGTATCAAGTGAGTGAGTGTGACAAGCAGCATTCCTCCCACTTCTCTGTTAGGAGCAAACAGCAAAAGCAACTCACCATCATTCCCATGTGAAGAAAAGGTAGTAAGTTGTTTTCCACTATGAGTCCAGCGGGAGCTCAAGAATCCAACTGAAGTGTCTTCCTTCTCTATTAATCAACGTTTTGCACCACTTCCAGCATCCAATCTGGAGGCATCTACTCCACTTTGAGCAAGCTGATCTACTAGTGTAGGTGACTAGATGAGTTCTTGAGATTTCCACTTTGGATGAGATTTGTTAACAGTCATTTCTCATCCTTGTGGTTTGGAGCAGCCATGATCTAAGAGGGACAACAGCAGTAAGGATCATCAGACAACCATCCCTTCACTGCAGATAATGATCTCTAGCAAGTTACTTTAGGTTAGATTGGGCTTTAATCTTGAGTTAGGGCTTTCGTTAAATGGTGTTGCTTGTGTTGGATTGCAACCTAACTCTCCTATGGTAGGATTTCATGGCTTTTCACTCAGGCTTGGGAATTTATCAATCTCCCTCCCTCGTTTTGAGTTGGGAATAAGATGAGCTTCTTGTTGCTGTGCTCTATGTTTAATTGGTGTAGAATCATAGTCAAACAATAGATTTGGCCATTACCTTGTAGGTCTAGGTTTTGAAGGAGCTTAGGGATGTATTTGGGTCCACTCAGATAGCGAGTTGGAGGTTCTCCATCAAGATGGGTGTCTCTTGCTTGTCTTCTGTCACAAAAACCGTTGTACATGATTAAAACCTGATAAACAATTTAAATTAGTGATTATATAATGCTGTCCTGTTTCTACAAAGGAGAATAATGATATTTTAAAGGTTGAAATAGAAAGAGATCAATATTAATAGGGCCTTAAAATTTGAGTGATTGATAATAAAAGGATCTTCTTATACACGAACTTCATGGCTACTTCCCTGCTCTCACTAGTTGTTTTGAAGTTGTTGCACGACTTCCCAAGAAGCTCTGACCTATTGGAACAAAACTACAAAACAAATTTGGTGAGAGATAAGACTTCGGAATGAAGGTCGCCCCATGCCTAAATAATGTGAATTTTGAGGAATCCTAACTTAGGTGGTGAGTCATTGTTGGGTCGAAAGTTGTTTTTTATTCGATGGTTAGTGCTATGCTGTGGGTTACCACAAGCCTTCTTTCTGTGACAAGTTTATCTGATCCTATTTCAACAGAGTTTCTCAATAGAAGATCTTAATTAAGCTCACCACCTTCTCCATTGAACAGATCTGTGCAAGAAATGAACCTGCATAGATCAGAACCAAAAGCACGTTCCTCTTCCATCATCAGGTGACCTCATTTTCATTTCCTTCTTTGCCAGCCATACTTTTCAAGGAAAAATGCTCCCTTTACCTTTATATTTCACTGTTCGATTGACAAATCTGAAGGCAACAAGTGCAGCAATACTAAAAGCCGGTGAAAAGATGCATGCTCTTTATCTCGAACCATCAGTATCCTCTGCCAGATTCGGTGTTTTTCAACCCAAAACAACAAATTTCTTTACCATCTTGCATCTTTTTTTCCCTTCCTACCATCAACAGCCAATAAAACCACAATAGAGACAATATCTTATTCTCAGTTTGTCATTTCCATCAAAAGGTCAAGTTATACTATCCATCTAAAGTGAGAAAACATTCTGCACTCAATTTTCTACTTCTACAAAGGATCAAGCTATGTTATCCATCTTTCTTCTAGAACTCGAGTACTTAATTTTTCCCCAATCTATTTTGCTATATATGCCACTTAAGGGAGATGTTCTCTTGAAAAATTTGCTCCTGAGATCTCCTTTTTCCTCATTCCATATCATCATTTCTCTCTTTATCCTCTCTCCTTGTCGATGTGATCATCGAGGTCAAGGAACTCATTAGTTATGTGTTGATCTAAGGTCGAAGGGAATGTTAGCCTCATACTTAGTTAACTCCTTATGTTTCACTTCATTTAGTTTTGGTCATGTCCTGATATCTATTCTCCAGCTTGAAGGGGTGCTAAGAGTATAAAGTAGATAGGGTTATTAGAAGTGACAAGTTTAGTCACACGTTGATACTTCTAGGTTTGGGGTTTTACTTGTTATCATAAATCCAATACTATCTTACTAAATGGAATGCAATATTTTATTTTCCTTTTGCCAAAGACAACAATTACAATTATGAAATACTTACAGAAGCAGACCATATCATAGGATGTTGTTTAAGAGATGTGTTGATACTAAGTGCAGATATCATGCATGTATGGTGCTTCCATGAAATTCGCCCAGCCCATGTTGGCTCTTTTTCATGAAGTACAACCAAAACAGGTTCTATATAGCCTGCCCAGAGTGTAAAAATTAGAAAACAATCTTAAAAAAGAAAAAAAAAATACAGACATGAAAAACTCAGAAGGTTCATATTAAATTGTAGACAGCAAGACAGATATAATATGCCAAACAACAGTGGTCAGCAATAAGTTTATATTTCAGCTTTTTGTACTAGGAAAATATAATATATCATTTTTTAATTTCATGGAAGGTTGCACTTGTTTTCAATTTTTATTTCCTCAGCAACTCTTAATAATGTTACATCTGGGAGAAAGCAATGACAATCAATGCAGTTCATCAAAATGAGTAAATAGATTTTAAGCTGATGTTTCAAGTTTCACTGCCTCCAATCTCCCAGATCAAATCTGAAAGATGACAGTTTCAGATTGCGATAAGACTTCAGTAGATGTTTGAAATGGATGCAAATCTCCTATTTGATACCAGTACGGATCTGTCGAGTTTAAATGGGAAAAGCTGATTCAATATTTCCCAAGAAAGGCATATAGATTGATCGAGAAGTTAAATAAATATTTTAAAAATATTCAAACAAATTACCTAGAAATGAGTAACTCCACTATAAATAAATAAATAAATTGAAATAAAAAATGGAATAGGTTTTTTCAAGCAAAATTAATTCTAACAAACACAACCAATCTATCCAACTCTTTGCCAATCTAAGCTTGCACATATAGAAGCCCTCACCGCCTAAATCTCTCACCTTGTTGTTGTATGTGATTTAGAATTTAGACCAAGCACCTCATCCATCACTTCTTCATCCGGTGTCAATTGAGAGACAGAACTATTAATTGAGAGAGAATATAATCCAAGCCCCATTTGTTGTCACAAGTGAACCAGATCCTTCTAAATTATATGCAATTTTCTAACAACATTGAACGTTCTTTTTGTCCAAATCAGTAGTAAACTAACTTGAATTACATATCCAGTCAAGGTTTTTAATTTCCTTCATCTCACCCTATATCACAGAATAATCAACAACAAAACCATCATAAAACCCAATGCCAGGTCAGAGGTTAACAACCAAGTTTCAGTAGCTAGCAAACGCAAGGGCTAGATGAAGCCTCTATGAGTTGCAACACTAAACTGAAGGTTGCACCAGGAAACTGGCATAACCGTGGGTGTGAAGAGGATAATGGAAGTTTCATAGCCTTATGTAAGTGCCTTTTTCTTTTTCTTCCTCTTCCTCCCCTTATTCCTCCCTTTCTTCCTTCAGATTGGTGCCGATCAGCACCATCTAATACTTACATACAAGCAGTAAAGTGAGTAAATCAGAAGCAACTTACATAGAAATTCTAAGCAAACTAATGTAAACATATTGCAACAGTTAACAATCACGGGATAAATGATTGCCAGTAAAAATCGCACAATAATGTGCTTATCTAGTATTTAACACTATATCAACAGGTTATGAACTTCTCATCACTTTGTACCGATAGTAACCAAGTCAAAAAGAGAAAAATCCCTAAAATCTCTTCAGATATAACCAGCATACACAAATTGATGGCCAAACCAGTCTCAAGAAATAGCTAGAAGCCCATTTCTCCTTATGTTCCACAGACATCGATCAATGAGTTTACTTACCATGCACAAATGTGAAATCCTTCACATGCTTCATGTCTAAATCACGCAGGTTAATAACATATGATGATTCAATTCGAACAGAAACCGCTCCACCACTAGTAGTAGGTTCATCATCTCCTACTAGCCCTTGACCAACCTAAAAAACGAGAGACTGGAATAAGTTAAGGGAACATGTAAAGGAAATAGACAAACATAAACAAGCTAGTTTAAATATAAAATTTAAGAGAAATAGAAAACAAAGACACTAAAAATACATAAATATACTAGATAAAGGGAAAGATTTTATTGACAGCTAGTTCAAGAAAATTACTGGCTTCCAGACTCTATTGACAGATGGTCTTAGTTAACGTATATATGATGATTAGTTTGGAGAAAATACATTCACAGTGAAACATTATCTTAATTGTTGATGTCAATCAAGACCTCAAAAGAGAACCATCAATAAACATAACAACAATGAGAACAGAGGAGCAAGTTGGTACCTGAGCAGCCTTAAGAATTATCATTTGAAGCCCATATATCAGCGCTCCACTACAACGGCCAAGCGGATCTGCCTTTATTACAGGACCCCTTGCAAAAGATTCTCTGCCTCTTTTTAGGTACTGCCAGTCCGGCCCCTCAAAGCAATGCATTGAACTGGAAAATATTATAAAATGAAAATCCAAAAGTCTTCCTAGAACCAACATTTGAGAAAGCAATGCATTGAACTGGAAAATATTATAAAATGAAAATCCAAAAGTCTTCCTAGAACCAACATTTGAGCAGATCAACGTAACTTCGAATTGATAGTTGGCATGTAAAGTTGCTAAGATCCTTTTATCAGAACAGACCACAACTGGATTACAAAAAATCACTCACTAAAATTGAGTATTCCAAATAAATTTTGAAAATTATAGAAATATCCTAACTCTTGTTCCAATAACCAGTAAATTTATAAAAATTTCTATTTCTATAAACAAGAATATTAAAAGTCCATCTAAAGTAGCTAAAAATATGGAAAAGAATACAAATAGTTTTGAGTCTTTTGACATTTATTTCAATTTTCAGGCAAATGGTCACAAGATGTACTTGTTAAGTGCAGAAGAACATGGGTATGTTATTCATAATTTTTGCTCTGTCAAGATTCTAATTCAGATGGGCATATATCTTATTAACTCTTATAGATGTACAGTCTAATTAATTCTAAACCGGCTAATATTTGTCCGCTAAGTTTAAACTTTGCTCACTAGTCTGTGTACACTGCTATTGAAACATCTTTTAGCATCCATTACTCTACAAGGGTCTATACCTTGTTTGGACCATATATATTGCTAATCCCAAAAATTAACTAGCACTGAACACTAAATCCTTGTTAATTCAGTGTTTCCCTACAAGTGAACAATATATGACATGAAGTTAAAAAGTGTCGTTTTGAATGCCAAAATATTTTCTAGATTTTCCATAAGTGATTCACTTTTCAGATTCAACTAAAAACAAGCTTATCAAATTCAACATAATCATTCTATCATATAATTGTTAGTCATCATTCATGCATTCATTTTTCCCAAATGCAGGCACTAAAGTATAAAGTGAAGTAACACTTCTATGGCACTTTCCTACAGACTCCTCCCCTTTTCATCCAATTGTTGAATTTGTTTTTAATAATACTAACAGTCTAGCAACATCCCATTCAAGATTTTTAATTTTGACAATGTGGAGAATCTGATGTCTGGCTAGAACAAAATGGTTTCAGTCTCATCCAATATAGCCTGTGTAGTTATCTGGTGATGCCAAACAATGCAAACAAAGAGAGGAAGGAAGAAAGAGGTAGGAGGAAGAGGTTTACTTTAGGGTTTTGACACCTTCCAGGACCTAGCTTATATTGTTTGCCAATTATCTCCACTTAAGTGACTTTTACCTCCCAAGTGATCACTAGAACTTCCTCAACACTAGTCCTCCAAGATTGAAAGCATACTTTTTCATAAATCCTATGATCCAGATAAGATAGTTGATAGGGAAGTGGGTTAAAAAAATCACATATGCAAATGAGAACAGTTGTGCTACAGTTATCATATAGTTCACCTTCAACAGCTAAATATGCTATGGGGCAAAGCTAAGGCATAAAATGCTACCTAGTACGAGTGGACCTGTAATCCTAGCTAATTGAGAATACAAGGGCTTCAATTATGTGGCTATTGTATTAATCCCTACTAAATATGGATACAGTGAATTGTCCCATAAAACATAAGCAGCAGCTAATTCCACAATGTCAAATTAGTGCATTGAAGAAAGTAGGAGAAACACATTGCTAGTTGCATAACTACAAAAAATATAGGTAATTTTCCTCATCTCATTCACTCATCAGAAAATCATTATCAACCAAAGTTCAGACAATTCATAAAGAAGGATGCCCAACTTATCTGGAACGAGCAATGACTAGGCAATTCATGCAGCAAGTTTGCATATATTTTTGCAAATTTTCAGTACTTTAAAAAATAAAACATCAACACCCTATGATTCCCTATTAGTAACCCAAATCAACTCAAGTCCCATATACCAAAATAAAAAGATATCTGACTCATGCTGACTTACTGGGGCACGTGACTCTGAGTTTATAGTCAGTTGTGCAATCCAAGCTTTTCTAAGTTACCAGCACTAGGAAAGATCATTGGACGTATAGTCCTTTTCAATGAAATAATTAATGTTATGAGTTATGTGCCTTAAAAACAGATATGGATAAGAGTAATCTTATTCAGTTTAGTTCCTGACAATAATATGATATATGAGCAATTTTATTTATAGCTGTCCAAGGAATAGAGAGAATGTGCATCCATATATTACCTTGTACGCAATCCGTGGGATGAATCATCATATTCCAGAACTGTAATTTTTGCATCTTGAAATGCTAGCATTATTGAGTCTCTTCTATTATTGTGGTTGTCAGCTCCCAGAGACAGTATTCCCATTGACTCAACATTCCCATGTAAACTACGAGAGAAAATGTTTTAGCAATTAAAACCTTGAAGAATTCACTAAACAAATAGTATAAATTTCACATAGACCAAGATGAAACCTTGACATTTATTTGTTAAGCTTCTAAAATAGCAAGTCATAAATAAAACACATATTCCAGCGACGATGAACCTTCGTGCATAAAAACTTATTAAAAAACAAATGTCAAACCCAAGAATAACAGCAATAATTGTGAAATGGAGACATAGAAATTGTTTTTCAACATGATGGTTATGAGTGAGATGTATAAAAATTATTTAAAAAAATGCAATTTCTTTATGTCTCTAAGTTTAGAAGGGAGCCTTGCCACAACGATAAGGTTGTTGCCTTGTGACCAAGAAGTCACGGGTTCAAATCCTGGAAACAACCTCTTGCAAAAAAAGCAAGGTAAGGTTGCGTACAATGGATTCCTTCTCTGGTACCCCGCGTGGCGGGAGCTTCGTGCACCGGGTTGTAGTTTTTTTTTTTTTTTTATGTCTCTAAGTCTAACCTTTTTAGGTTTATGATATATTTTAGTTTAAATTCTTATTTAAAGTGATTTATTTATGTATAACAGTACAAGGAGAACATTTTTATTTAACCTTTGGAAAAAACACTAGTTACCACTTCTAGTTTAGTAGGTGAACAGATCACCAACTCAGGTTAAGTAGAAGAAAAAAGAAATGCTTCGTAACTGCCTGCAAAGGGTCCGGAATTTTTAACAAAGACATGACCATTTTACTAATTTTCCAATCAGATGGACCATACCATGAAGAAGCTTAAGAAAATAACTAAGCCTAGTGATCCGTTTTCTTTAATGAGGACAAATACTGTGAACTAGTAATTTAGGACTGCATCATAAGAATAGGCCATGAACTAACCATGACCAACTAACCCTACTCCCTGATAGGTCAAGTTTTCTGTTTAAAGAAACAACCTATGTATATGAGGCCCAGGTTATCATTGATCACCCTAATGAATTCATCTAAAAATTGTTCATTTACTCTCTCTTTAAGTGTTTTCCACAAGGCACGATCATGTTTTCTATAAACAATATCTATGGGCATTTGTATCCATTGTCTCAATTTAGTTTTAACTTTTCAGATATCCAACAAAGTGATGGCTCCTGATCATGCAGTTTCTCACTATAGCATCATATGGCTAACCTAAATTTGCTTTCGAAAAAAAGGTTGCACACAGACCCAGAACCATCCTAAGGAACCTAGACTGTATGGCCACTTAAGCATAAGCCAAAGTTAGTTAATCCTGTAGGTGTGAAATATGAAACCAAGCTTTCACTCTGTATGCAACAAGTTGTGGTCCCAACTATTTGCTGTCAGCTAGATGAAGCATATCAACCCATTGAATTTAAAGTAGGTCCCAACTACTTTGCACTCTGCTAATGAGCGCCTTAAAGGTCAAAAAAGCTAGAGACTGGCTCAATTATTTTGCTGCTGTGCAGTTATATTTGTCAATAGATAGAACTGAACTCTCGAGTACAAGTAAAATGCCGTGTCATTCATAACCAGCACATTCTCAATGAGTAGTTCGCCATGTAATGATAGTATCAGGCTCAACAAGTGGGGTACAGATTTTATCATTTTTGTTATAAACTTATAACGTTATCGTGATGCCAATTAGTTAGACAAACTCATTTAGATCTGCTAATTCGTAATACTAATTCTCAGCCAACCTCTTGCATAGCCAACTCGATAAGATATTACATAAATTATCTGGCAATGTAACAAAAAAAAAGAGACAAAGAGAAATAGGCTAATACATATGATAACATATATTAATTTGTCTGTCAAATCAACAAAGAGAAAGAACAAAATGCCTTCCACAATTTCGACCAAGTACATAAAACTTGCTATAAAGGCTCCAATCCAAATAAATAAATAATGAAGACAACCTTTGTTAGCAGTCTGACACTTGAAGGGAATGCTTTATTCCCCATACTCTTGACATTGATTCACAAATTAACACCCCAAGTTGCAAAGTTTTCGCATTTATTTTGCTTAATCCCCAGCCTAATAATCTCAACTTTACAGATAGCATCCCATGCTTAACTATAATGCAGGTTAACTGATTTAGGATAGCACACAATAATTTGGAAAGTAACTAAAAATATATGGTTGGTATAAGGCAGGTGACAATACTATGGCCCAATAAGTATATGGATATGGTAGAACTATAACAAAATTCCATAATTGGATAGCCAACATGACCTTTCATACTTAAAGAAAAAGAAAATACATACCATTCCCACTGATATTTGACTAACCAGAATCTAATGATGATGTAGACCTTGTAAATCTGTTATGTGCTAATTGATCGTGTCATCGGGGTTCCCCATCAGTGGAAATTATATATCATAATCAATTTTTTAATTTTAATAGAATTGCAATTAGTATTGATATCAGTCCACTGTGAACCAAGTTATTAGGAAGGGTTTGTTTTATAATTAGTTAGTCTTTGGAGAAGATGTTCAGATAAATAATTTTTTCAACAAGTATACAGGGTGAGACTGTCCAAATGAATTTTTATATATGTGCATGAAATACTTACACATCGAGAAAAGGAAGCAAGTTTAAACAACTATCATTATATCTCACTGCTCTCTCCTTATTGCCCTTCTTCCTTTTTTTAATGAACTTGGACGACATGCATGTACATAAAAAATCCTATTAACTTGGTCTAACCCTACATACTTGTCTACAAATCATTTATAAAATAAACCCTTCCAAGTAACTTGTTCTACAGTGGATTGATTCTCTATTAAAACTCATTCACGGTATTGAGTTTATTGGATACAGTCGCTTTCTCTATTAAAACTCATTCACGGTATTGAGTTTATTGGATACAGTCGCTTTAGTCCCGCATTAGTCCTTCTATGTTCAGAATTATTATCACGAAACTATACCTTTGTAGGCAATGGTTATTTTCACGATGCATTAAAATATTTTCTTTCTGCATATCGGAGACTTTATAGGGTTTGAGTTGCAACAGTATGGAGGCCTTCGGATCAACCGCAATAGTGGCCTCCCCTGATTCATGATTTCTTTTTCTCTCCTGCATGATTGGGATCTCTTAATTCATCATGAAAGCATGACCTCCTCCACTTGTTCCATATCCCTGCATAGTTATACCATCAAGGTCCCCAGGCACATGACAGCATCTGGTTCTCAACCATGTTGCACCAATCAATGTCTCACACCCTTTAGATCAACTGCAGAGGAATATCGTCATCAGTGAACTTGGACGCATGCATCTCTTTAGGCACTCCATGCTCATTGTTGGATTTGGCACCTACACAAGCATGTCTGCCTACCAGATTTAGGCTGTGCAAAAGTTCGGTTAAACCAAATAAACCGACCGAAATCGAAAGTTCGGTTCGGTTTATTCGGAAACTCAATTTTTATTTTTAAAAATATTGGTTATTTCAATTAATTTGATTCTTTTCCGGATTAAAAAAAATCAATTTAACCGAATTTGACCATCAGTCGAATGCCGTATGAAATCAATCAACTGATTGAAGATGTTGAAGAGCACAGAATATTTTTTAATTGACTATCCAACTCAATTGATTGGTATCAATCAACTGATATTTTTATCGGTTGACTGATAGTCGACTAATTGAGCACACAATATTTTCTAATCAACTATCCAACTCGAATGGTGTGCATCAGTCGACTGATGTATATCATTCAACTGACGTTGAAAATTTGATTTTTTTTTCTATTTTTGACCAAATTAATTGATTTTTTATCGATTCAATTTTGTTGAAAAGTTTGGTAAGTTCGGTTAATTAAAAATTTAAATTTATTTGGTTTTAATTTAATCAGTTCGGTTAATAACCGATTGCTCACCCATTGCTTAGAAGGCCATACCACTGGGAGGAACTTCAACTCGATGTGGGAGTTCCTGAAGAAGATTTACAAGGAGACCTCTGGGCAGGAGACTATGAATCTGACAATTATACTGCTGCTTGAAATGACTGAAAACAGAGGAAAGAATATTGAAATTGCTGTGATGAAAGAGCACCAGAGTCTTTGTCAACTTGAAGAAGCTAAGATTGATGCTATGTTGCTGCCATTGAAGCAGATATTGCAAAGAAGGGAACTTCTAAAGATATCTAAGTTTATATCTCTGGACATTTATAAATAGCTTTTGTTTTGATCAGTTGCTTCTCTTATTCCAAGACCTAAATCTGTTAATTTGGGGTCAAAATTTGATGCTACTCCCATGCTGTTACAAAACTTGCTGATTAAATATGTCATTCAACTAGCTGTTCCTATACCATTCAGCTAAGGACAGATATCAGTGCCTGATTTCTTACAAGAAATACTTCAGAATTGTTCCTTCCTTTTTGCAGTTTCTTCAGTTTTCCACTGCAAAAATATAATCATTCACAGACTTGATCTTCTTTTCCTTAAATGTGAACTGCCCCTCATGCCACCAGAGGCAACATTTGCACTTGATCAGCCTATATTTGTCTGCGATTCTGCTCATTTTTTCAGATGCTTCTATGATTTCTATAATTAATGGTTACTTCTCTGCCAAGATTTTGTGAGATTCTGGATTTTCTTTGTCTACCTCTATCTTGTAACTTTTCATCTTGTATGATGACCTCATCCTTGCGTTGTTCTTTGTTGGTCATCATCTTGTACAAGGCCCTCTTCCCATACCATATGCTTAAAATGGGGATTGAGTAACCTCACGAGGGGATGTACATTAAGAATTTGTCTTCCTTAACCTTCTCCTCGTGCTTCCATACTCTAGCCTCTTCTACGTCAACCTCCACAACATTGTTTTCACTTTTCTTCTACCTCTCTTCTTTTTTTCAACACATCCTATCCATCTCCCATGAACATCCAAAAAAGAAAAAAATATCTAGTTCTCATTTCGCTATGTTCAAATCGATTTGTGCAATCCATCTCAAATGAAGACCTACACAAAGAAAATCTCCATCCACGTTTGCTACGTCCAACAAAGGATTGAGTTATGCTATCCATCTTTAATAATAGAAACCTTGAGTGTTAACCTTTTTCTTTGAATATTAGGAGTTGCCGTATATACTACTTCAAGAAGAAGCTCACTCGAGAGTCAGTCACTGAGATCTTCTCTTCATTCTCGTTCTACTTTATCCTTTCATCCTTATCCTCTCTCTTATCCATTTGTTGGTTGACCTAAGGTCAATGTGATCATTGCTTGCATTAGCATGCTCCATCACCTATCTCCAAAGCTTCATTGATATGAGGTCTAGATCAATAGTCATGTGCTTTGTTAACTCCTTATTTGATTCAGCTATGTGTAAATATTTAATATTTTTTCTACAAAATGGTATTAGTCTACATTTTTAGTTTATAAAGTTTATATATACTTATGTAATGGCTATTTTACAATAATGTACTCCATGAATTCAACAAAACCTAATTAGATTTTTTTTTTTTTTGAAATTCAAAAATAATTAATTTATATATATATATATATTCTTTGGTGATAAGAACTTAGAAAATTTAGCGGAGGAACACATAGCACAATGTCACAATTATTACCAACTATGACAGCATAACAAAGACATTTTACTGATAACTAGCACAGCTGATGATGCCTGATGATACATAGCTTCCAGATGGAAGAGTCCATGAAATACCGGATTGAACATTTAAAAACTCATACTTACTCGAGCTAAGAAGTAAAAGAGGATTTTAAAGCATATAAAACACAAAAGAGAGAGATTAGTGTGTCAAACCGGTAATGGCAAACAAGCTCAAGGTGAGCAGCAGAGACGCCATCCATAGTTCCGCCGCTACCGCGCTGGTCTTCCGAGGCACGAAGAGTTTTGTTGTCATCTTCTTGGACCCTAACGAGGTAGACCTCCAATACATTGGCGGCGGTCACAACGAGGTTGGGGACGGGACCAACTCGCCTCTCGCCAGGCCATTCGGACGGGTCAATGTCATCGGAGTTGACGGGCGGGACTTCCGCAGGAGTAGAGTTGGAGGGGGAATGGGTAACGAATCCGGAGGCGCAGTGCTCGATGCCGGTGGCCCAGTGCATCATCTTGAAAGCCGCGTAGCTCATCGTGCTCTCTAGGGCTCTCAATCTCCGTCTCACGCTAGGGTTTGGAAGCCTAAGGCGGCGGAGAGTAGCGACCAACCGAAGAAGAGTGAGCGAAGAAGGGAAGAAGAGAAAACGCAGACGAGCTGCGGCAACTGGATGGAGTTCACTCTCGACGAAACCAGTTCACTCGAGCTCGCAGGACACGACGCGGAGAGTGGAGGAGAATTAGGGCATGCAAATCATTGAGAAAAAATTTCATCTGAACCCCCCAAGGATTTTCTAACTTCGAATTTCACCCCGAAACTCGATCGACTATACTTCCCTGTCAAACAATTACAAACTCGTGCAAATTTCCATTTCCCCCCTTGTAATTTTGTAACTAAACATATATATTCTGAAGTTTTTCGAATTTCCATCGTCAACGCCACGCTCGGTTTTTTTTTATTAGTTCAAATTTTTGATCCGACTAATCTCTAAGAATGATCAATCCTACTTTACGAATCTTCGGAACGTCCGATTAACAGCTCAGTCGAATAAGATCAGAGCTCAAATGACCTCCGCCGACCACCAAAGATAAATCAAAAAAATATTCACAGTTTTTTCACGATTCAGTTCGGATTCCGTAGTCGTATCATTTTTGAACGACGATTCAACGCTGAAACCATATTCCGTCCACTGCAAAATCGGTCCTGATTTTCAAAGTTGATTTTAGGGTCTGAACGAAAGTGAAAAATTATGTCTCATTTTCACCGTAAACTTCAAAAAAATGACCCTATAAAACACTTAAAAAAGTTTGGACCCTGGACGAAGACCCAGCAACTCTCCTCCAAGGGCAGCTCTGATCCATCAGATAAACTTTTGAGTTCTAGAACTATCCGAATGAATTTTTTTTAAATTCATCATCGAATAATATAACAATAAATAATCTTTTTTTTTGTTCATGAGATGCTTCTTCCGTGATATTTTTTCTTTAAAAATTCTTCGTAGAAAATCCAAGTATCCGAGGGAGACATCCACTAACTCTTTCATATGGATGCTTCGATTTACCCGGTGTGTATCAAACCGAGGGATCGACCCCTCACATAAAAAATAATCGAGCCAATACAATCGGACACCGGAGTTATAAATAATAATAACAACAACAACGCCCACGTGACTAGGTCCATGAGAATCGTGAATATGAAATAATTGTATTTAATTAATGCGGCATGGTACAGCAAACGTTATTAGTTGATGCTGACAACGAAAGAAGACTCACAAATTCGTGCATTATATGCTTCTTCTACAAACACACACAACGAATCGCATTCTAACAGCCGATCCGATCCGATCCGATGGAGCTAATGACTGCCATAAGCAATACAAACGAACGAAGACGTGCACTGAAAACACACACAGTTCTCTGGGAAGAATTATATTTTTGAGTAATGGATTTTGTCGAAATCTCAGGTGAGTGAGGGAAACTAAGGTTGCAGCAGGTGGATTACTGGTCCTGTAATTTAAACTTGCGCTGTGCCTTCCGTGAACTTCGGGTCCTCGCACCTGTACTTCCCATCTGGGCCTATCCCAAATCCCTTGGGATCGGCGAAGACATTTTCCAGGAGCTGGCTTCGCGGAGGAAATGGACTTGAATCAGCAAACTCCACGGCCTCTTCGATAACCTCATCGATTTTTGTCTCGATGGCTTTCAACTCCCATTCAGTCGCCAGGTTCTTTTCCAGAATGTATTTCTTCAGCGCCGCGATGGGATCTCTGCCAGCATAATGCGCTTTTTCATCTGCCAAAAAAAATGGAACATTTTATGGTTCGAAATCGATTCTACTGTTGCATGAAGTTGATTTTGAAGAAATATGACGACTCATGGTGTGAGTGCATGATTAGATGGTGTAGATAGTAACAAGGTTTGTATTGATTTAGGATGTTTTATTGATGATGCAGAAAATAGCAGAGCCAGTATCAAACTAATCGAGAAATGGGATCGACTAGTCCCCTCGGGATGGCCCGGTGGCTAGAACAATACAGATACTGCTACAGATGGACAGGGATCGAATCTCGGCATGAGATATAGAATTCTCACCCGAACTCAAAAACCCTTCGTTGTTTCTGACCATCGAATCAAGGGACATAGTCCCCTCTTAATTTACCTCCGTCACCACCTTCACTGAGGGACTGACGGTGAGAGATGCTGGGGTCAACTAAGCACAAAACCAGGATGCCATCAAAGGCAAGCATTCTTTGACAGACATTTTATCATAGAAAGAGTAGAGTACTCTTCAAACACTTAAAAACTCATCGAGCTATTTGGGAGAGGTTATTGTAACATCAAACCAAAACGGCGATGGCTTTCTGTTCATATAGGAAGAGATAAAAAAATTGTATATATAATCAACTAGAACAAATAATCATAAAACCCTTTCAGTTGATAATCATAAGAAAATTAGAAGACACTATAACCGATCTTCATGTCCTTGAATTTGTATGGTAACATGACGGAGAACAGAATCATATCCCAAACATCATGGATAAATGACATAAAATATTTAAGAACAATTCATAATCACGTTGCAATACAATTAGAAGAATAACAAGGAAAAAATGATATCCAGAAACAATATAATTTAGTGCTGAAATAAACTGAAGTTTAAACAAATTGTTATTCACTGATAAGTAGTAGATAAGAAGTGGAAAAGGACAGGAAGCATAGATACAGTGAATAGCCAAATGCTATTCTGGAAATTCATTAGAAACCATCACCATTACCGACCTACTAACAGCTTTTTTTAGCTCAAAAAGTTAAGAAAAGTGTTGCTAAAAGTACAGACCCTTTTTTACTTAATATTTGATCAGCAATAATAATCAATATCTATCATAATGTGGTTTTTTGAGTATACCTTCCACCAGAAAGATGATTCAAGGCTCCAAATTAAGATCTTGTTACATATTATTTTATTTTGTTAAAAGAAAAACTATCCTATGTTCAAGGGTGGATCCTGTTGGGGATGTGTCCTAACAGATTTTGGGGGGGAAAATGAGAGCATTCTTAAGACTTAGGGGTGTCTAGCAAAAATTTGAAAGCTTTTGGGACCTTTAGCAAAAAGTTTAATAAAATTAGGTTTCTACTACCCCATCTTCCATTACACAGTTACACCCCTTTTCATCTTGTGCTGCCGCACAACCTGTGGGCACTTGGCCTCGACTGTCTAATTTCAAGATCTTTCTTTCTCTCCCAGTCTTCAGCTGAGAATCAGCAACCTGACTGACAGCCGACCACCCCTCCAGGCCTTCAATGACAAAGATTCACGCTCCTATCCAGCATTTGTGCAATTTCAAGGTGCGACTTGTGAACACTTTTCCAGAGTTTTCTAGATCACTTTTTATTGAAACCTAGTTTTTGTTGTTCGAAAAATTATGCTCTTTCCTGATTTGATTATTTTTTATTTATGTATCTGTTGTTGATCAATTTAATCAAATTGATAAGTCTGAAGTAATCAATTTTTCTCCGTTTGATAAATCAATTTTCTTTTCTTTTTCTAGGTCAGATATTGGCCTTCAGAATAATGATGTTCATCCTTCAATTTCAATCTTTATAATAGTTCTTGAATTTTTCATATTCAGATCACAATTTGAATCATGATTTCATTTTCTTTTCTAGGTCAAATATTTTCCTTCATGATCATGATCTGTCCTTCAATAGTAATCTTCATAATTCTTGTATTACACATGTTCAATTCACATTTGAATTATTTGAACAACTGTAATGAAGGTAACTTTCATAACAGTTTTGAATTTAAGAAAGCCCATTCTTTGGGATTAATCAAGTTTGTTGATACACATAACTCATGATTGAAAAATGTTAAACTAATTGCCACTTGCAAGCTTCTTGTTGGAATTTAAGAAAGCTTCTTGCTTATCGACATTAAAATAAATTGATCTGAAAATTAATAGATTGATAAATCAAAATGCTTTTAAGTTTCAATTAGATTTAGCAACTAATTCTGTTTACTCAAAGTGCCCTTCATCCTTGGAACAATTGAATCAAACTATCTTAAGTGTCATCAGAACATGTTGCATTGTAGCGAATTGTAAACTTATGTGAGAACTCCTTGGACATATTCTTCATGCATTGTATCGATATATTTCGAGTTTCCTTTTTTATATATATTTTGATTGTGATTGCTTTTCAGTTGTATATATTATGGTAATGGACTATCTATTTTTTTAAGTAATTATTAGTATCTTTGTTAATGCCCTATCAGGGGATAATCCTGGTTCTACCACTGCCTATGTTAGAGGTGCTAATCTAATATTATCTTCTACTCTGTGCAGGCATTCAAATTGAACAAAAATAAGAACAAGACAGTAAATAGTGGAGCACATAGAATAAATATTTCCAGCTTACCAGGCTTTCGAAGCTCATCAGGATCGGCGAGTGAGTGACCTCTAAAGCGATAGGTCTCGCACTCGACAAGTGTTGGTCCTTCGCCCCTTCTTGCTCTTGCTATTGCTTCCATGGCTACCTCCCGCACCTTCAATACGTCCATTCCATCGACATGATGGCCAGGCATACCAAATGCAGGGCCCTTCTTCCAGATCTCTGGATCTGAGGTTGCTCTGATGTGAGACATTCCTATTGCCCACAGATTATTCTCCACAACAAACACAATGGGCAGCTTCCATAGTTGCGCCATGTTAAGGCATTCAAAGAACTGGCCGTTATTGCATGTCCCATCACCAAAGAAGGCGACAGTAACATCGAGACCATTGGGGTTAGACTCCTTAAGAACCTCATGGCGGTACTTTGACGAAAAGGCGGCACCAGTTGCCACCGGAATGCCTTCTCCAATGAAGGCGAAGCCACCCAGGAGGTTGTGGGTCGACGAGAACATGTGCATCGAACCGCCTTGCCCGCGGCAACAACCGGTAGTCTTGCCGAAGAGCTCAGCCAGGACAGCACGGGCAGGGACGCCCTTGCTCACGGCGTGCACGTGGTCTCTATAGGTGCTGACCACGCTATCCCGGGCTTCAAGAAGCTTGATGAAGCCGGTGGACACGGCCTCCTGGCCATTGTAGAGGTGGACGAAGCCGAACATCTTGCCGCGGTAGTACATCTGCGCGCACATGTCCTCCAACACGCGCCCCAACACCATATCCTCGTAAAGCACCAGCGCTTCCTCGCGGCTCACTTCCGCCTGCAGAAGTCGAGATTTAAAAGAGGACATTAAACCCGCATAAAGATGGAATCTTGATACGGAAGCGATCGCACGAGAGATCCAACTCTTGGAAAAGCCACGTACATGGCGGGAGGTGGAGGAGTCGGAGGCGAGGGGCTTCTGCCCGCTGACGACGTCGGAGGAGACGGCGAAGGGAGGGCGAGGGAGACGAGTCGACCTGAGTGCTGAGCGGGGCAGAGCGGGAGCGGAAGGCGAGGCGAGGAAGGGAGACGATGGCCTGTCGGCGGCGGATCGGGCGGCGAAGAGGGGAGGGGAGAGGATCTTGACAGCGGGGAAGGCCGACATCTTGGCGGGCGGTGAAATGGAATGGATCGATTCGCCGAGGAGGAAGGAGAAAGAAATAGAAATGAAACGTGGGAAGAAGAAGAAGAAGAAGAACAACAACAAGAAGAAGGGCGGATATATCGAAGGGGGCGATGGAGTGGGAAGTATCGCCTCCGAAGGGGTTCCCTTTCTGTGGTCACACGTTCTTTCTGCTTTTAAAACGAATATTTAAAATTATGCTGAATGACGTGAAATATGTATCGTCTTCCACCTTCTCTGTTTAATCGGGCAAGAAAATAGCAAGTGTAAGAATTTATATAAAGCGTAAAATTCATTTAATATCCCTGTTGAATCACATCCTCTACTCTAGTTATCAACTTACTTAAGATAATTGATCATTTATAATTTACTCTCTCTTATAAGTTATAAAATAGAAATGAAAGATTTTTATGGGATAATATAATGGTTAAGATATGGTGGAATTTATGGATAAAATAAGGATTGATTTCGAATGAGATAAAAAAAAAAATTTTAGATTCAGATGATCCCTACGTATCTTAGTCACCACGTCAAGATCTAAAGAATCTTTCATGATTTACCTCCTTCACAATGATCATGGGATAGACCGATGGAGATAACTAAGTTGATGAATTTCAACCTCTGTGGAGATCGAAGTGAGACGATCGCTAAATTTATGATCCTAACTTTTTGTAAAGGGGAAGAAAATAGAAATTATGGAAAGCTTTTCGTCTTCAAAATTTGTCATTAGTTTATTTCGGAAAAAAATAATATTTTCTTTTTTTTATTTAGTTATTAAGCGGATGGTTTTGAGATTTTATTCATCTGCGAATTTTTTCTTCTATTAATTATATTTTTTCTATCCAAAAAATTTTTTCCTTCCTTTTAAATTATTTATGGTTGATAAAAAATTACTTATGTGGTTCATCGTCGTTATCGTTGTCATCGATTGCTAGTCAGGTAGTCGATCATCATCGTTGTCAATCGTTGCCCACCATTGCCATTAGTCATCAATCGTTGTTATCCATCGTCAATCGCTATCATCATCAATCGTTGTCAGTCGTCGTCACTGTCAATCGTCATCAAACTTTGATTATCGTTATCGATTATCGATCTTCGTCCACCGCATGAGACGGAGCCATCCATGGGCTACGATGGATTCCAGGGCCACCCATTCAAAAAATAAAAATTAATTGTTTTATTTTTCAAATTTAATTATAAATTTTAGCATTTCCCTTCTAATTTTAAATTACTAAATTAAAAAAATAATTAATTTTAAAAATAAACTGATAATTTTTATAAATATCATTATATTTATAAATTAATAAATACATTTGATATCTATAACGTCATATATTCGAATGATCAAATTAAAGAGTTAGATCATAAAATAAACAAGAACTCCCGAGATTAAGATGATTAAGAAGTCAGGAATTCAGAAAGTTAATAGCTTGAGGGAGTTAAGGAATTAGGTCATAAGGGAGAGGAGAGTCCAGAAAAATCGGAGACCTGAGAGGTATAGAGTTTAGTATGTCGAAAACTCGAAAGTTAAGATCTAAAACAATCAAAAACTCAGGAGTCAATAATCTAAGAAGATGAGAGTATAATAAAGGTGGAACCTGAAGAGTTAGAAGTCGAGGTTGATATAACTCTGCCTTTAATTTTCCTCGAAGAATATTTATCTAGGAGGGAGAGCTACAATAAAGAAGTGTAACAATTATGAACATGAAAAAATGTTAAAACAGTATTTGCGGAGGTGACCACAAGATGAGGAGGTATGTTCAAACGTGGTTACATAATAAGAGTGTGGAGTACATGAGTTTAAGGTAATTGAAAGTGTGCGATAACGATGAGAGTTAGAAATACTATAAAAAAAAAGACAAATAAATAAATAAATAAATACAAAGACAATTACAATTTTATTAATTTAATCTATATTTTTTTCTTCCATTTTTTGCTCGTCGGAAGGGCATTGACAAAGCACCGTCACCCTTTGATCAGTATTATTTTGAATAGTATCGCAGTGTGGTCAAGTAGAATACAACACAAGTGAGTTAACAATTGACTATATCAATATTTAATTATAATTTATTTATTTTTTATCCTAAACTTATTTATAATATCGTCTCTTTCTCCTCTCAAGTAAACAAAGAATTCATTATTAAAAAATAACTTAAAATTTTTATACGTTGTTCAATAAAAAAAATTCCATCGTTGATAAAGAGCCAATGAGCACCAACCACTCAAGAAAACAACGAGCGATGATTATTCATGAGATGAAATTGTCTAATCAGACGATGAACAATCTAAACATTTTATTCAATATAAAAAATTTCATTATCAATAAAGATATAACGATGGTCAATCGTTTAAAAAGTGATCAATGAAACAACGAGTGACAATCATCACTGCTCGCGAGATAGATGTTGTCTCACCGGACAATGAATAATTATTTTAAGTGTGATCGTTTCACAAATGACTCTAGATAACTGATGATCAATCCTAGATAATTTTAAATCCTGATTATGCTTCTATCCATTGTCATCGATCATTGATCACTGTTATCTCATCGAGTTACGAAGAGCGACGGGTGATGAAGGTCGTCATCTCAATCACCAGACTCATAAATAAATATTTTGTTTTCATTTATTCTCTTTTCTTTGGTTTTTTTTCTTAAAAAATATTTTTCCTTTTCGTATAATCTCTTTCTTTTCTCTTTTCTTTCTCAATAACGTTTTTTCCGTAAGGAATTCATTTTCGTCCATAATTTATATTTCTGAGACTTATTTCTGCCGTGAAATTTTTTTCCGTGATTTAGAGAAATGCTCAGTGTGAGCGAGCCAGGTGAAGTTTAGTTGGAAGGTGGAAATAGAAATGAGAATGTATTTGATAGTAGATTGAAATGAAAATAAATTTTATTATTTCAATAATATTGTTTGATTTATAAATTGGGAATGAAAATGATCGATGGTGATCGACGATCGACGATGATGGTCGACGATCGACGCCCGACGATCGATCGGCGGCGATGGTCGGCCATCGACCGGCAACGGCCAAACGGCCGGGGCCGACGATTAATGATCGACGGCCGATCTGGTGGCGGCGGCCGGTGGCGGCCGAAGCGGCCAAGCGAGGACTAACAATCATCGGCGCCGGCGGACGGCCGGCGACCGGCAATGAGCGGCGATCGGCGATCGGTCGGCCAAACCAGCAATGGCGATCGGCGACCGACGATCGGCGACCAATGGCGGACGACGACCGATGGCGGTCAACGACCGTCGAGCGAGCGACGGACAACGACGAACGGGAATGAAACCCAAACCCACCATATGAGATGGATTTTGTTGATTCCCAATTATTTAGAATTGATTACAAAACCCTCTTTCCTAAAATCATTAACCAAGCACTCTATATAATTCTCATTCTCATTCTCTCATTTCAAATCCATCAACCAAACGACACCTAAATATGTGTGATACTATAATTATTAATGATGCTGAATTACTCGTTAAAATTTATCTATGTTTTTCAAATTTATATAAAGCCAGATTTTTTACCTCCAAAATTTATTCATCCACTACAAAAAAAACTGTTTTTTAGCGACGAATTTTGGCAACGAATTATTTTCGTTGGAAATCTGCAACCAATTTAGCGACGAATTTTCTGATTTGTCGCAAATTAGCGACGAAAATGTATTCGTTGCAAATATTTCCAACGAATCCATTTTTCGTTGCAAATATTTGCAACGAATCTTGGATTCGTTGGAAATATTTGCAACGAAAAAAGGATTCGTTGGAAATATTTGCAACGAATCCTGGATTCGTTGCAAATTAAAAAAAAAATAAACTTTTTAAAATTGTAATATTAATTTTGCAACGAATCTTGTTATTTGTTGGAAAAATAATTTGCAACAAATTCAGGATTCGTTGGAAAATTTCCAACGAATCAAGAAATCGTTGGAAAAATTTCCAACGAATCAAGAATTCGTTGGAAACTTTTCCAACGATTTCTTGATTCGTTGGAAATTTTTCCAACGAATTCTCGATTCGTTGGAAAAATTTAAAATTTTAAAATTTTTATTTTAATTTCCAAATTGCAACGAATCCGTGGATTCGTTGCTAAATCTGTTTAAGTTATCGCCCTAATTTTTTCTTCCCCTCGCGCTCGACCCTATCCGCCGCGCCCATGCCGCTCGCGCCTTCCGCCATGCCGACCACGACCCGTCCGTACTCCGATCCGCCGCGCCCGCCGCCTTGCCGCCAAAACCCGCCAGCCCCAGAGGGCCGCCGGTCCTTCGTCAGCCGACGCCGCCACGCCGCCGTGCCGACGGCGTGTGCGCCGAGTCCGCCGCGCCGCCTCTCGTCCGGCCGCGACCCCAGCCCGCATGGTGCCGCCCGGCCGCCCCATGTGAGCCGGCGACGCAGCTCGCCGTCGGCGCCCTCGTCCGGTCGCGTGCCCCCAGGTGAGCGCCTCTCCGGCCGCCTCGCCGTCGCCGTGCCTCCTGCCCGGTGCGTCGGCGCCCAGCCTCCCCGACCTCCGGCGCCCAGCCTCCTGCCGGTAGCCGGCGCCGGCTCCTGCCGGTGACGCCTTGCCTTTCCGGCCGCCTCCACCGACAGCCGGCATTGCCTTCGGCCGCCTCCTGCGACACCGCCTCCTGCCCATTGGCCGCCTCCTGCCTTGACCTCGGCATTGCCTTAGTAGCCTCCTGGCGCCTCGCCTCGCGGTGGCCGCCTCCTGCCGACCTCAGGCATTGCCTTCGCGCCTCCTGCCGGCACCGCTCCACCTGCCCTGGCCGCCTCCTGCCCGGTGCGCCGCCACTAGTGGTATAATATTTAAATTTTCTTAAATCGTATTAATTTTTAAATTGAAATTTATATTATTGTTAATTTTGTGTTGATCTAGAATGGTATTAGAGTGATATGGTTTATATTAATATAATTGATTGAAAACAGACAAAATGCAGCGTGAAAGGAGTTGGATGTATAATAGGAATTTACCTGAACGTCGGGGTTTATGAATTTATGAGTGGGTTGCAAGAGTTTTTAAATTTCGCAGCTAGTAATGTTGAGTTTATGGATGGTAATCAGATAAGGTGTCCGTGCAGAAAGTGTCACAATGGTAGATTTTTACCGTCTAGCAAAGTTTCAGAGCATCTCTGTAGGTTTGGATTCGTTGCAGATTACTATAACTGGACATGTCATGGTGAACCATTTATATCTGATGAAGTCTATGATAGACACAACACACAAGTCTCTAGGGATCAAAGTGATTATAATCAATTAAATACATATCGAGAGGATGATATATGATGTAGCGGGCGAATTTGATTCCCCAATCACAAGGTGCAACTTCAAGTTGTCCTCCAATAGTTGAGCAAATGTTTACTAACGCATCACCCTTGGAAGAGGTGCACGTAACAGATATCGGTCAGAATATGAATAATGAAGCATATCTCAAATTTCAGGAGGTGTTGAGTGCTGCAGATGCACCTTTATGGGCTGGATGTGAGACTCACACTAAACTATCGTTCACCGCAAGAATGTTGAATGTCAAGGCAGAGCACAATGTGTCTGAAGAGTGTTTTAATAATTTTGTTCAAGCTTTTGAAGAGGCATTGCCGCGTGATAATATACTGCCCAATGATTTGTACAGTATGAAAAAACTGATGAAAGAATTAGGTCTCCCAGTGGAAAGAATTGATGTGTGCAGAGATAGTTGTATGTTATATTGGGGAGATGATGCAGATGTGGATGTTTGTAAATAAACTAATCAAGATAGGTACAAGAGCACTAGTAGGAGGCAGAACGAGCGTAAATCATATAGTCGATTGTTTTATTTGCCTTTAACTCCTAGGTTACAAAGGCTTTATGCATCGAAGACAATCACGAACACATGACTTGGCATGCAAATCATCGAACAGAAGAGGGACTAATGTGTCATCCATCAGATGCAGAGGCGTGGAAAAATTTTGATAGAACATATCCTGATTTTGCGAAGGAGACTCGAAATATTAGGTTAGGTCTCTGTGCTGACGGATTTGCTCCATTTGGTAAATCAGGAAGACACTATTCTTGTTGGCCAGTTATATTAACTCCGTATAATCTTCCGCCTGGGATGTGCATGAAAACACCGTATATGTTTTTAACATTGGTTGTGCTTGGCCCAAAAAATCCGAAGAAGTTAATAGATGTTTATAAGCAACCATTGATTGCAGAGCTAAAACAACTATGGGATGAAGGTTTTCCTACATACGACGCGTTAATACTAATCGGATGTTTGTAATGAAGGTGCTCTTCTTTGGACCATTAATGACTTCCTACATGGTATGCTATCGGGTTAGAGTCTGCAGGATCTTAGGATGCCCAATATGTATGGAGAGATCAAAGTCGATTAGATTGAAGCATGGTAAGAAGCCGAGTTATTTTCCACTAAATCATAATTTCAGAAGGAATAAAGATGAATTCACTAGGAATCGAATTGAAAGAACACCTCCGCCATTGAGATTGACAGGCCAAGATATTTGGTACAGAGTTCTTCACTTTCCATCTGTTATAGAAGAGCCACACGATACAACTTATGGATATGGAAGCAACCATAAATGGACCAAACGAAGTATATTTTGGGAGTTACCGTATTGGTTTAGTAATTTGATTCATCATAATCTCGATGTTATGCATATTGAGAAGAATGTTTTGATAATCGATAAATACGTTGATGGATATCAGGAAAAACAAAAGATAATCTGAATGCAAGAAAAGATATCGACTCATTTCGTTTAAAACGACCGGCCTTGATGTTGATGAAAATAATAGAGGACCAAAACCAAAGCGGTTTATACATTGAATAAGGAACAGAGCGTGTTGTTTGTGAATGGTTGAAGTCAATGACATTTCCTGATGGATATGTTTCTAATCTTGGGAGATGTGTCGATATGAAGGAATGCAAATTGATGGGTTTGAAAAGCCATGATTGTCATATATTCATGGAAAGACTTATTCCATTGCCTTTAAAGAACTCTTACCGAATTTTATGCAGGGTGCCATTACAGAGTTAAGTATTTTTCTTCATGATATATACTCAAGCTTTGGGATATTCACACATGGAGAAGTTAGAGAGAGACATTCCAATTATTTTGTGCAATTTAGAAAGGATTTTTCCTGCGTTTTTGATTGATGGAACATCTTTTGGTTCACTTGCCGTATGAGGCCAAAGTTGGAGGACCAGTTCATTATCGATGGATGTATCCTTTTGAAAGGTATAATTCACATATTCTATATTTCGTTAATATTGCATAAAAATGTTAATTTTTTTTATATATTCATTTCTAATACAATTTGTTATATTACAATCAGATTCTTATATCATTTGAAGAAAAAGGTGAAAAATAAGGCACATGTTGAAGCCTGTATTGTGAATGCATATATTGTGGAGGAAGTAACAACTTTTGCATCATATTATTTTGAGCCTCACGTTCAGACCAAAAGACGGAAATCCGGAAGGAATGATGAAGGTCCTGTCGATCCCAATTTAAATTCTTTCTCAATTTTTAATTATCTTGGTCGACAAGTGGGACCGTGTAACGATACTTAATCGAATGGCAAGAACGGCGGAGAACTTAATTGTCGGAAGTATCGCCATATTTCTTGAGTTAGTATATATTTCCTATTTCTTCGTCAAGTGTTAATTTGTTTGTGTTATAATACAATTTTTATTATAGGATTTTCCAAAACTTATACTCTGAATCCCGACACGTGACTTTGGTCACTTCTGCGATCAGGAATTTGCACCTTGGTTCAAATCATATGTAAGCAGTTTTAATTACCTCATTTTTGTTTAGACATATCTTAACTTTTAAATAAATATCATTTTCATTTGAGTATAGGTTTATGCTAATCAAACTCACGTTGAAGAATTGCTAATCCATCTATCATGGGGTCCAAAATCAATGGTACGCACTTGGCCAGCATATTTCATAAACGGATATAATTTCCACACTCAAGAATATGGAAATGGAAAGAGTACAATGAATAGTGGAGTATGTGTTCAGTCTTCCAATGATGGAGGTGCAAGCAATGAATTTTATGGTTCTTTGGATGAAATTATAGAGATTGATTATCCCTGGTCCGTAGATGCGAGTTATCTTATTTATGTGTCGGGTTTGACTCCCGTCGGAGGATGAAGGTGCATCCACGTATAATTTGGTTGAAAGTAAATCATAAAAGATTTTATAAGAGATATGAACCATTTATTTTGGCACAACAAGCGATTCAAGTTTTCTATGCTCCATATCCTAGTTTGGAGGCGTGATAAAATGAATGGTGGGTCATTTGTAAAACAAAAGCACGGAAAAAATTGAAGAGCGGCAAGACATTGCATATCAACAAGACAAAGTTACAAATATGTTTCATACCGAGGAATATATAATTCCAACGTTACGAGATCCCAAATGAGTAGTGATAAACGTGGATGCAAATCAAAATTGATGATAATGATGAAGAGGAGGAGGAGGGGGACGAGGAGGAGGGGACGAGGAGGAAGAGGAGGAGGAGGCACCGAGGATGAGGATCCATGAGGATGAGGAAGATGATAATGAGGACTTTGAAATTTGACGTCTAGGGTAAGTTTTTATATTTATAATTTTTGTTTTAAACTATAATTTTACAAAATTTCTTAGCTCAATTATATGTTTATATAATGTCTGATTGTTAAATTTATATCTTTTGTCTCTGTATGTTTTGTATAATTTGTTCTTATAGGTTATCAGTGGTGAAATCATCGTAGCTTAGCGCGGCTGCTGTATCTCATATCTTCATTATGCATATTGTAAGTTTTTCATGTTCTTCATTAAGCATAAAAGTTTTATTTTCTTTATTCTAATTTTGTTTTTGGTTGATAGTTTCGACGTGGTGGACAGAGACGACAGAGTACTAGCAGTGGCCAGAGTGATCCACCGCCTGCCAGCACTATACCTACTTGCCCTCCTGATCTTCCTGGACCTTCACATGATCAGCCGCCAGTACCATCTCATTCCAAGACGCCGCGCCTTCCCATTCGATTCACTGTACGCCAGACACTCCTCCACCGAGAACATCGAAGTCGACCATATATATTTCCTATGAGATTCGTAAGTAATATAAGTATTAAAATTTTTAAAATATCTTAATTATTTATTCAAATTTTTTCACTTGATCGTAGGTTTGCACCAAGTATTCGCGTAGATCAATAAAATCGTGAATAACTATTGGAGAGGAGATTCTTCATTATACTGAGCACGCCAGACCTACAAAAGAATTATGGTGGTGCGAGTTTGTATAATTGATTCATTTTATATATTAAATAAGTGATTATATAATCAATTGTTTTTTCCATCTCAATGAGATTTATTTGGGACCCTAGTCAAGACTTAGAAATTAAAAGAATTTTTAAAAAAATGTGGCGATCATATCCTGCATGTATTGAGTCATGCCAAATCCCATCGA
The DNA here is from genome assembly GCA_025175895.1 of Wurfbainia villosa. Lineage (NCBI taxonomy): Eukaryota > Viridiplantae > Streptophyta > Magnoliopsida > Zingiberales > Zingiberaceae > Wurfbainia > Wurfbainia villosa. The sequence goes on along the minus strand of JAKLTH010000299.1, from coordinate 3,715,263 downwards.
AAAACCTCGTCACGTCAAAAATTGGAGTAAAATCTCCAATTATTGGCAATCTGATGAGAGCAAAAAAGAAGTCAATGTAATAAATTAAATCAAGCCTGTAATTCGAGACTTATCCGCAAATATATCGCATGATCTATAAATATCGAGGAGCATTCACGAGATTGGTAATTTTAAATTCTACAATTAGTTTTTAAATTTATTTCAGATTATTATTTTATTTCTAACATTCTTATATTTAGTCTAAGGAATTGGGAAAGGAATTTATAGATACTTTCGCTCAGACTTTCCAAAAAAAAGATAAGACTTGGAGTGGAGATAGAGCTCGAGCTATTAAGGTTTGAAATAATCTTTAAACTTACTTTATAACTTTAATTCTAGTTATGTAAATGCTCGATTAAATTTTAATTTTGTGTAGGAGAGATATGATGCTATCCTCATCTCTCGAGAGAATTTGGAGATAGCGGTGATCTTGAGGATCCGAGCCATCTGTTAGTAATAATATGGATTTATGGATTGAGGCGAGTGGAGGATCCAAAGGGGAAGGATACTAGGTATGGGTTCTCTGAGCGGTGCGCATAATGCTCCTCGTAGATCTATTTCTTCTACTCCACCGTGATGGCGCACGGATACACAACTGACCGAGGAGGTTAGCAATTTGAAGGGCATAATACATGAAAGAGATCGAAATTTTAGCAATACAACATCAAAACTCACAAAGGGATCGGAAATGATAGAGATGCGACGACAACAAGCCTTTCTTATCGCGCCTTTGACAATTTACTGGTCCAGTCGTATTCCTCCGAGTCAAGACGATGATGGTGGCGAGATGATGATATTGTATGCATGTTTTTAATTAGTACCTTTAAAATTATTTAGTTTATTTAGTTTGTTACTCCTTCATTTTTTACATTTTTATTAGTTCTTTTTATTTTGCTTTACAGGAATGATCTATGAAGTCAATCCTTATGGCGGTTGAAAATGCACATCATTGTAAGTCTTTGCATATTTATTTTGCGTTAATATATAGTTTTTAATGTATGTTACTTTTTCTTTGTTTGTTTCTTTTCTAATGCGGGTAGAAGAATGTCATTGTAGCGATTGCTTACTAGATTTTCTTTTTTCCCTCATGTGTTTAGATCTTTGTAAAACATTGTTATTTGGATATCATAATTAACTATGTTGATGTTTGAATTTTAGTAGGATATAACTTTTTATTTGGATATCTTTTGTTGGAATGTTGCTTATTATTTTGTTATATTGAATGTGTGTTTTGGTTGTATTGAAAGTATTTATTTGGATATTAGAACTTATTGTTTTTGTTGTGTGTGTGTGATCATTTGTATATACGATAGAATATCGAAGCGGAATAAATCATCAATTTTTTAATTTTGCGACAAATTTAGCGATAAATATATCGATTCGTTGCTAAATCGATAAATCTGCGACGAACTTTGCGGCGAATTTAAATTTAAATCAAATTTGCGACAATTAGCAATCGAATCCAATCTGCGACAACTTTTGCAATTTTGCGTGAATTTTCCAACGAAAATTATTTTCGCAAATATTTGCAACGCAATTAAATCGCAAAAATTGCGTGAAATTAGCAACGAATCCAATCTGCGACAAATTTTGCAACGAAATTTGCGACGAACTTTGCAACAAAAATTATTTCGTCGCAAATATTTGCAACGAAAAACGAATTCGTCGCAAAGTTTGCGACGAAATTAGCAACGAATCCATTCTGCGACAAATTTTGCAACGAAATTTGCGACGAACTTTGCAACAAAAATTATTTCGTCGCAAATATTTGCAACGAAAAACGAATTCGTCGCAAATATTTTGCAACGAATTTTGCGACGAATTTGGAAGCTACGCAAATTTACCAACGAATTCCTTATTTCCTTGCGAAATTTTCCGACGAAAAAATTTATTCGTTGCAAAATTTAGCGACGAATTCTGCGACGAATTTTGGAAATCGGGGTAACTTTTGCAACAAAATTAGGGACGAATTTTAAAATTCGTCCCTAATTTTCGTCGCTAAAATTCGTCGCAAAAATTCGTCGCTATTTTTGTCGCTAATATTTGCGACGCTTTATTCCCAACCAAAAAATGTTTGTCGCTAAATTCGTCGCAAATTTTTTTTGCAACGAATTTTTTTTAAAAATTCGTCGCTAAATTCGTCCCAAATTTCTGTTTTTTTTGTAGTGATCGGAGTTCGATCGGAATCCGTCTGTGATCTGATCGACATCGAAGTTCGATTAAATTGTAGCCGCATCGCTGACGACCACAATTCAACAGATTCCGATCACAATTTGATTGCAGTCTAATAAGTATTTCGACATCGATCGGGCCACGATCAAATTTCGATCGAATTAAGATCTGAATCTAATCGTTCAGTGGTGATGTCGAATGATAGAGAGTGGTCAAGCGTCGAATGGAAAGGGTGCTCGAGCGTGAAAAAAATGAGTGTTCGGGCGAGACGGAGCATGATGAAGTTACTATGAATTTTTCATTATCGCATAAGAATCGCATGACGGACACGGACAAGAGGTGGCCAATAAAATTATCTATCATTCAATCAATTAGGGTTCAAAATTTAAATTATAATATGTAAATAATCAGACGGTAGAGAATGAATATATATCTTGTTTTGTTTTTATATTTGAGAGCATTTTAATGATTCTTTGTAGTAATGATTTTCAAATTTAAAGATATTCATTTAAGGTTAAACTCTTTGGCTATCATGTAGATATTTAAATTGTAATTCAAATTGATTTTTAATGGTTTTCAGGAAATTCTTAACTTATATTAGCAAATTTTGATGTTGTATTTTGAAATTCCTCGGCCTATTTTTTTTTTTTTATAATTCTAGTAAGGTTTATTATATCCTTTTTACAAGGTAAAATTATAAAGTTCATTTGACTAAATTTCCTATTGATATTTTCCTGAGAGTTCTTCAAATCGATGTTTTGATTGATTTGGTTAAGCACTTGATTTTGATTGTTTCACTTTCAAATAGTTTATCTAAAATTTTTCGCTAATTTATCAAATAGTACCTGTGAAATTTAAAATTGTCCAAACAATTTTTCATATTTTCATATTTAATTATCAAATAGCGCATTTAATTTTCTTTTTACCCCTCTCGTCAAACAGACCTGCAGCACAGTGAAAATCACGAATATGGTACTGAGAATTCAAATTTCAACACCACAATTGTATTGCAATCTTAGCATCACCATCGTGGTGCTGGAATTACAACTTTCAGCACCACTATGGTGCTGAGATTGCACCACCACTATGGTGCTGGGAATTCAAATTCCAGCATCACAGTGGTGCTGAGATTTATAATTCCAATACCACAGTGTGCATATCTTTTTAACGAGAACAGTAAAAAGGGAATTAAATATACTATTTGATAAATATGAAAGTATGGAACGTTGTTTGAACATTTCTAAACTTAATGTGCGCGGTTTGATAAAGCGTCGAAAATTTTTAATACTCCGTATTGTTTTTTTTTTCTTAAGATACTTATGCTCCAATAACTAAGTTAAATTGAGATGTATCAAAATGAATAAGAGCTCGAGACTTATAGTTATGTGAAAATACAAGTGCTATTCTTTATGTTGAGTAATTATCTCTCTAATAGGTGTGTGAACGAGATCTAAATAATTTAGGCATCTATAGAAAAACATCATCTACTGCGATATATCGACTACGAATTTAGAAAAAAATTCATTTGAATGATCTTAGGGCCTAGGAGTTTGCAGTAGATGATACTGACTTGATGTTGGAGTCGTTGGAGATGATGTGACTATGGGTCGGTGAATCGTGAAAAATTTTGATCAATCGTGAAAAATTTACAATCGCTTCTCTAATTTATCCTTAGTGGTCGGTGGAGACCACTTGGACTCCGATATTATCCAATTTAACTATTGACGAGACATCACGAAGACCCATGAGTCGGGCCCGGTCACTTTCATAGATTAATTGGATCGAATGTTCGGATACTCTGATATCAATAAAAAAAATAAAATATTCATGATCCTAGATCTTATAGCAGAGTCGGTCATGATTTTAAAATTTGAACTTAGAGTCCCGAGCGAAATTTAAAAATTAGCCCCATTTCCTATTAAATTTTTTGAAAAATGAGCCCTTATTATGGAAAAAAATTTTGGCCCTGAACGAGGGCTCCAGCAGCCCTCTCAGGCCAACTCTGCTTATAATTACGATATCATAATAAAATTTAAAGCAATTTAAAATTTAAAGCATATGAGGAGATACCATAAAATGTAAAGAGTATGTAAGGAGCAAGTTTAAGCTATATTGATCATGCTATATCGGTTTTTTTTTTCAAAATGACAACCTAACTCTGAGTTCTAACTCAGAAGGATAACCTTTCTCTGAATATGAGTCTATAGACGATAGTTTTGGCGAATAATGACTTGAGAACACCTCATCTCTTTTTTTTTCTACCCGATGAGCTTCATCTATTATTGGATATATTGTGCTTTGTCTAGAAGTCTTATCTCAATCCTCTTTTTAGCACAAACCTACAACCCTTATATTCCAAGGGGAGGGGACAAGGATTGAGAGTTCCTTCGAAGAACAACAGTTATCTTCCATTGTGTACTCTCCAAACTTCACTCACTTATTCACATACTTTACTTTTCATACTGCTTGCACATCACACTCTTACAGACATACATATACATATATAACTCCAAAGCTACTAGCATAGATTCTCCTAAATTAGAGTTGTGTCATAAAATTGGTAAAGTATGACACGACTATTGTCCTATTGATTCTCGATGACTGCAAAGTTGATTTTGACGGGGTAAGACTAGCATAGCATGACACACCTATCATCCTTTAGATTCTTACGGTTAGTGAAGTTAAGTCTGATGAGGTTCTCTTGTAATGGATTGTGTCGTCATTGCTTACGTCACATCTCCATTACATTATCCAGATTGTGTTCTCCGACTGAACCCATTGAGGTCACTTCAAATGAGCCCGACCTTGAAGTGCTTGGGCTTGTTCAGGTTCTACTGTTGGTTGTCATGCTAACTCTGTATACTCGTGTTGTTCTACTCATTTACTTAGTTTTTCATTTTACATGTTTATTTTCATAGTGAGTAGGAGTACCTGGTGTTGCATTGAGATTTTAAAGGGGCAGAAAATTGTTCCGATATTGGTGGACCAGAAGATTTTCTTTGTATAGGTCTCATGTCTAGCATATATTCATTTGGATTGTGTCATATGTCTCATAACCATTGACTTCCTTGAATATATGCTCTCTAATGCTTTAACTGATTAGTCAGAGTTTGTAATATAATGATGACCATTCGATATCAAGATCTTATGGATAATAGTCTTCAATTTTTGCTTGGATCTTGAATATGTCTTCAACGTCCAAATTAATTACATGTCTGATAGATTCTATCTTTAAATTAATTCATTATGGAGGAGAACTATTAAATGTACATGTGATAATTTTTTTTCCAAAAGTTTTATTTCCTAAAAGGTGTGGAATGCAACTCCTTAACTTGTAGGTGAAGTCATGAGTTAAGTCCAAATCCGATACTCATAATTTATTAAATAGGTCATAATCCATTAAAAGAAATGGAATAATAAGTTTCCCTCTGTATTTTTGAGAAATATAAGTGGTCATGTCTATGTTTCCTTTTCGAAAAAAGCATAGGAGTTGACATCTACACCTAAAACAAGTTGTTGTAGCACAAATGAAAAATCTATTTTGGCACCTTAGTTTATAGTTGAATTTTGCTTTATAACAAATTGTAATTCTCTGCTGTGGATGTTCATGAAATCATTTTAGTACTTCATTAAGCTCACTAAAATTCTGTAATGTAACATTATCTGTTGTAGAGTTTCTCCTCTTCAGAGGGGAGAGCTGCTGCACTGACTTCGGACAATCCTTTCAGCGTCGACGGAGTCAATTCAGCAGAGCTAATTTGGCAGAGCCGATCCAGAAGAGCCGATTCGGCAGAGCCGATTTTGCAGAGCCGATTTGGAAGAGTCGATTTTGTAAAGCCAATTTGGAAGAGCTGATTCGGCAAAGCCGCAGAGCCGGGTGGCAGAGTCGAATGGCGGAGCTGGATCACAGTGTTGAATGGAAGAGCCGCAGCACAAAACCGAATGACAGAGCTACAGAGCAGAACCACAGAGCCAAATGGCAGAGCTCGGAGAAGCGCTCGGTTGTTCCGCAACACTACGCGGTGTCGAAGCCTGTGGTTTTCACAATGTCCTTAAAACAGATTCGCCCCCTCTTGAGTGCTTTCGAGGGTGATGGACGACTGTTTTTCAGGATACAACGATAAAACCGGGTGAACGACGAAAGCACAGGTCGTTTCCGGTGAACTCACTACACCAGAAAGTCATCAACGACGCTGGGAGAGTCATAGGAAAAATTAACTCATATCTCCAATGCTTCCTCTTTTATAACTTCGTAGCATATCTCTAATTAATTACGTAATTAATGGATTAATGGCTCGCTTTTGAACGTCTGCAATCAACTCGACCGTTTCAACACCAAGCATCATTGCATACGTTACAAAAAAAAAATGGAACGGATTAGCAAAAGGTTGGTTGGATCCACTTGGGCAAAATATGCCTCGACCAGTCGTACATTTGACGCACACAGGTCGTGCTCGCACACGAGTCACCTTGCGGTAGTACAATCCAAACCCTGGATTCGCACCCCCCCTGCGCACCCACGCGTGAGAGAGTCTTTTCCCTTGCATATGTTCACAACTACAATTCTTGTGATTCATTATAAACCAACCAAGTTGTCCCTCAACTTCCAATGTGGGACTAAACTCCTCAACAAGAGGGTTTCTCCATCCTTCCATTTCCTTGTTTCCATTCACATTTCCAACAATCCCCCACATGAATGGAAACTAATATGTGATAGCTCTCAGTAGTAAAGTCTGGCATAGGATAGATGGGTTTTATCCTTTGAACCTTCCCTTATGATAATATGTTTGCTTATTGGTTGATTTAGTAGACGCGATGTCTTTGAACTATTCGACCCTTCATATAAGCTTTGACACATTTCACACAGGACTTTCCTTGATGTCCTTCAGTTCTCATGAGTGTGTTCGTTCATGACCATGAACACGCCTGATTCTGCGAGAAGATTTAAGATTTGTGTCTTCCAAATCCCTTCAAAGCGACCCCACTTCTTTCTTCCATAGGTGACCCTTTTAAGAGTATTTCATACCGCTCTATTGGATCATTAAAAGTCATATGCTTATCCTCCATCTTATTATTGTTTCATTATCTCATAACCACCACAGTGATCCTTCTTAGTCGATGCAGTTAGGTTGTCCCTTTGAACCTAGTTCTTGGGATCTCCAATCTCCATAGGTTGGGTTTCCTTTGCACCAACATTCGTTATCGGTATCAAACCCGTCCTTCGAGATGAGCTCGCAACTAACTCTCTATCTAACCCTTTGGTTAGCGGATCCGCAAGGTTATCCTTTGACTTTACATAGTCAATAGTGATAACTCCCGTTGAGAGTAGTTGTCTAATAGTGTTATGTCTACGATGCATATGTTTATACTTTCCATTATACAAATGACTTTGTGCCCATTCGATCGCTGACTGACTGTCACAATGTATGCATATCGTGGGCACGGGTTTTGGCCATCTAGGAATATCTTCTAAAAATTATCATAATCATTCAGCCTCTTCACCACATTTGTCAAGAGCCACAAACTCAGATTCCATCGTGGATCTAGTTATTATGGTTTGTTTAGAAGATTTCCATGACACAACTGCACCCCCTAAAGTGAACAAATATCCAATGGTAGACTTAGAGTCTTTCACTTCAAATATCCAATTAGCATCGTTGTATCCCTCAATCACAGCTAGATATCTTGTATAGTGCAGCCCATAATCATGAGTATACCTCAAGTATCTCAGTACTCTTGTTATCCCTTTCCAATGCTCAACACCGGGATTACTCGTGTATTTACTGAGTTTGCTTACTACATAGGATAAGTCTGGTTGTGTACAATTCATTAGGTACATTAGACTTTCAATCACTCTGGAGTACTCTATCTGAGAGCTACTCTTTCCTCGAATTTTCGATAGATGTTGACTCATATCTATCGGAGTTCGTGCCAACGTAACATCATTCTTGTTGAACTTCTCAAGAATCTTATCCACACAGTGGGACTGATTGAGAACAAGTCCTTCAGCTTTTCTAAGAATTTTAATTCCTAGAATCATATCAGTTAGCCCCATGTCCTTCATGTCGAATCTTGAATTCCACATTTTCTTAGTGGATTTAATTATCTTATCATTATTTCCAATGATAAATATGTCATCTACATAAAGACATAAGATGACAAAACCATCTTCCATGGTTTTACTGTAGATACATTTATCACACTCATTGATTCTAAATCTATTATTTAGCATGACATTATCAAATTTTTCATGTCACTGCTTAGGAGCTTGTTTCAAGCCATACAGTGTCTTGTCCAATCTACATACCTTGTTTTCCTGTCCAGGAGCAGAAAAACCTTCAGGTTGTTCCATGTAGATTTCCTCTTCTAAATTTCCATTTAGAAAAGCGGTCTTCACATCCATTTGATGTATTTCTAAATTTCACAATGTGACAATTGCTAATAACACTCTAATAGAGGTTATTTTTTATACTGGAGCATATGTATCAAAATAGTCAAGCCCTTCACGATGTCGGTAACCCTTAATTACCAATCTAGCCTTGCATCTATCTATTGTGTCATCTGATTTCTTCTTTCTCTTAAAAATCCACTTGCAGCCTAATGACTTACTTTCCGGAGGAAGATCCACAAACTCCCAAGTATGATTTTGTAAGATAGAAGTGATCTCAGATGCAATCGCTTCTTTCCAGTGAAGTCCTTCAGAAGATCTTAGAACTTCTGGATAGCTCTGTGGTTCACTTTCCAACATGAAAGTGATAAAATCCGATCTAAAGGATTTTTCTGTACGAGCTCTTTTACTTCGTCTAGGCTCTACCTCTACTGGTTCACCCTTATGCTCTTCTTCTTGTGTTTCAAAGGTCATTTTTGAGGAATTTGCTTCCTCTCTGGACTTATACGAAAACACATCTTCGAAGAATAAAGCATTTCTTGATTCAATTATCGAGTTCTTATGTATTTCTGAAATTAGCGACTCATTCACTAGAAATCGATAGACACTGCTATTCTATGCATATCCTAGGAATATACAATCAACAGTTTTTGGTCCTATTTTAATCCTTTTTGGATTAAGCACCAATACTTTAGCAAGACACCCCCACACTCGTAAGTATTTATAAGATGCCTTTCTACCATTCCATAATTCATAAGGGCTCTTGTCTATATCTTTTCAGGGTACCTTATTTAATAGGTAATTCACTGTCAGAACAGCCTCTCCCCATAAATTTTCTAGTAGCCCAAAACTTAATAAAAGAGTATTCATCATCTCTTTTAAAATACGATTTTTTCTCTTATTGCTGAGGAGTATATGGAGCTGTTGTTTCGTATCTGATTCCATGTTTAGCACACAACTCAGTGAACGGTGAAACATATTCGCCTCCTCAATCATTTCGAATCACCTTAATCTTCTTATTAAGATGATTTTCAACTTCATATTTATAGAGAATAAATTTCTCTATAGCCTCATCCTTACTTTTTAGAAGATACACATAATAAAATTTTGTGTTATCATCTATAAAAGTAATGAAATATTTATTTCCACTGCGCGTCGAAACCCCTTTTAGGTCGCATACGTCTGTGTGGATTAGGCCAAGTGGTTCTGTGTTCCTTTCAACATGTTGAAAAGATGACCTTGTCATCTTTGCTTCGACACAAGTCTTACACTTATGTTTCGGGTATAGGAGGAATGTCGGAATGCTTTGCATATTAATTAATCTTTGCAATGAATTATAATTAACATGTCTTAGTCTACTATGCCACAACACAGATGACTTAAGCATATAAGAGGAAGAACTTTCAATTTTATTCATTTTAGGCCTAATGGCCATTACACTGAGCTTAAAAAGCTCATCATTTTCATACCTCTTGCCTACAAACATTCCACTCTTGGACAACACTACCCTGTCTGACTCAAATACAATTCTAAACCCATGCTTGCTCAACAGTGATCCAGAAACTAAGTTCTTACGAATATCCAGAACAAACAACACATTGTTTAGAGTCAGATCCTCGCCCAAAGTCATTTTCAGCACCACTTTTCCAAGACCCTTGATTTTCGAGGTTGCTGAATTTCTCATATACAGTTTGTCTCCATCTTTAACTTCTTCAAAGTCATGGAGCAGCTCCTTGTTGCAGCACACATGTTTGGTGGCTCCTGTATCAATCCACCACTGCCGCGAATTCGAACCAATGAGGTTCACTTCAGAAATGATGGCGCACAGATCTATGTTCGACCCTTCGCTCACATTAGCCTCCTGCTTCTTCTTTGGCTTTCTACAGTCCGAAGATTTGTGACCAACACGGTCACAATTGAAGTATTTTCCTGTGAATTTCTTCTTGCTAATGCCTCCTTTAGGCTTCAGTTTGGAAGCCTTTGACTTCTTCCGTTGTGAGCCTTCGCCATGTTCAACCACATTGGCTTTGATCACTGCCTGAGTGAATGATCGTCTGTCCGAGCTCCTGTTGTCTTCCTCAATCCTGAGTCGGACGATGAGCTCCTCGATATTCATCTCCTTTCTTTTGTGCTTCAAGTAATTCTTGAAGTCCTTCCAGCCGGGAGGGAGTTTTTCTATGATTGCTGCCACCTGGAAGGTCTCACTCAGCATCTTACCTTCAGAGTGGATCTCATGCAGGATCACTTGAAGCTCCTGGACTTGGCTGATCACTGTCTTGGAGTCCACCATTTTGAAGTCCAAGAACTGGCCAACAATAAATTTCTTGGCCCCCGCATCCTCTGTTATGTACTTCTGGTCTAAGGATTCTCATAATTCCTTAGGCGTCTTCTTTGTGCAGTATACATTATACAACGCATCTGTCAAACAGTTGAGGATATAGTTTCTACAAAGAAACTCCGAGTGTTTCCAAGCCTCCACAGCGTTGAAGGTTTGAGTATCCAAAGTACCCTCAGGTACCTTGGGTGGTTCTTCTGTCAAGAACCTCGCCAGATTAAGAGTGGTCAGGTAGAAAAGTATTTTCTGCTGCCACCTCTTGAAATTCAATCCAATGAATTTCTCAGGCCTCTCGGCGTAATTGATTGGGACGGTCCCAATCGTTACAATAGGAGGGTTTACCTGCACTTATTGAGTAGTAGGCTGCGCTACCGTCATCTCAACTTGGTCCGCCGCCATCGCCACTTGGTCCGCCGCCATCACAACAGAGTATAATCGGTTTTAAGTTTTGTTGTAGAGTTTCTCCTCTTCAGAGGGGAGAGCTGCTGCACTGGTTTCGGACAGTCCTTTCAGCATCGGTGGAGTCAATTCAGCAGAGCCAATCTGGAAGAGCCAATTCGACAGAGTCAATTCGGCATAATCGATTTTGTAGAGCCGATACGGAAGAGCCGATTCGGCAGAGTTAATTCGACAGAGCCGATTTTGCAGTACCGATTTGGAAGAGTTGATTCGGTAGAGACACAGAGCCGAGTAGCAGAGCCGAATGGCGGAGCCGAATCACAGTGTTGAATAGCAAAGCCGCAACGCAGAACCGACTGATAGAACCGCAGAGCTCGGAGAAGCGCTCGGTTGTTCGACAGCACTACTCGGTGTCTAGGCATGTGGTTTCCACAGTGTCCTTAAAACAGATTCGCCCCTCTCTTGAGTGCTTCCGAGGGTGATGGACGATTATTTCCTAGGATACAACGATAAAATTGGATGAACGACAAAAGCACAGGTCGTTTTTGACGAACTGACTACACCAGAAAGCTATCAACGACACAGGGGGAAAAGGAGGAGAGTCGGAGGAAAAATTAACTCATATCTCCAATGCTTCCTCTTTTATAACTTCGTAGCATATCTCCAATTAATTACGTAATTAATGGATTAATGGCTCACTTTTGAACGTCTACAATCAACTCGACCGTTTCAATGCCAAGCATCAATGCATATGTTACAAAAAAAAATGGAACAGATTAGCAAAAGGTTGGTTGGATCCACTTGGGCAAATTATGCCTTGACCGATCGTACATTCAACGCGCGCAGGTCGCGCTCGCACATGAGTCGCCTTGCGGTAGTGTAAGGTCGAGCCCTAGATTTGCACCCCCCTGCGCACCCACGCATGAGAGAGAGTCTTTTCCCTTGCATACGTTCACAACTACAATGCTTGTGATACATTATAAACAATCAAATTGCCCTTCAACTTCCAATGTAGGACTAAACTCCTCCACAAGAGGGTTTCTCCATCCTTCCATTTCCTTGTTTCCATTCACATTTCCAACATTATCAACTAACATTCTAATGTACACTGATATATCTTCTGATAAGTTGTTCATTTTACTACTGAGTATTTTCTCTATGTTAAATTTTCTTACTTGATCCTCCGTTTCTTTTATCTTTCATTGTTCTTGCTTCTACATAAGTTTTGTCCAACATTATGTAGTCCATAGGGCTTTCAGCCTTAAGTAGAATACTTATAAAGTAATTTGACCATACACTGGCTTGTTATGTTGAAAATGCTTCTTCAAGGGAATAGTATCCTCTATAGGAAAAGCTTCTCTCATTACTCAGTATGGATGTTTTTACCTCTTCCCAAGTTGCATATACACTTGCTTGAGAACTTGTCAATATTGTATAACAGATGTACTTTTTTCTCTCAAACTTCTATATTGTTGTTTGGAAATAGTTAGTCAAGACATTTATTATTGTAATCCTATAAGTAGAATAATCTGGAACTGTAGGAATATTTCAAATATTATCTATCAAACAGTTTTGAATTGAGTCTAATTATTGTGAGACCTCAAAATGAAACTGTTCTTCGGGCTTTGTATATTGTTGTAATTTTTTATTATCAAATCTCATAAATTTTTATCCAAATTGTCCAAAAACTCTTACCTTTCTTTGTTTATCCATCTTGTTTATCATAAGTTAAGTAATTGGATAAAGTATATGTTAAAGAGTTGTTTATACCCTTAATATATTCCCATTGTATTTTTAAACTTTTATTGATTATTATGTCTTAAAACTTTATCCAACATTTATTGATTATTATGTCTAAAAACTTCACAATTGTCTCACAATCTGTCCTAATTGTTATCTCTTCCTTATCGCATATAAAAAAGTAAAAATACATCTAGCCAATATATTAATGTTAAAATTTCAAAATCTAATGAGGTTAAATATCCCTTTTCTTTATATTTGCTTGAGGCATACTTACGTCTGATGTTTTAGGATCATATTTACTTGTTTTTCCAAATAATATGCTCACTATCCTATTTCTCATCCATCGATTTCTATAACCAAGAAGTCGCTATCTAATGGGAGAGTCAATATTGGAAGAGATCTTACCATACTTTTGATTTTCCTTACTAATTTTATATCTCGTCGATTAAAATATTTTTTTTATCCTTTTTAAACATTTTATTATATAAATATCCACTTATTTTTCTCAAATCTTTCAAATAAGATCTTGCATAATTCAAAAGTCCCAATGATGATATAAATTCTTTAGTATCTTTTATTATGTCCGAGAATTCCAATATTTTAGTAGTCATATGAGATTGAAGTGAGATTTTTCTTTGTTATATTTCTGCTCCCAATAACTCTGTGTTTTGTTACTAATTTTATTTTCTTTCTTGATATAATGAGTCCATATTTTTTCAAATAGTATGAAAATCATCCGTAAATGTGTTAAATGTTCTCCTTTGATTTTAGAGAAAACTAATATGCCATTTATGTAGATGCATGTAAATTTTTTTATATTTTTTTGTGGAATACCTGTGATACTATTGTTATTCCAAATGTCCTGAACAAGTAAACATTGTTCAACTAATTGCATCTACATGTATTTTTGTCGGAATCCTAATTTAAGGTCAAAGTTTGAGTACCATTATGAGTTCTGTATTTTATTTATAAGTTGTTCATTATCTAGAATTTTATATCTGTCATCATGATACAATTATCATTTAATCTTCTACAGTTAAATATTATCTTTGGTTGTTCTCTTTTATGTTCAAAGTCTTTATTTATAATGAATGCATGACTCCTATATCTAGAGGTCGACTAGCTCAGTTCCAAGAGTTATTTAATATACATTTTGTATTCTTTTATTTTCCAATTAATATATTTAAATTCTTCAGTTTTGATGGTTAAATATGGATTTATAATATATAATTTACAATATATTTGTCTAATTTCTAATATTTTATAGAATTATCTCTTAGGATTTTCATTTATTTTTTTTTTTGTATTTTGATATGATCGCTTCTAAATTTTCTGAAGTTCTTAACAAGTTAAAGATGTATGAAGGCTAACAGTATCCATAGAAAAATCTTCCAAGTTCGTCTATCTTCATCTATTTTAGTCTTATTCGTTTCCTTAATCATGTCAGATATATGTATTTATAATAAATGTGATCTTTGAAAATGTTTTTTTCTCTCTATTAATTATCTTAAAATACACATGCGCCTTCTTTATTGGTGTCATAAAAGATTATTAATATTTTTGCTAAAATTGTGTGATTTCTTAAATAAGATATAATGCTATATGGTGGTAATTTTTATTTTTATTTTAATATCGTCTGAGGACGTTGGATAAAAAGCTTCTATTACTGAAACTCTAGAACACCCTTGAATATAAGTTCTAACTAAATCAAATGCATTGTAATTTGTAATTCGGTAATTTATCAAAGGCTTATTTTAAATTTAAAATTGTTCAAATATAATTTCATAATTTCATATTTATTAGAAGACATATTTTATTTTTTTTTTATTTCTCCCACTAAACGTGGATATCAAACTGATCGAAAAAAATATAGTACTGAAAATTATGTTCCCAATAATACAATGATCATGAGATTTGAATTCTCAGCATCATGTATAATATCAAGCTCGTCTAGAAAAAGGTGGAACTGAGAATTATATTTCCAGAAATACAGTGGTCATGAAATTTAAATTTTCAGGAACATAGTAGTCCTGATATTTAAATTTCCAGTACTACATACAATATCAAGCTATCCTAAGAAAAATATGGTACTGAGAATCATATTCCCAAGGATACAGTAATACTGAGATTTAAATTTTCAGTACCACGTATAATATCAACTGTCTGAAAAAAAAATAGTACTGAAAATTATATTCCCAAGAACATAATGAATCTGAGATTTAAATTCCCAACATTATTTTTTTTCCGGTTAATTTGATATTCACATTTAATTTGATATCCTAAGAAGTGCCCTTTTGATGATAAATTGATAATTTGTAATTTAAAAGAGAGCATCAAGAAATGGTATGTGTTTAAGGTATCACCAAGCTTCTGCTTTTCTAGCTTTGGTGTTTTAAAGACTAATAAAACAATAAAAATTGAATCCTTCTGTACATAAAAATTTATTTTTTATATATATTAATATTTTGAGTGTGAAAATAAAATAAAAATAAATTTGATAATAGATTAAAATAGAAATGAATTTTATCATGTGTTTAATTTATAAATTGGAAATGAAAACGGAGGCAATATTGTGAGTGTCGTCCTCGATGGACAGCGACATCTTTTGGCATTGGCGATCGCCGTCAATCGATAGCCATCGATCGACGATCGACAACCACCGACAACCCTTATCGGTCGCCTGGTGAGCGGAGGGCGATGGACGACGAGCTACGGTCAATGGGCGACGAACGACAGGTGATGATCAACGGGTGGCGCTCGATAGGCGACGACAGATGACCGATGATCGATGGACGACGACAGATGACCGACGGGCATCGATCAACAAACGGTCGACCAGCAAGCGACGACGAACAACAAACAAACGATGACGGATCGATGGAAATGAAACTAAAAGAATGAATTTTATTGATTTCTAACTAATTAAAAATGATTCTCAAACTCATTAATTAAACATTCAATATGATTTCTATTCTTATTTCTCCGTTTCAAATCCATCAATCAAACTACATCTAAATAACTATCTTTCAAATAACATGCACTTGTCATTTCTTTATCGATAACATAATTTATTTTATTGAATAAAAATAAACAAAGTTATCGTGATAAAAATTATCAGTCTGATATTTTATTTTTAAAATTAATTATTTTCAATTTGATATTTTAAAATTTATATGAAAATTATTTATAAATTTATAATGGACTTGAAAAAAATTAAAATTATTATTATTATTATTAAATAGATGGGCTAAGCTCACTCTAGCCCTAGTCCAATGGTGGCTTTGGAACATCGTATATTACTATTATAACTTTTTTTCCCTCACGATTTATACTACGGCAACATTTCTAAGTATTTTCTTTTAGTCGTTTGATTTATAATTTATTATATTGAATTTGAAATTAAGGACAAAAACACGTTCACTTTAAATAATAATTTAGCATTCTTCTATTAAAATTATTTATTTATTTATTTCTCTTTTATCCACCGAACGATTTCAATGTCCCCGTTGATAAAAGAATCATAACTATAGACATGCAACGGTAAAAACAAAAAGTTATTAGAAAATAATTCGATTATATATTGGGATATCATTTGATGATAAATTTTTAAAAAAAATATTCGGAGGACTCTGGAGTCCAGAAGTTTATCTGATAGATAGAATACTGTTTCGATATTGATCGTCGTTCATAAATGATACGATTATAAAATTTGAACTGAACCGTAAAAAATTGTAAGTGCTTTCTTGATTTATCTTTAGTGGTCAATGGAGACCACTAAGGCTCCGATCTTATTCAATTCAATTGTTGACGAAATATTCATAGAATAGGATTGATCGCTTTTAAAAATTAATCGGATCGAAAATTTAAATACTCTAATATCAATAAAAAAAAATCAGCAAAGGCCAAAAAAAAATATATAAAAAAAAAAATTAGCTCTATAAAAAATCAATATATAAATTGTTATATGACTAACTGATCATGAGTCAAAAACTCATGTATCCAAGTCGATGGGGACGACGTTCAAGGTCGTGCACTAATTTATAATTTTATAAAAGATTAGAATCGTCAAAAGATGATTCGTTCGTCCTCAGCATCTTCGTCAATCAATCTCACAACTAATATGAAGGAGATAAATTACAAAGAGTATATTATCAAATTCAAGACTAATACGACGGGAGGATAGACACTCTAAAAAACTTACAACTCTCAAAAATTGATTATTTTTTATTGATACAACTTTACTACTGTACTAGTGGCAAGATCTTTAGTGGTATATGTAAAATTTGAGGCAATATAAGATAAATTATTATTTGAGGGAGCAGAGAGCAATTTTTTGTAAATTTGAAAGGAGTAAGGTGGTAATTTTAAAACTATAGAGGTACTTTTAAAAATAAACGAGTTTAGCAAAATGGCAGTGCGCCTTTCGCTCGATAAATATCTCACGCCGTCGCCGGCGAGCGTAAGGCGCTGCTGCCGCAATCGCCAGCTCTTGTGCCTCATCGATAGCCGTGTCTATTCCCTCGACTCGCCTCGTCGCCGTCTCCCACCTAGAGGATTGCGTTCCCCATGGCTGCCGAGGAGACTGCCGCGGATGGCCCTGCCATCCGAGCCCTGGGTTCCCTCTTCAGTCTCTCCGAAGTTTATCTTTGGTGAGCCCGGATACCGATATCCTCCTATTTCCGTTCTCCCTGAGCAATGGCTGTTCCTTTTTTTCTCTGTACTTTCTACATCCTCTTTTTGCTAGGGTTTAGCTTTACCTCGTTCACTGGGTTTTATATGGTCAGGGATGATGCTAAAGCTTGCGATTCGGAGGTCTCTGATTGCATCGTTAACTTGGAGGAGGATGGGAAAGAACCTATGGTATTTTTTCAACCCTGTTTTTTTTTTTTAATCCGGCAACCAGCTTTTCACTTGCTCGCTCTTGTCAACTCTGCTCATGATGAATGCCTTGATGCTTTAGATTTAGCTAAAATAAATAATTTACTGGTGAAAACAGTTGGATAAGTGTCCACATATAAAGTTGCCTCAGTTCATCAAGTGCTTTGCGAACAAGAAATACCTACGTCTTCGTTGTTCTTAAAGGTAGCATAGGGTCATCTTTGAGCATGGGCTTTACTAACAAAAAATTTAGAAGCTTTTACCGGCGTTGTCATATCAGGAGACCTCAACTCTACATTGCTAAAAATCACCAAGTGGATATAAAGAAGGCAGAAGATACTATACAATGGAGAGTTTACTCTAAATTTGAGAAAAGAGGAGTCCTACCTATATAGAAGATTAGGTTGTAACTATGACAAGGACAATGTAATGGTTCTCATTGGTGCACAAAATAGCCACATGGCATCGAACACAATGAATTTAACTAAAATTAGATTGAGTTTAGATCTTCCTAAGGTCATACACCATTGTCACTTTAAGGGAGGCTTAAAATTTCTCTTATTGCTATCAGATAAAAAGACAAAAACAAAAAACAAAAAACAAGGCACTAATTTATCTAAAATTAGATTGAGTTTTTTTTTTTTATAAAATTGAACTTGGCAAACAAGGCCTATTGCCATCATATATAGATCATCTGAACCACTATGTTAATTATAATC
The DNA here is from genome assembly GCA_025175895.1 of Wurfbainia villosa. Taxonomy (NCBI): domain Eukaryota; kingdom Viridiplantae; phylum Streptophyta; class Magnoliopsida; order Zingiberales; family Zingiberaceae; genus Wurfbainia; species Wurfbainia villosa. The sequence continues at coordinate 3,696,590 of JAKLTH010000299.1, read as the reverse complement.
TTCCTTGATCTCTATATATTTTATGCCTTCAATTTTTGATTGAATTTATCTTTTTTTGAATGTGTGATTGTGTTTGAACATGCTCATATCTTTCTAACCTTCCTTTTCTCACTTTATCGTCTATTTGAGCTATACTTAATTGTCGTCATTTAATTTTTCTTTGAAGGAAGATATCGAATTAGCGCTTCGCATGGCTGCTCTTGGACTCCCTGTTTCTTTTGGTACAACTAAAAAGGTAAGCTGTGATTGAAGATCAATAAATATGTTCTTGCAATTTTGTTTTCCTATCGGTGTGTGCTTTGCACCTTATATTGTTATTTTACCATTTGCTTGCCTATCCTTTTCTTTCACTGTAGAAGAAGACAGCTACTCCAAGGAAGAGAAAGTCAATGCTTGTGAAATGCAAGTTATTTTACATTGGTACAGAAAACCAACAACCTGGACTGCTTGAACTTGAACAGGAAAAATATTCTTTGGAAGATTTTCTTCCTGATAGCACAGACAGAACTATTGAAGGTGAATGTATAGCCTCTGACAGGGACACTTTGGAGGAAAACACCAGTGGCTGTGTTCAAGTTGACTCTATTTCTAGGTGTGTGAGTGATACTTCTGTAATGATCAGTAAAGCTACTGAAAGTCAAGTTTGCGCCAAAATGATAACATTGAACCATATGGTTGATGAAAGTCAAACAAGTGGAGCTGATCTTGGGGCTGAAGACTTGTACCAAGCCTGCAGGCTTTCACCAGATATTTTGAAAGATTTGAGCTCGGGTTGTTATCCAACATCACCTAGCAAACAGGTTAATCCGCCTATTGCATCTGATATTAATAAAAAATAATTATGTTCTTGATAACAACTGCCATGACTTTGCTGAAGTTCTGCATAACTGTTATTCTCTTTTTGATTTTTGCAGCATTCTCAAAGTAATGTTAACTGGGAATTTGGTGATTGGATGATAATATGGGATGATTTTTATGGGAGGAATTACTTTTACAACTCTAAAACTCAGGAGACGACATGGTATGCTCCTCCAGGATTGGAGTATTTGACAAACTCAGGCAGCATAAATACTTCTAATGGGTTGTGTGCTGATGCAGCTCAAAAGCATCCATATCATAGCTTTGACTATGATACTGCCAAAGATCAGGATACAAACATTGTAGAAGATGGGAGTGAAGCAGTAGAACCTTTGGAATTTGAAAATGCAAATCAGCTTTCGTCACATTCCTCTGCAAAAACTGATGATGTCAGTGGTATTAATAGTTCCGCTTCGCATCTCAAAATAGGCACCGATACTGACAAACACACGGACAGTCTGTTTCTGCACCATACTGCATCCATCAGTGACTGTGCACTAGGTTAGCCTAGACCACCTCCATCAAAATTCTCTTGATCTTATGCTTGTTCATTCTACATAGTTTTAATCTATTTCAGTTTGTATATTGTGGATGTCCAATGTAAAACTGTTATATGCTCTCTCTAAAACAGAGGATGCTGTTCAGCATTCAGATAAACTTGAAGATAAGCCTACTGTCACTGAGTCATTGGATGTGCCTGCCGAAATACTTACACTGGCCGTAAGCAATTGGTATATTTGCTTATTATTTCACTTTCTTATCATTGAAATGTTGTTCATAATTACTCATCTAAGTTTCATCCTGGTATTTATTTATTCTTTTACCTTTTTCAGTTTGTCCACTTCCTCAAAAGACGTATGTTGTGGTGGAGGGACAGAAAATTCTAAGGTGGAACAGCTTGATGATAATCTTGATGCTACTGTTATTGTCAAAAAGAAATCAAGAGAAAGAAGCCATAAACCTGGTGAGAAAAATTATATTGCTCGTATGCAAATGCCAGAAGCACTAGCTTTTGTATTCTTTGCATCACTTTTTTTTTAGTGAGATATAATTAGGTATTTTCCTGATAAAGCAAATAAGAAAGAGCTTGTTGGAACCTCACCACCATCTTGGTGGTAGAGGATGTGGCAAGCTTGCCTCAATGATGGGTTTGATATCCATCTTAGCACATTCTGTGCAATTTATTGACCTTATACTTCATTTTTTGACCTGCTTCATAATTCTTACTAATTTTATAGAAAAATATCTCCCCCTCCCCATTCTATATCTTTTCATATAATGTTCTTGTTATACCCATTTTGCAATTAAGTGTCATGATGTTTGGGCATAAGCATCACTTAGTTTCATGTTTCTCTCCTTTCAGAACTTAAAATCCAAGCATCATGCGGAGACATTTCTGCAAATATTTTCAAGTATTGGTTCCAAAGGTATTTATTGTTTTCACAATATGATAGAGGCATAAAAATGGATGAAGAAGGATGGTTTTCTGTCACACCAGAGGCTATTGCAAGACATCAAGCAACTCGTTGTGGTGGTGGTATTGTGATTGATTGTTTTACTGGTGTTGGTGGCAATGCTATCCAATTTGCCATGAAGTGAGTCAACAAATTTTGTTTTGGCAAAGATCATCCTTCAATGTTTATTATATATATCATGCATCAGTATTAGAACTTGCATCACCATAATCACCAACTGTATCCTCGGAGTTGTACGAAATTGGCATCCTAAACATGGATGTTTGATCCATGGATTAGGTGCCTAGCCGAGCAAAAAATCTTCCAGCATTGTGATTCATTGGACGTATAAGGGGACCATATACAACCTCAGTAACCTAGGAGAAGAATTCATTGTTCATAAAATGTAGATTCCTTTCAAGATAAGAAGTTTTCTGATAACTAACTCCAGTTTTGCTTTAGTAAGGTGGCCATTAGTTTCTACAAGATTTGTTTACATTCGATGGTTACCTTGAGGGCTTTCTTGTTAGATTATCAACTAAACCTGCATGTTTTGGAATATGGAAAAATTTAGCATAATCAGAGTTGTCAGAGTTAACAGAGTTATTAATATGTTATGGGTTCAGTTCCACATGGTGTATATAGTTGTAGGTGGTATCTTATATAAATCTGGAATAACGTTCTCTATGGAAGAACAGATGAATAATTCTCTCTCAGCTTCGACAAGCTTATGGTGGGCCAACCAGCATTATTAGATGAAAAAAAATTGGTTTAAACACTTTGCTCAAAGTGATCTACTATCATATTTTCTATGAAAAAAAATTGTCAGCATCATTCTATATTAAGGTTACTTCCTGAATCCAAGCCTACAAAAGTACAAAATTGGGTTATTTAATATTGAATATTCTATTAAAAATATATATACCATTCATGCAGATTGTTGTGTAGTTTTGTTATTCAATGTTTGATTATAGAGCACTGTTGTTTCAGGAGTGATCATGTTATTGCCATCGATATTGATCCTCAAAAAGTTGAGTTTGCATATCATAATTCTACTATCTATGGTGTTAATCACAAGATAGACTTCATTCAAGGTGATTTTTTCAAGATAGCAGTTCATTTGAAGGTACGATTTCCAGCCAAATTCAATGTATGCACAATAGTTTTTCTAACATTATACAAAATAATTTCTTATAAGATGCAATACCATTTATTCCCAGCATTACCATTCTTTACATATTTCATTATTTATAGAGCAATTTGTGAAGGTGCCTGCGACCAAGTTAGTAAAGACCTTGGACATCCTTGTCAAGATCCTAGATTCAAATCTGCCTTTATAGAATTGGATCCTTTTATTTTTATTTTTTTGCAAAATATAGTTTTCGAACATGCTGTCGGATGATCTGTTCAAAGTTCTATTTGCTTACTTCATATTTGTACACGTATTCCATTTAAAATCTTTTTTTCTTTCATTTTCTTTTCATGCTTGTATATATAAGTTCATGACTAGGTTTAGCTTGGGTCCTTTTGTTTTATTGCTGAGGTATACCTCTGTAATTGACTCATTGATTTGGAATTTTTAGTATTTGGATTTTTAGCTTAGTTAGTTGATATACAAATAATCCAGGAAACAATCAACGAGTTGACAAACATATATTTACATTTCCATATGACTGCTTGCTTTAACTGGAGTTCTATATATTAGCAAAATGATTGGATTATCGAGTCCAACTATTTTGGATATCAATATCTTTGCTTATTGTTGTAATTGTCCAGCCCAAAAGAAAGTTAATAGAAAGTTAACTGTCTTCCTGTGATCTTCTTAAAGATGGCTTCATGCTGCAAAATCTTTCACCAATCTGATATTACCTTGGTTGGTTCAGTGCAGGAATTTTTGTGATATATTGTTGAAATATTCAAATGATAGATCGAGAATTGTTTTACTTGAGAAGATGACTTTAATGCATTTAATCGTATGGTTGTTGTTTGCCCATTTGACTTTAATGCTGCAGGGAGACACAGTTTTCTTATCTCCTCCTTGGGGTGGACCTGATTATGCAAAAGTACAAACCTATGATCTCAGGACCATGCTTAAGCCTCATGATGGGTATGCCTTCTTTTTTATCGTTACTAATTTACAATTTTCTAATTATCTTGTTGTTCATTATTAATGAATTCATTTTATTGATTTATTAGGTTCTTTCTGTTTAAATATGCAACTACGATTGCCTCCAGAGTAGTACTATTTCTTCCTAGAAATGTCAATTTCAACCAGTTGGCAGACCTTTGTTTATCAATAGATCCTCCTTGGAGAGTTGAGGTACATTGTATTCAAAATTGGAGCATGACTTTTTTTTTGTGGTTTGACTGAATATTCTTTTCGACGAAAGATACGAGGCAAATGAGGGAAAGGATCACAAAATTACATAGGAACTTCATCATTTATGTACAATTTTATGATCCTTTATTTCGTATCTTTCGTCCAAATTGGACACTAAATGCTAACACCAAGATAAGTGATTACATGCCCTCACGAGAGGACCAAGTGACTAGCACGGCGGGGTGTGTACCCTCCCGCCGTGCTAGTTTTTGGTTGGATAAAAATGTCTCTCGTGATTTATCTTCCTCCATCTATCCGTGGGACCGGCGACGAGGGGTACTTGGGGTGAGCGTATCACCTTTTGCCCCAAGGATAAGTGATTACATACTCGACAATTGTATCTCTGATGTATGATAATATGTTTAGAATTGAAGGCGCGAGGGCTATACTCTATATACATCTGCATTTCCTCTATTTCAGGTCGAGAAGAACATACTGAACGGGAAGTTCAAAGCTGTTACTGCATATTTCAGTCGAACCTGAGCAAAAAATATGCTACTGAAGTCGAATCTTCAGTTTGCTTTAGCGTCTGAAAGTGCACATTCGTTTTCCTTCTACACCCATCCCCCCGACCTTCAGATTATCACTCCAGATGACAAACTGACTAATCCCAAGACCGCATCTGTTACGAGTTGTGTGTTACTATCGCGGTTCAGGTCTTCAGTGAAACCTTTGCTTTTGGTAGCAAAAGAAGTCGATATCTGCATCCAGATATGCATACAGGTTTTGTTTATATCATCTCCACTACGCCGAAGGAAATTAATATTTGTTAGTGCCCCTATTAGATCAGAGTATGATGTTCTTAAGGGGGGGGAAGGTATATATATTATATTTATATATATAGCCAAGCCAGCCACCCTTTGTTTGCCTTGAATTTGTCTAAATGATCAAAAGTTGTATATCTTGTACCTTTTGAGAAGCATGAGTGAATTTAAATCTGCAGAAAGTTTTCTATTTATATGGGTTCATGCTGAACTCGCATTCGTTTTGTGGATGTCGAAGCTGGTCTCCAGGTTTCCAGTTTTCCTACTGTTTTTGTGTTAACTGTGTAATATTTGGATTGTAGATTTTGTATCAATATGAAATCGTCTATTTGCTTTAAAAAATTGTGATATTAGCTTATTCAAAAGATGACCTCGTATAAATTTATTTTTAACCCTTTTTGAATGAATTTTTTTTATTTTATTTTATAGATGAGTTTAGTCATGCCGTATCGTTCATATTCTTGTTTTTTTTTATCTTGGATATTTTGTTTCTCTGAGTTTCTAGTTGTGCTTGATCATGCCTAAATCTGAGTGTAGTGTGAGCGCGGACTGTTTAAATAGTTTTGAATATTTTAAGGGGTCGATTTTCATTTGAGAAAAAACTTACAAATACAAAGTAGCTAAAGATTGATTTAGGAATTTTTGATTATTTGTGTGAATGCACTTTAATTTCTATATTCGTAAAGGTTTAAAGTTTTTTTTTGGATTCAGATAATTTTTATATTTTGGTTGTCATATTATAGGATCCTTTGTGATTTAACTTTCTCACAATGATTATGAGACAGATCGATAGGAATCGTTAGATTGACGGATTTCAATCTCTGCCGGTAAAGAACTATATCTAAATCATTTGAATGTCATTGTTAACGTAGAATGAATAATTCAAAGAGAAATTCTGAAATTCATTTAGGATGAGGTTTACTAGGATCAACAGAAATTGAGATAATTAATAATGTCGACAAAAAATTGTGTTGGGCCAATTACAAAATTGAAAAGATAAATACTGAGAAATGAAAAAAAAATAGAAAGTTAAGAAAATAAACAAAAAAAAAAAGTATTTAGTTGGAAGATAGAGAGTTGTTAGAGTTGAAAAGACAATGGGTTGAGAACTTAGACCTTTCCCAATAATAATTGGATACAAGGAACTTCCGCTCACTAAAATTCCGAAGAATACAAAATTCAGAAAGATCTATTTTATATTATTTTATTTTATAATAAATCATTTCCGTTATTCAAATTTCTTTAAATTACAAGATAATAACTGTATCCTATTCCATTGGAGTTCTATGAAAGGATAATAATAATCCCCTAATCCATTGATCAGAACAATACAAATATTACTAAATAAATAAAAATTGATTCTCAATATCAAATTTAAAATCCGAACTCAAAACCCTATACTATTCAAACTAAAGGATCAAAAAATATAACTCCCATAAATTACCTCCTTTCACCATCACACAGAAACTGACAATGAAAAATATTGAGACGAATATAATCATCTTTCGTAGATAATAGCGAAAAAAAAGCAAATTTTTTGAGATTTTTTTTTAAAAATAATCCGATATATAAAACTCTCTACCATGCAAAATTTCAAAAGAAATCTATCGTCCATAATCTTATCTTATTTTACAAAAAAATATTTTCAAAACTCGAATGGATGATCTCTAAATCACACACACAGTAATAACTTATCATTTCGTCAAAACTCCCCATCAAAACTATAAATTAAAAAAAAAAAATGCTCGTCAGCAGGCACGTAAATTGCATCAGTTATGTTCGAATATAATGCAAAAACAAGTAATGGTTGGATATAGTTTTTCCAGCAATCAAACTCCAAAGTATTCAGCCAACAAGCATTCGACTCATATGGTCTAAAAAGAATCGAAAAGCTAAACAAAGTTTGATTCGATATAGATAGCAAATGAAGCATCGTAGTTGCGACAACAACTGAATAAACAGCCTTCCCCTTCCATCTCCCAACGGGGATCAGTCCTTCCTCAACTCCATCAATTCCTGTCGGATGCCTGATGCATTTATAACGACGATTTCTACTTTATCGCCCTGCAAAAACAATCATCGTACCAGAGGAAGATGAGTATTACTGGATGAACAATCGAGCAAGTTTTGAGAGATATACTGTGTATATGTCTCTTTCGGTGGCTGATGCAAAGACATCTTTAACCAAATCAACTGCCTCTACTTCGGACAGTGGTGTTACAGCATCCTGTTCGATTCAGTGAGGATTACACCATTAAAATAAATTCAGAGCCAATTATTAGAAGAAGAAACGTACCTTTGCAGGTAATAATAGGGGACTGGGAGATTTTAGTTGGTTGTCAAGAACTGGTATGATAAGTCCTGCACCAGTACCCTGGGCACTGTAGCCAACTCTCTCGTAGGAACCAACAGCGTCATATGTGAAAACACAGCCCTTTCCTGAAGGACAAGTCAGTGATATAACTAACTACATCGCAGATCAGGTACATTTTTTGAAGAGTAGAATTTATACCATCGCTATCGAGCCCGCCTAGGATGTTGAAAGTGTAATATGGGAAGAAGCGCTTATAGTAGAGGGTATTAGACAAGAGCTGAGCCATCGCAGGGCAGCTCATTTGTTTGTTGTGCTGATGCTGATAGATCTGCAGAACAAGACAGATCAGGTAGTTACTAGGGATCATGTCACCAAACCATGATGTCCTCCAACTTTCTAGAAATGAACTTTAAGTTCCTATTGATTTATTTGCTAAATTCTAAAAGACTCCATCATCTATGTCAGTGTAGGTGATTCGTAATCACACATGACTATCTTCAAAAAGATATTGAAAATGCAAAAGCATTATAAAGCAAAGCCACATCGCAAATAAGTGTATAAAACCATTCATTTCAGTCTCTGTACTATGTTTTAATATCATAAGATCAACAAATAATAATAGTTAATAGTGAAAATGCAATTTAGTTTTTGCTAAAATGTCATGAGTAAGGCTGCTTTTTATGCTAAAAAATTTCAAAATATTGATGGTTTTTAATTCATGGATTATTGTTGTTGTTAATGTAAGTAGCCTTTTTGTTGTTTTATTAAGGTTATTTGATGGGCCAAGTTTATTCAGGATCAAGGGTTTTCAATCAAGTAAACCAGGATTCAGTTTGAATTGGCATTCTGAATCTAACATCCAATTTCATTCTGACAAGCTAAGTTAAATAGCTTTATATTTCTAAATTCCCTCCTCAAATAACGAAAAGAAAACAAAAAACCACTCAGCAAACAGTAATGAGCTTATTATTGTTCAGTACAGATTCCTCCTAAACATGGTATGCTACTCTAGATCATCTACAAGTACATTCAGTGGTAGCAATTCAAGGCAAGAATGATCGCCTTAACATTCTTGCAGCAGCATCAGGATTAGTAGATTACCCAAAGAAACCATGATAGGTATCCGTTGACCACGGTCACATGTAAATGCGGAGGAACCAATGAGACTATCCACAGTATATGAACATCAATGCAAATTTGATCTTAGTCGCTACTTGATTTTAAATTTATTTTCAGATGAGCAATGCAAACGCTTAAGATGTCTGGGTAAATTTGTAAAGAATGATAAATTGATCATAATAGATATCTCAATTCAATCAATGATATACTACAAATATAAATCTTATACGATGCATGGAATTGAAAATACTTGGAGACGAGGAAATTAGAAACTTATATCTACACTATGAACAATTTCTCTATTAAATGACCACTTTTGAAAAAAAATATTGCTTGAATATATAAGTCAAACTGTGCAATGATAATTATAATAACAACAAGCTATAATTCCATTATCAGCCAACACTGGCTACATAGATTGTGAGTTGCTTAGAAACACATCTAAATTTATTTGCGACTTAATTCTTAATCTTCTTCACGACCTAAATTTATAGATTATAGATAAAATCAATAAATTTGAGTTTAACCAATTTGTATGTTGGTCTAGCCAACAAACTCAACCCAGATAATACATGGGTCCACACGCAGTTAGAACAAGTGACCTGAAGCTCAACCGATTCAGTTCCCATTTGGTTTTTGTAACCATGATGTGGACCTCAAGTGTTGCTGAGTAGATGTGATTCGAGGCTATGATGTGGATTTTCAATCTTGGCAGGAATGTCAAGCCTGAAACTCTAGTATAATCTAATATAGAGGGATGTTGATTAATAAGATAGGTTTACAAGTTTCAATGAATAAAGTAATATTAACTTGGGTTTAGGTATTTTTTGGTCATTAATTAAACTGAACAAAGACAATTGAGTCTTTCATTGGGGGCAGTTGTTGCCCTAATGGTTTGCATCAGTACTATTGTATATATTGGACTGGAAGGAAGGTCAATCCGCGATCAAATCACAAACACTACTAGTACAAGCCGAGGTGCATTAACCTCCATCAGAACAACCATGTGAAGTGAGTTTTGCAGTTAAATATTAATTAGAACTACCATTCATTTGAGTAAGTCATGCAATTAAAAGTATTCTGTATTATTCACTAGGAATGTTTTCGAATGGCACTTTTGGCTCTTCTACATTTCTCAATTAAAGACAAATCAGCAAAAGTGCCCTACAAAAAAGGACATTGCAAGTGATTTATACAAAAGAAATCAGCAGGCCCTATTTTCATATCCATTATCATCCTCTCAAGTATTCCTTCTGTTGACACTTGACTGAAAATTAAGTTAAAGAACAATTTAAAAACTCTCTATTTTAAACAAATACAAAGGCTAATTTACTTGAAAGGATAGAAATTACGATAGATGGAAGATATAGAAAGGATAGGAAGCCACTAAAATGAATATAATTAAATTTCTCATTCATATTGCAAATGCCATTATCCATGTTTGTCATGAGGACAGACATCACAAATCACATTGAAATTGTGTTGCTGGAGAAGAATGGGATAGTGTGGTTGCCAGCATGATAGGTGCTATGATGGATAGCATTTATTGAGCACGAGCAAGGAGATTCAAAATAAATTGGTGTAAGGGGGAACTTAACCAAATATAAAAGAGAAATTTAGTTATCAGAAAAAACTTTCTTCCGTTTCTGCTTAAATTTTTAAAAGGAACCAAATCTGAGGAAATTTTCATTTAATTTTGGCGCAAGTGAATCCACACAACTACACAGTTAAATGTAACATTTTCATCAATAACCATAGCCTAAGTGAAACCACCTAAGTAAACAGAGACTAAAAAGTTTGAGCAAGACTTGATGTAAAGATTTCTATTCGTGACCTAGAATTTCCATTAATCAGTGGTATCAGATCAAGTGGCATAGCACCCAAAAAAAACAAAGAAATAAATCCTAGACGATCACAGGAGTTTGCAAAATATAGAACATCGACGCCAAATAAAACTATGAAATTAAAAGAACGAACTTTTCGCTGCTTACCAGGTGTCTAGCTGCCAAGTTTTTCTGCAGAGCTTTCATATCGCCCTGGAAGCCAGAGGTGGCTAACACGCACTTATCCGCCCTGCACCCAAAAAGTAACAGACAAAAAGACAAAAGAAAAAAAAAACATCTTCTCCGCATGAGCTCAGGGCCTAGGTCAGAATTTACAGTAAACAAAAGCAACAGAAACAATGGAACCGCACAGATTGCAGATCTTAGAGTATTCCCGGGTGTAAATGCTGTATCCCACGGAAAGCCTGGTGTCGGCCGCAATCACGCAGTAATCCGATCCGGCGATGGCGACGCACGTCCTGTACCAACAACGAGGAGGTTAAATCATAGAAGATACCGAATACCCGAACACGAGACGAGATCAGCTGATCGATCGCACCCTCCATTGTTCTCGTACACCCAATCGCGACGAAGAGCCATGCTGCTACCGGCGTTGTCGATCTAGGTTTCCAGACCTCCGTCAGTCCATTTGAACAGCCTCCTTTCTTTCGCCTCAAGGCAAAGGCCTCCAGCGGCTTAAACGCAGCGGATTTTTCTAATTTTCAGTACCCGACCCGCTTCTAGCGGAGTTTGGATTTACAATTCGGGTCGAGAACTAATTTTAGTACCCGACCCGCTCTTGGTGGAGTTTGGATTTGCATTTTGTCAGATTCGGATTCATTTTCCTTATATTAGTATAAAAAGACCATTCGTTCGTCTTCAATATCTCCGTCAATTAATTTCATAATCAATATAAAAAAAATAAATCATGAAAAATATATTATTCAATTCAAAACTAACATAATAAAAATAAACATTCTAAAATATTTATAATTCTAAAAATTAATCTTTATTTATTAATAAATTTTTATCATCGTGCTAATTACAATGCTCTCCCGAGGACAACCCCAAATCCTATGGCGAAGTGTAAATTAAGTATAAATTTATCTGAACATTATGGTTAGATTAATTTGGAGGACAGAATAAATTATTTGAGGGAAAAAAACATTTGCAAAAAAAAAATAAAAAATTTTACCGTCCGTGCGCGCAATGAGTAACTATAAATTTCCAAGTGAAAAGGGATGTACATTATTATACATTATCAATTACTGTATCAGTACATAGTCTTAGAATAAGTCGTCCAAAATAATATTTTTCTATATCTATAATACAGAAGGTTGAAATTTGTCAACCTAACGATCCTTATTAATCTATCCTCGGACCATCATAGGAGAGATAAATCACGATGGACTTTTGACCCATGAGACTAATAACTATCGCATAGAGGAACGACACCCTCGCATTTGTAGGAATTGATCCGTTATTTTATTGTGCAACATACGCTAGCTCATTAGGCCTTTCTCACGGGACTTAGTAGTTTGATAGCTAAAAATAATTTTATTCATGGATCTATTTATAGCAGTTTGATCTTGTTAGTACCTATAAGATTCATATATCTCTACAATGATATGATATTATCCACTTTAAACCTAAACTCTTGTAATTTTATTTTTAAGTTATACTCAAAAGGTCTCATTTCAATGGAGATATCTTTTCATATTATAAACACATAATTTTTTCCATGTTCTATCAATGTGGAAGTTTGATTGTATTTCCAATACTCCCAATAATTCCCCTTCAAATGAGGGACTATATTGATTCCCCCTCAAGTCTATTCGTCTTCAAAGGACTTCCTCTACTTAATGTTCGATCATTAACCCACAAAGTCTTTCTGTCAACTGTATGATATTTCTAACTCAACTAGATTTCTTGTTAGTTGTCCGATTCTTCTGACTCAATTGGGTCAGTTGTCTGATCCTCCCGATTCAACTGGATTTTCTACTTTGTATCTGGTTCTTTTGATTTAGATATGAAAATCTCACTTCATTTGTTCGAGGTGCATAGCTCGACATGAACTATGACTCTAATACTAATTGTTAGTACCGATAATATTCATATATCTCTATAATAATATGATATTATCCACTTTGAATTTAAACATTCATAGTTTTCTTTTTGCACTATACCCAAAAAATTTCATTCAAATAGAGATATCTTTTCATCTTATAAGTACATGATCATTTTTAGATAACAATATTTTAATTAGCTAAAACTGTTTTAATTATAACATTTTTATTTAAACTACTTCAATATTATTTGTTTAGTTTCGATAAGATAAACCCATTCTAATTAAATTGAAACTGTTTTTTTACTAATATTTAAATATTTTTACCAATATTAAAATTTTTTTAACTATCACTATTTAGTAATTTTAAGCATTAGACCAAGACTACTATAATAATGCCAAAACACAATTATTTTCATGTCTCTTTTTCAAAAAGTTGAGAATCTGTCCAACTAGCAGTTCTTTGTCATCCATTCCAAGACTGCGGTGAGAGGGAGAGTAAATCACGGAGAAGACTTTGTCCCTGGGCACGGTGAAAAGGCAGAGGGAGGGTCATCTGATGTCAGGGAGAATTTTAGACTTCTCATCCGGAATCGACCCCAGTCCATTTCCAAAACGACCATTTTATTTTATCATCACGCCATCTCCGAGGGGATTTACGAGCCCCTTTTCGACTCTTAGTATAAATGCAATATTATACTATAATTGTTTTTTTTAGCAATATTTAAAGTTCATCGTTAAATATTTTGAGCAATATTTAAAGTTTTTGTCGACTTAATATTTGAAAATATAATTACAAAATACACTAGAGAATTATCACTGCAGTACGAAGCAAAAGTCAAATGAGGTTGGTCCTTATACATCTCACGTATGGGCATGCTTATGGTTCCTCTCTTGCGATTCGATTCCGATCGATTTTAAATTTATCGAAATTGGAATCGATTCGAACCGTGTTGAAAATCAATTCCGAATCAGTTCCGATTCTAAAATTTTAATTTTGGAACAAATTCAATCCGGACCGATTTCGAACCGATTCCGAAACGGTTCCGGATGAATTCCGAAATGGTTCTGGATCATCTTCCTCAAATTTGAACTTTCAAATTCATCTAATGTACTGGTGATTCTATTCTTTTTTTCTATTGTAAAATAATTTTATAGATATGTTAACATGCTAAGAATTTTCAATTTTAAATTTGCAACCGAAATTAGATCTAAATTGAAATTAGAATCGATTTCGAAATGATTCGAAACTGATTTCGAAATCGATTGAAACCGAATTGAACTGGAATTAGAACGGTTCCGATTCGATTATAGAACTAATTCATTTAAATTGATTCTGATTTCAAATTTAACTGATTGATTCCGATTAGATTTCAGATCGAATCAATCCGTTAAACATGCCTACTCACTGTTGGTGCAATCGGCCCAGGTCACGATTGACCAGGACTCGAGTTTGACTCGAGTGATGTTTTGATGTTTGACAAAGTATGTTTGACAAAGTATGTTAGACATAGGTTTGACATTGATGTTTGACAGTAATGTCGGTTAATATGTTGGGGAGATTGTTTATACAATCGACCCAGGTTATAATTGACTTGATGGTTGACCAGGGTTGACCATGTGATCATGGAAAGTCCAAGCATGGTCTTGGCAAGGTAAAGTCTAAGTCATGGGTACTTGGCAATGTAAAGTCTAAGTGGGACACTTGGCAATTGGGAAAGTCCAAGTCTTGAGCACTTGGCATGAGAAGTCCAAGCATGGGTCTTGGCAAATGAGAAGTCCAAGCATGGGTCTTGGCAAATGAGAAGTCCAAGCATGAGTCTTGGCAAATGGAAAGTCCAAGCATGGGTCTTGACATGGAAAGTCCAACATGGGTTGGCAAGGGAAAGTCCAAGCTTGAGTCTTGGCATTTGAGAAGTCCAAGGGGATTGATATTGGCGGCGTAAAGTCCAAGCGGAGTCTTGGCGGCGTAAGCCCAATGTGCCTTGGCGGTGTAGACATCGTTAGCATGACATAGCCGATGGAAGCACCTGGAAGCTAGCGCGATGGATGAACAAGTCATGGATGACTTGGAGGGATCTGAGAGGCGTGAGGCTGATGGAGGTGGCTAGAAGGCTTAGGTCTAGGCTAAGGGTGGTCTAGCAAGTATGGGGGCACCATACTTGGGTTAAAACCTCATTCTTGAGGTTGGCAGTCGACCGCATTATGGCCGTTCGACCGCCGTGAGTCGACGAGTTCGACCTTGCCCGGTTAATGAAAATGCCACAGCGATGATCGCTCATTACGCCGATCGTGGTAGCTCTGCGATCGGCCGCTAAGGATGGCGATCGGCCGGTCAGTGTCGAGCGAGCGCTCCGTAGCCGGAGGCGGTCGACTACGGGCGTTAGCGATCGGCTGCCAATATTGGCGATCGGCGCCAAGAGATCCGCTGGAGTTTTTCAGTGGATCGAGCCGTTGTCTCACGACAGCGATGGCATCGATCGGACCGGTGACTTATGGCGGTCGGTGATAGCGCGGAAATCCGGTCGCGCGCAAGGATAAAAGGAGCTCGGCGGGAAGGATTTAGGCATCGGTTTCTTGAGGCTTTTAGGCGATTTGCTGCAAATCAGGGTCTCCAAGTTGACATCAAGCAACCAAGCGATCAAGCATCCAAGAGCATTTGTAAAGTGTTTTCTTTACTTGTATTGCTTTGTATTTCATTGTCTTAGCTTGTAGCTTTTGATTATTGTTGTAATCACTATTGTACGAGGTTTCTCCACCTCCGGATTGTTCCGAGAAGGAGTTATTTGATAGTGGTGTGTGATTGGCATCGCTAGGGCTCATTTGAGCCCGATCCGTGGAGTAGGAACCGGTTCGGTTCCGAACCACGTTATATCGTGCGTGTTGTGATTGTATCTTGTTATATTTATTTGTTATTACTATTCCGCTGTGCTAACAAGATTGTAGACGATCAAACGCGAAAGAATTCCATCATCGTACGTCATCTACGCTATTCACCCCCCCTCTAGCGGTGTCAAATCCCCAACAAGTGGTATCAGAGCCCGGGGCTCTTCTACGGACTAACCGCCGGGAGCTAAAAGGCTAGAGGGAAGATGGAATTCCAAGACAAGCTTGGATGGGACATTAACACACCGGTGCCCTACACCCTATACGGACGAGAAGGATTCAATTCTTGGAAGGGAAGAATTGAGGATTTTATTATGATGAGAGATTTTGAGGAATGGTCCATTTTGATGGATGGATTTGAATATCCAAGAGGACCAAGAGGTGGATTCCTCAAAAAGAAGAGGTGGACCGAAGAGCAAATTCAAGCATCCGAGAAAAATGATAAGGTGATAAAATTTTTAATTGATTTAATACCTAACAATATCTTGTGTATGTTAGGTAATTATGTAGATGCTAAAGAGTTATGGAGCCAAGTGGCAAAGCTCCATGAAAATTCATCATCGGTTCAAGAAGAAGAAGAAGAGGAGTTTTCACCATCAATTCAAGAAGATAAGGAGGGTGAAGAAGAGATCATCCTCACAAGGAAGTGAGGATTCGGAGGTTGATAGGGAATCAACATCCGGATCGGAAGATGTGGAGGAAGTGGAAGAAGCATCCACCTCAAGGATTGAGGGAGGAGAGAACTTCCATACCGAGCAACAAGAAGAAGCTTCAACATCCAATCAAGATGAGAAGCTCAAAATACAACTCCGGCACCTACCACCGAACTAGGTAACTCAAACACATCAATCTCAAATAAAAATAATATTATGTGTTTTGAGTGTAGGAATTTGGGCATTACAAGAGCAAATGCCCAAAGAAGATTAGGAAAGCTCCACCGCTCCAAAAGTTAAGGATGCCGTTCCCCAAATATCAAGAGCAAGGAGCATATCATATGCTTCAAGTGCCGACAAACCGACACTACTGAGTCAATGCAAGAAAGGGGAGAAAAAGGCCCAAAATGGAGCATCACATGTAGGGAGCTAAGGCAAACCCTAGGGTAACTTCTAATTTTGCTCCTTCTTCAATTTATAAGCAAAAGCATGCTAGGGATTTCAATTCACTTGCAATTTATGAAAAGCATGCTAATAGGAACAAGTATTTTTGCTTAGGAGCTAAGAATGTCTACTTAGATAATAGGGAGAAATTTGGGACTAATGTCCCTAAAAACAATTTATCTAAGGATAAACCTAGGTCAAATAACACTAGACCAATGTTACCTAGGAGACCATTAGAAAGGTGCAAGAGCACCTAGGGTTCAATCCTAAGTGGACTAGGCATATGCCTAGAAAGTCCCATGCCCATGATTTAAATCAAAATTCTAAAATTGGGCAATTAGAATTAGAAAACCAAGCCTTGAGGTCAAGGCTCGAGAAATTGGAAAAGACCCTCAAAATTATGCAAAATCAAATGCAAGGGTCTATTGGTCAAACTCCTAGGTCAAAATCTCAAAGTCAGCATTTAGGACCTAAGAGTCAAAAGTCAACCAAAGGCAAACAGGTTTGGAACAAACCTAAGCCTAAGGTGGCTTACCATAGTGTTCCATTTGACTATGGAACACAAACTAGGTCTAGGAAGACCAAGGTCAATAGGGAAGTCATCCCTAGAGTTGACCAAAGGGTGTGCCTAGTGGCTAGGGTTTCTAGGAAACCTAAGGTGGCCACTAAGAAGGTTGTTAGGGAGGCAATCCCTAAGGTTAACCTAGGCAAGACCCAAATGACCAAGGCTAATAAGCCTAGGAAGGTCATTAGGAAGGTATCTAGGGAAGTTATCCCTAAGGAATACCTAAGTAACCCTAGGAGTTCAAATCGTTTTTGGGCTCCTAAGAGCGTGATTGATTCACGCTAAGATGGGTTTAGGGTGTGCCAACCTTGATTGGATGGGTAGTTAACTCAACCATGGCAAAGGTGGCATTTTGGGTCATTTTCAAGGTTATAGTTACCTTGGGAATGTGGTTTGATTTTAATCCTAAAAGATTTTAGGATGTGCCAATATTAGTTATGAAGTTTGATAAAATGATCATTTTGGCACAATTTAGGTTTAGAGGTTGGTGTGCCATTTTAGGTTTTTGACACACTAGGAAGATTAGGTTAATATGACAAAATATGTTTAATCCCAACAAATGGCAATTAATATTAAAATTTAGGTGTTATTATACCTATATATTTTATATGCCATGATTTGTTTGCCATATGTCATGACATGACATCATGTTTACTTTTATCATCTAAATGTCATGATCATGCTTAGGATTAAGGTATTAAATGTCATGTGTTTTTAGATTTCATCATATGCCATGACATCATGATCATTGGCCATGATTTATTTTTCTATCATTATGCCATGATCATTTTCATGCATCTAAATTGATTAAAATTGATTTAAGGACTATGGCATGACTTGGAGTCCCATTTATAAGGGAATCAAGTAGAGTTGCCTTAGAAAAATGCATGAAACCCTAGTTTAGGGAGAACAAAACCCACATCTCACATCCAATTGATATGTATGTGTTTTTATACACCCTAGATACATGTGAGATGCTAGGATATGAGTTGAGTTCAAGGTGCATAGTTTTTGCATCTAGATGAACTAAAACTCATCTAATTTTATTAGTGGATCATTGGGAAAGCTTGTGTACAAGTCATGTACATAGAGCCCAAGGAATGTGATCCAAAATAGGTTTTCAAAAACATTTTAAATTCATTTTGAAAAACCTTGGTGAAGTCTATCTTTTGATAGCAATCACTATTGATGAAGTTGATACAAAATAGGGCCAAAACATTGAAAATTTCAATGGTTTTGAGTTTTGTATCAAACTCACTATTTTATGGGTAAAATAATTTTAAAATATTTTTCACCTATTGTATTTCTTATAAGTAATGTACGTATTAAGTTTCATGAATTTTCAAAATACGTAGAATTACTTATGCATTTTCAAATTGATCGATATGAAATTCGAATTTCACTACCGATGATCGCCACTTGGTGGCGATCGGTGATGAGAGTGGCAATCGATCGACATTCTTGTCAGAGTCGATCATTATGTCTCGATTTCGGGTTAACAAGGTTTGTTTAGCCCGTGTTCAATGATGATAAAGGTTCCTAACCTCTAACCCTAGGATATGCTTTGGGAAGCATTATGAAGGGTGAAAATCCATTGGATATGGATTAGGAGTTGTGTTAGGTCAAAGTATCAAATTTATGGTGAGTAAAAGTTCTATGTTGAACTTAGAACCTTAATTTTGATGGTTTAGAGTTCCTATTGGCTTAGGGGCTTTCCAAGGACATTGTTGGTGCAATGGTCAAGGGAAAAGCCTTTAGGGAGGTATCCATCGTGGGATGATGGATGTTTTTTTTTTGGGAGAATGTTATCAATTGAAAATTGATGGGTGTTTGATACCCAATTTGGAAATTGGGAGAGTGCCTCTCTTGAGTGATATGAGACTTATCACTAGGAAGATGGTAGGCATCCTAGGTATTTTTTGATCAAGGGGGAGATTGTAAGATCTCATTGGGACATGAGACATTGACCTCCTTGGAGAAAAAACCTTTTTGATGTTAGTCAAAAAGGGGGAGAATGTTTGGGGGAGAACATTTGATTTACTTTTTCACTTAAATGTTTGGGGGAGAACATTTGGTGAGTGTTTACCAATTTGGGATAATTGGTAAGGGATTTGAGTTAGTGTTCTAACTCATGGTTTTATTTGGTTCTTGTCAAACATCAAAAAGGGGGAGATTGTTGGTGCAATCGGCCCAGGTCACGATTGACCAGGACTCGAGTTTGACTCGAGTGATGTTTTGATGTTTGACAAAGTATGTTAGACATAGGTTTGACATTGATGTTTGACATTAATGTCGGTTAATATGTTGGGGAGATTGTTTATACAATCGACCCAGGTTATAATTGACTTGATGGTTGACCAGGGTTGACCATGTGATCATGGAAAGTCCAAGCATGGTCTTGGCAAGGTAAAGTCTAAGTCATGGGTACTTGGCAATGTAAAGTCTAAGTGGGACACTTGGCAATTGGGAAAGTCCAAGTCTTGAGCACTTGGCATGAGAAGTCCAAGCATGGGTCTTGGCAAATGAGAAGTCCAAGCATGGGTCTTGGCAAATGAGAAGTCCAAGCATGAGTCTTGGCAAATGGAAAGTCCAAGCATGGGTCTTGGCATGGAAAGTCCAACATGGGTTGGCAAGGGAAAGTCCAAGCTTGAGTCTTGGCATTTGAGAAGTCCAAGGGGATTGATATTGGCGGTGTAAAGTCCAAGCGGAGTCTTGGCGGCGTAAGCCCAATGTGCCTTGGCGGTGTAGACATCGTTAGCATGACATAGCCGATGGAAGCACCTGGAAGCTAGCGCGATGGATGAACAAGTCATGAATGACTTGGAGGGATCTGAGAGGCGTGAGGCTGATGGAGGTGGCTAGAAGGCTTAGGTCTAGGCTAAGGGTGGTCTAGCAAGTATGGGGGCACCATACTTGGGTTAAAACCTCATTCTTGAGGTTGGCAATGATCGGCATTATGGCGGTTCGATCGCCGTGAGTCGACTTGAGTTCGACTGCCAGATTAAGTGAAAATGCCACCGCGCCATCGCTCATTGCGGATCGTGGTGGCTCTGGCGATCGCTGAGGATGGCGATCGCCGGTCGAGTGTCGAGCAAGCTCCGTAGCCGATTGGCGGTCGACTACGCGTTAGCGATCGGCCAATATTGGCGATCGCGCCAAGAGATCCGTTAGAGTTTTTCCAACAGTGGATCGAGCCGTTGTCTCACGACAACTGGGCATCACCGACCGGGTGACTTATGGCGATCGATAGCGGAAATCCAGTCGCGCGCAAGGATAAAAGGAGCTCGGACGGGAAGGATTTAGGCATCGGTTTCTTGAGGCTTTTTGGGGCGATTTGTCACGCAAATCGTGGTCTCAAGTTGACATCAAGCAACCAAGCGATCAAGCATCCAAGAGCATTTGTAAAGTGTTTTCTTTACTTGTATTGCTTTGTATTTCATTGTCTTAGCTTGTAGCTTTTGATTATTGTTGTAATCACTATTGTACGAGGTTTCTCCACCTCCGGATTGTTCCGAGAAGGAGTTATTTGATAGTGGTGTGTGATTGGCATCGCTAGGGCTCATTTGAGCCCGATCCGTGGAGTAGGAACCGGTTCGGTTCCGAACCACGTTATATCGTGCGTGTTGTGATTGTATCTTGTTATATTTATTTGTTATTACTATTCCGCTGTGCTAACAAGATTGTAGACGATCAAACGCGAAAGAATTCCATCATCGTACGTCATCTACGCTATTCACCCCCCCTCTAGCGGCGTCAAATCCCCAACACTCACGTCTATACAATAAAAAAATTTATATTTGATAGTCACTGACTAAGTGTTAGGCTTGAATTGGATGCTCAATCTTACCTTTACAAATAGAATATAATTTCGGTATTTGATAATCTTATCGAGACGACGCTATTGTAGATATATTTTTTAAATTTATTTTGATCATGAATAAAAATATTTCAAATTGAATCGATCAATTTCGAAATTAATTATACTCAAAACTTGGTATATGTAAAGGTGAGCAAAAATTCAATTAAATCGAATAACTGATCGAATCAAATTTTTTGGTTCGATTTATTTAGAAATTTATTTATTTTTATAAAATATCGATTTAATTGATTAATTCGACTCGATTTAACCGATTAAATTGAACTACAGTTTATTCGTCGATTGATTAATATAAATCAGTCGACTGATTGTCTCGAGCCTCATAATCTCCATCATCATCGATTAATTGATATTTCACATCAATCGACTGATGATAAAAAATTCGGTATATTTAATTTTCAATCTAAGTAATTGATTTTTTATCAGTTCGATTTGTTCAATCTTATTAAAAAGTTTGATCGATTCGATTTATTAAAAAAAATAATTTATTCGATTTTGATTTAATCGATTCAATGGATTCGATTATTAATGAATTGCTCATCACCTCCTCTGGGTACATCTCTAGGTACATAGTGCATAAAAAAATAAAAAACAAGGCTTTAATTTCTTCCGTGCCTCGTCCTCCGTGCCATTTTGCTTTACGCCCAGTTTACTTGAAAGCGCTGAAAGGAAAATAAAAGAAAATTTTCCTCGGTACTCGTCAGTCCATTGTTTACCTCATTAAAATTTTATGAGGGAAGAGAAATTTAATTCATCAGCAGACAATTTTTTTACCAAAGTTGATCAATGCTAAATCGGACAGAAACCAACGGATGGAAAATAAAAAGACACAAATACCCTTTATTTACTTACAAAATTACATATTATATATAATGAAGCAGGGCATGTGCCTCTTCATTTATGCTTCCTTTCACCGTTCTTGTTCAGTTGCTCGAGCTCGATTCTCCTCCGTCATTTTGCAACGAATTTATGATTTGAGAAATACTTCTTCTTGCTCCCAGGGCAATGGCGCGTCGGTAAGAGTTTGGGGGATCTCTGGAGCAAGCCATGGTTCGATCCCTGCCGACTGCAGCTTGCGGAGGGAATTCCGCCGTTTTCCACTCGCTTGCGGGTTGCGAAGGCGGGTTCCCGTTTATCAGCGGGTTGGTGTGGGGTGCAGATCCTGATTGGCGTTAAATCCCTCACGGCGACTTGATGGCGTGTCTTCCTGATTTACCTTTGTGGGCCGATGGAGACTCTTCGGAGGCCGTGGGGCAGGACCGGTTCGCCAAGTGGACTAGTCGGGCGAAGCTTGGATACCACTTGTAAATCAAAAAAAAGAGAAATACTTCTTCTTTTTTATATTTTGTTTGATTTTTTTACCCAAGTTTTGCAACTTCACACTCTTAGATAACAAAAAAATAAAGTTTATTCCTTTTTAAGCAATCGTTCTGTCCTCAAGCAGAGCTCGCTTCATCCCTGCCTCCCTTAACAACAATTAAAAACCTATATTTAGTTTTATTTAATAGTAGTTTAGAATAAAGTTGATTCTTCATTCGTTTTAAATTGATTCCTTTGATGCTCTTTATCTAAATTTTTTTTAACAACTGATTTTTTTTTTCATAACATGTTTTTTTTAACAAATTGGTTTGGAAGTTCTTTTTAATAAGTTTTGATAATTATCTTTTATTTTACAGTAATTTATTTCTTTGATTTTTTTTACAATAATCTATATTATTATTGTTACTCTTTATACAGGTTAATAAAAAAGAGTGGGATAATAGTGAAAGAGATGATCAAAATATTAATTCTTATTATGAGGAGAATAATAGTAGTTCGGATGGAGTTCGGATGATGAAGTTTTTATAAATAGGAATTGTGTAATTATTTTTTGGATGATACTGAAGGATATGAGAAAATATATAGATAGAGGTTTGACAGAGAGTACTGACCAAAAAGATAATATTCGACGTATTTTATTGCACAATCTTATGACTTCTGTCGACGCATGCCATAGTATTCTTAGGATGAGTTTGGATGGTTTTAGACGCTTGTGTGAAATATTAAAGCAGAACAAGAGGGTAAAAGACAATAGGAATTCAAGTGTTGAAGAAAAGGTTGCTAAATTTTTATATTTGCTTGGTCATGATGTTAAGAATCGAGAATTGAGTTTTTTCTTTCGTCGTAGTACAAGGACTACCAGTAATCACTTTCATGAAATTTTAAAAGTCATTATTGGCCTTCATGCTGTATTTATAAAGCAACCAAATGGATCTGAAATTCCTTCTCTTATAGAGAGTAGTAACAGATTCTACCCTTACTTCAAGGTATTCCTTTTTTTTTATCATTTATACTTTATAAGTTTTGTAATGTACTTTGTAGCCACATATGTCAATTGTCTCTCAATTGGGGGATTGTGTTGGTGCATTAGATGGAACTCATATGCGTGTTAAGGTATCTGATGTAGATGCACCTCGATATAGAGGAAGAAAGGATTGACCAACTACCAATGTATTAGCTGCATGCTCTTTTGATTTGAAGTTCACATATGTCCTAGTAGGATGGAAATGAACTGCATCTGATTCTCGAATCATCAAAAATGCCCTATCTAGACGTGATAAATTAATAATTCCACATGGTATCTAGTTTACAAATAATGTTCATTAGTGGACAATATTTTTGCTTGTAAATATAACTAACTTATATCCTTTGATTTGATGGTAGATAAATATTATTTAGTTGACTCTGGATTTATGTTGAAGAGAGACTTGATTACTCCTTATCAAGGAATTCGTTATCACTTAAAAGAATATTTGAGATGTGGCCCTACAAATGCAAAAGAGGTATTCAATTTTCGACATGCATCTCTTCACAATGCAATTGAAAGAGTTTTTGGAGTTCTAAAGAAGAAATTTCCAATTATTGCTAGTGGAACAGAACCTCATTATGAAATTGACATTCGTACAGATATTATCTTAGCATGTTGTATTCTTCATAATTTCTTAATGGGGGTAGATCCAGATGAGGGGTTAATTAATGAAGTGGATCGTGAATTGAGTGCAAATTCCAATAATAAAGTGAGTTGTAATGAAAAACAAGACAATGACCGGAGAGGAGGGAGTATGATTAGGGATAACATAGCTAATGCTATGTGGTTAGATTACAATATTGACTAAGAAGGTTTTTTTGGATCTATTAGAAATTATCATGATATTATGATATAATATATTGATTATGTGTGACTCTTTAATGTACTGCTTATATGCTAACAATGTTTGATTCAAACAATGTAATGTATTGAATATGTTATTTGATAAATTTTAATACTAGATGTTCATCTATTAGATTTTAATTTTTTGTATATATAAAATTTGCTTGTTTGTCCGATATTATTATACTTGAATGTTTACAATTGTGAAAAGTTTTTTTTTTCATAGTCATGTGTATATTTTATGCAGGTGTTGATTATGAATGAGTACACCAACTGAACAAGTTAAGAAAGATGTAATTAAGTGGACTGAGGAGATGGATAAGATCTTTATAGATGCTATGATAGAACAACAAGTTAATGACAATCGAGTAGGTGACACTTTCACATCTACTGCATACAAAGATATGGTTGTCATTTGCAGTGAGGAAATTAAATTCCCATTGACGAAGGATAATTTGAATAAGAGAATAAAAACATTAAAAAGTCACTTCAACTCTTGTTATGATTTATTTAAGAATGCAAGTGGAGTGCAATGGCATGGTGAGAGTAGAAGATTTAAGGCTGAGGAGGAGGTTTGGAAGCAACTTATTGATGTAAGTATTAATAATAGATATTTATTTATATTTAGTCATTTTAATAAACTATTGTATTTATAATTATGTTTAAATTTCTATAGGCTAATCCATTAATCAAGAAGTGGAAATATACCCATATACCTCATTATGAGAAGTTGTTAGAGTTGTTTGCTCATGATAAAGCAAACGGTCAAGGAGCTTCCACTTCCACTGAAAGAAATGTTGAGATTATTTTAGAGGAAGAACAAAGGGATCTTGGACTAGATGATGAACATGAGAGTTTTGAAGTGATCTCTGATAGTCCACCATTTAATGAGCAATCAAGGAAGAGAAAGTGTGCATCTATTGATTCATATGGAAGTAAGAAAAATTCAGTCATCGACATTAATATCAAGGAAGTTGTTGCTGCAATTGATCGTTCAAATTCAGTTATTGAAAATAAGTCATTTCACCAACAAAAGGTTAACGAGAAACTCTACAAAGATCTAGTCTATGCTGGTGTTCCTGATAAACATATACTTGGTGCGTATCTATTCTTGGGAGAGAACAAGGAAAAGATGATGCTTTTCATGGGATGTCCACCGGAGAAGAGACTTGATTTTCTAAAGATTATGTTTCCTTTTTGATTTTGACGGGCTATGTCAACATGAATAGTCACATTTTGCAAGGTTTAAATACAGATGAAAGTAATATTTTGGGTAGAAATTACAAACTTTGTTAGCATTAAAAATATTTTGCTAGTTTTTTGAGAAGTGTAATTATCGTTCTGCCTTGGATGCGTCAATTACAAAATATCATTACAAACTTTGCTATTTTGGAATACAAAATTGAATTCCCGTTGAATTTTAAGTTACGTACTAACTTATAATTCATTGTTTTAGTTTTTTATTTTCCGTTGAAACTGAGCTAGTTTCGGAATGTAATTGATCTTTTTATATTTGTTATAAATTCTTAACGATAGAAACCATAAAACAACAACAAACTTCTAACCATACAATCGTAACAAATTTCTTTATTTTTTTAAAATAAAAATCAATTTACATAACTCGGGTTTGTTTATAATTAATGCAATTTTAAGTTTCTGATTTTTCAAAATTTAAAAATGACTCGGGTTTGAAAAGCTGATTTTTAAATAAAAATCATAAAATTCTTTATTTCTTGTATTTTTACTGCAAAGTCACGTTTAATTTTAAGTTTTTAATAAAATTAGTCATAATATTATACCTAGAAATAAAAATAAACAAATTGTGTTGAGAAGGATAAGGTATTTTGGACAATAAACAATTTAATCTTCTTTTCATTTATAGAAGTAAACCGTTTAAAGTATTAATTTTATTCACTTTCCTTAATCAAAGTAAACAAGCACATTAGACTGAGGATTCCTTTCCCTTTCCATATCCCTATGTTTGTTTCATCCATCTACCATCCACTCTTTCAGGTAAACAAAGCATTAATTTCATGATCACTTGATCGATCCCTTTACGTATGCTAAAGCGCTAGTAAATTGCATCTTCTTCGTGACTTTTGTATGGACTGAAATGGTACAAATAGTCTTTGCTAAAGAATCAAACATTGATGATAAAATTATTCTAAAGTTATAAAAAATTTTAAGATGTCTATCTTCAATCATATTAGTGTTTACATACAAATGATCCTCATAATTTATCTTTCTTTATTTAACTATAAAATCAATCATGAAAAAAATCCATATAATAAACGTATAATCTTTTGTCTCAAGGAATGGTAGACGTAATAAGTAAACGAGGAAGAAGCACACATTTCAATAGATGATGAGCATCGTCGAACTAAAATTAAATTTAATTAAAATTAAAATTAAAATAAAATATAGAAAGGATAAATGCATTGGATATGATGTAATTGAGGAATTAAAGCACAGCTAATTGTTTATCTATCTCTCACGAGTTGCTGAGTTGAATTCCCTTATAAATGACTCTTTTAATTATGATATTTTAGAAAATACTTTTAGGTCCTGAACGGACGTCCCATTTGTCCTGGCCCATAACTAGCCTTACGTATGTAGATAGTGACGATACAATCGTACATGTAATGCGATGGGAGAACTTAAATGAATCGTCGTGTGGGACCAGATGTTGTCAGTTTTTATGGTTCAAAATTCAAGGGAGAATTCAAGATTTTATATTGGGGGCACAAACTAAAATATAATAATGTTAATTAAAAAAATAAATAAATAAAATTTTGATAATATATATATAGTGAAAAATAATAATCATGAACCCCTAAATATCTCTAGATCCGGCCTTGGTTCAAATCCTTTGATCGGTATATACGTGGTTGGTTGGAAAATGATGATTTTATAATAGTATTTTAGTTATTAAATAATAGTCATCAATTGATAAATATAAATAAATAATTTTTAAATAAATAGAGATAAATTTCTAGAGATTTTATCCTCCTGAATTATCAATCGATTCTCTTCTTTGTATTTACCATATGAGATTCTGATTTACCTCTTCCATTGATAGAGACAGACAGAGGGGATTATTAATATGATGATTCTATATTTTTTTAATAGTTAAATAACATAAGATTTCCAAATAGAAATGAATTGCACTCGGGACACGATGCAACGGTAAAACAATACTATATTTTATAAATTAATGTTATTTGATTTTTTTTAGGCAAATTCGTTTATGAGACAGATGACTCTCAGTTGAGTGCAAATTGGAAGCTTATTTTAATATTGAATGGAGTATATCTATCAAACTTATTCTATAGGAACGATACGACTATATCGTCAGACTTATCTATATATTAAATAGGATTATTTTTTTTTATTTATTTTGATGATCGATGATGATCTCGACTAAGGATTATTTAACACTTTGTATAAATTTATAAAACTGAATCAATCATCTTTAAAATTATTTCGGTCGAAGAGTTGAATATATGATGTCGATAAAAAAAAAAGATTGTTTATTATCCAAAATCAAGATCATGCTCTTGCTCCGTCTTTTATTTTTATTATCCTTGGTCAAGAGCGTTTCATATTGGAAACATATCAAAAAAGGGACCTTTCATTTTAAATATTCTTCTTAAATTATTATACCATGAGACAATTTTAACCCAAAAAAAAATCCTAAATAATTGTAGTTAAAATTGCTCTGGTATTAATCAAAATTGTTTTACGATACGAGTTTTCTGATTGGTTTAGAACATTTTTAACTCTATCTTTCCAATTGTTAATATTTCAATTAGACTTATTTTATAAGCTTCTAGACTATAGGACCAACTGATGTAACGGTGAATTTTATTTTATAATTTAAAAGTTACGAATTCAAATTTTGAAAATAATCTATTATAAAATAGAATAAAATTGTATAAGATATATCCTATATTTAAGTCTTATGATCCGATTAATTTTAAAGGTGATCAATCTGACCTTACGAAAATTTTTCATTGCAATCGGAGTGAATCGGAGAAGTATAATTGGTACTTCGATGAACAATTTAATATCACAAGTGGATCGATATATATATATATATAATGCGAGGACTCATTTGATTTTTATTTACACTACGTATTCAGTATTCAGTTCTTTGAAGCCACTAATCCTAAGGGTCATAAATTCTATACCATATAAAATTTTCATCAGCTATTAAGATAAATTTAGAAGTACTTACAGTAGTAGGCGATTCATCAATTTAACATTCTAAATTTTTCATCTCACTAAAAGAAAATATTCTATGATATATCGTAATTGAAAATCGAACAATGGATATTTGAAAAACTAGTACTGTGAAAATGCACTAAAGCCCAAGGCTCACTTGATTTTTTTTTTCTAATTGATACTATATATATTAAGTCTTTAGCTTGACTAATTTTGAATGTGATCGATTTGATCTCATAAAAATTTTTCATATACGGTAGCCTCGAAGTTACTTGACATTACTGAGTTGAATAAATTATTTAAATTTAGTCCTTTAAGTCTATATCATTCCTTAGTTCGAACAATGACCGTTACAGATGAG
The DNA here is from genome assembly GCA_025175895.1 of Wurfbainia villosa. Lineage (NCBI taxonomy): Eukaryota > Viridiplantae > Streptophyta > Magnoliopsida > Zingiberales > Zingiberaceae > Wurfbainia > Wurfbainia villosa. The sequence goes on along the minus strand of JAKLTH010000299.1, from coordinate 3,667,613 downwards.
AGCCTTTTTATTGTAACGCGGTCACTGTTGGCGATCGGTGACTTATCGTCGATCGTCGCTGTTGGCGGAATTGGTGACTTATTGTCAATCGTCGCTGTTGGCCGTCGTTACTCACTGACTTCACCACTGGGTTTTGCTTCTCAGATTGAACTCTGACCTCCAGATAGATTAAAGTTTATGAATCGCAGAACCGTGATCCTTGATCACGGTTACCGTGATTCATAAACTTTAGACTTATCCCTGAGGTCTGTAATCAATCCTGGGAAGGCAAAACCCACTTCCAGTGGACTCCAGTGTGAGTAACGACGGCCAACAGGGCGACTACCGACCAACAGGGTCACCGACCGCAACAGTGCCAATAATCCATAAGGACACCAAAACCAAATACAAAATCAATCTCCAGTCCTCTAACCAAAATATCCAAATCAAAACTTTGGATATTTAAAACTCAATGTGAAATTTCAATGTGAAATTTAAAACTTTCATTCGAATTCAAAAATATTATGTTATTTCTGATCAACGAATAAAAAAATATAACCCTCTATAATTCATTTCTATTTATCATTATCAAGAGATCGATGATGATGAGATATAAGTTGAATAGATGTACATCGACAGACAGGCAACAAAGTGATGATTGTGAGTACCATCCATGATCCAGATTAAACTTTCTCCTGTTCACCTATCACAGAAATCTAAAACATAACTTATACACACTCAGAATTACTCTTACTAACTATGATGACTTGCATCGATTGGATTTTCATCAATTCTCCTTAATGTACATCAAAGTATTTGCAAGCGATCTTTGTTCTCCGTAGCCGTATTCCACGACAATTCGATTGCCACACTGTTGTAAGAGCAGGAGAGGCCTGAACTCCCCCGCCCCAGGAAAATAAGTTGCAAAAATGGGAATAATCCATAGCACAGTGCAATCTATGCACAAAGGAGCTCAAAGAAAACTGATTATCAGAGAGGAACACACAAATCTAGCTTTAAGAGTCGAATGGCATTCACCTAGCTCCTGCCGATTTGTCTCGGCGGCGATCCTGGCACGTAAGGCTGGAAAAGGGTGACGGTGGGAGTTGGGTCGTATTGCATTATGTCGGCAGCTCGTTCAAACTCCTCCCTTAGGATTTTGATACTGTACTTGTCGACTACCCGACCAAGGTCGTGCGAGATGTTGAACGGGTCCTCGATGCATATTAGGTGACGGTCATTTCCAATTCGCCGCGTCCAGTCCTTTGCTTGCTTACTGAAAGTCAAAACAATAATATTAGTGGAGGAGACATGAAGCCAACTGAGTCTTCTCTGGCAAATGATGTATTGGAGGTAAAATAACAAGATGGATAAGTTTGAATGAAACATGAATTAGAAACGAAACCAGAGACGAAGATACAGATGAATGGAGAATCAAGAAATGAAGGGCCTGTAGAAAAGGAAAACTTCAAATTCTATCTGCGTTAGCTATACCGATACCCGGAATATCTACTTACAACCATAGAAAGAAATACTAAGCTAGACATTTAAAAACTCATGTCGAGAAAATAAAGAATGGCATTACCTGATGATGCTCCCTGTGCGAATAGATATAACATCATTTGTATAATCATGATGATATGCCCAGTAATGGAAGAATGCCCATAGCAATCTTGCAATGCTTTCCTTGTTCCTGATGCCGAAGCCGCGGAGCTTTACAATTTGATCAAAGTAGGCGCATTTGGTGTTCTCCACGGTGACACTGTAAGTTGTATTCATTGCCTGTCAAAAGGGTGCAAGTTTAGTCATCTTCAACAACATGCTTACAACAACAAGAACAACAACATTCAAAGCCTTTATCCCACTGAGTGGGATTGATCTTCTACTGCATGACTTAGTAAAACATAAATATCAAGATTTTAATGAAACAAAATTATGCAACAACGATATCTGCAAGACTTTAAGATCAAGTTACAAATAATGATTTTTCATATGGCATGTGTACTGACACACATACACACTAGAAATCATATTGATGGTCTAAGTATGTCGCTCTCTAGCCCTCATAAGAGCTCATTCTCTCGTCTTAAATAATAAACGATAACAATTTTTTTTTGTTTTTTGTAAATCGTATCTTGAACGCGGCCTCTGCGGAGAGAGTGCTAATCTAAGCCCAGCATTATCTCAACTTGATAACACAATTAACTTGAATAGGTTGGCTCTTTAAGGAGTTTTCGAACCGTATCCAACTAAAGTTAGGAAAAAACATATCTGGTGAATAAAGTATTAAGAATTGGCCCAAACTACTCCATCATAAGCCAACATCAAGTAGATTAGATATTGCATCAAACTAATAGGAGGCACATCAGAAACTGAATGATCTGACTAGAAAGGGCAAGGAGCACCTATGTGATACAATATTAGTAGTGTAAGAGCAGTTACTAGTATTCTGAAGTTCATATCGATTTGTATGTCAAGCAGTATTGGTTTCTACCCTAATGGTGCATGTCCCCTGGAATCGAACAAAACCAAAGATAAATTTTGTATTGGTGAATTTCTTAGAGAACCTACAGAGTTCGACTAACTGATGGCATATTAGAAAATCAAAAGAAGATAATAGAAGGGTTTACAGTGGAGGTGAAATTTCATTTTCGTCTCCTTCGGTAAATCATTTATTTCAATTAAACCAGTCACTGCTAAGTAGTTACAATTCATAGGAATTGACCTTTAATATTTTAAAAGAGTATAAAAATATATGAGGACCGTACATGCTAACACCAAAAAAAAAACGAAATTATGCTTCATACCTGCAAACAAGGAAGAATTGGAGGACTTTGTAGTTGCAGAAAGTGGATGCACATTAGCACGTATCTGGAAATAAACCACAGTCAATTATCCACATCCTATATTCAGCCAGTAGATGCTATAAGCTTATAATTGTGTATCAGTAGTGCAACTCACGCATAGCTAGAAAGTGTCCCTTGATATGTTTCATTGACACGACGAGATTTAGCCCAGTGTTTAACAATAAAAGCCAATTGTCGTAATCTTTCATCAACCTGTGCATAATCTTTCAGGAGCTTTGTGTTAACAACTGCTAAAAGGTTATTGATACAAACATCACATGAAAGACCAGTAACTGGATCCATCAACTTCACTATAGGAACCCTAGCATGAGTTAGTGCCTGCAAAATTAAGTAATTTTAAGAAAATTGTTATGACAATGGTCTACTTACATATCCTGTTTGAAAACAAGCAAATAAGCCAATTCATTCCAAAGACAACTAAAACAGCATAAGATAACAGAATCTAAGCTCTGTCCTTCAAGCAATAACACAATTGGTAGGAACCGATGACTCCTTTGCATAACAAATCAAAATGTTTTTTTCTACCCCAAACCTACACCATCATAGTTTTAAAATCCTCCAACAAAATGCAACAACTAAGGCTTATTGCTTATATCCATATTGGAATGAACAACAGAGAGTTTAACTTTTGAAGGTATGCATTGTGATGTAGTTGGTCTTGAGATACTGTGTTTTAGAGTGGGTGATTTAAAGATCCTGGTAAATTATGTAAAAAAAGGCATAATAATTAAATTGATATTTTGAGGATAAATAGATATCTTTAGAATATATAAGCATACACATTCTGTGACCATTTCTCATAGGACAAATTGCTGGGTATCCATGCAGGCATGTCTTTTTAAATGCCATATACATGAACTATGGTATATATCATGCATGGATCTCAGCATCTAAATTTAAGTAACCGGAGAATTCTGTTATCACATTTGATCTCCCCTTCTTTTCTTCTTATAACCTCTCTCCTTTGCTTCATGAGCATACAAATATATTGTCTCTCTAAATTTTTAGTCAATGTCGTTAAACAGGATCTACCTAGAATCCTTCATTCCCTCACTAGCTTCTTGCTACAGCCTACAGGACGTACAAGCAAGTAGCAGTACCAAAACTAGTGAAGGCGTTTCTTTCTTCCTCTTTCATCCAGTGAACTGGTTTAATCATCTATAAACATTATAATTAGGCCTGATTAAATTGCACCATTCCATTCAGGCCAATTAGGATGTGAATCTCATAATCGCAAATATAAGGATTATAACCATCATAGGACCTCATTGACAATGCTCTCCAAAAGATGCAGTTTCAGAATATGATGTTGTGATAGTTTTTTGGAAACAAATCATTAAAACTTGAGTATGAGTAAGGAGCACACGATGTATATAGGCATCAAACACATCCCATTATTAGATGGGAAGATAGCATTAAGGAGATCTAAGTGCCCGACACAATATACACTCACCAGGGTCTTGTTATGGCAACAAATCATTAACATGAGAAATATAATAAAAATAAATAACGATTCAAACAATGGTAGCACATGCATCTATATGAGAGAATACATGCAGGTTACCTGGACATTTTGAAAATTACCGGACTGTAGAATTTCAGCCAACTTCAACAGAATATCAGATTTGTTCAAGCCCCAATCATTGATTGCAAGGCAAACATCAATGTCACTTTTTGAGACACCAAAAGTGTTGGCGCATGATCCATAAAGATGCAGCTTAGCATCTGGCCATTCTCTGTACACCAAATTCTCTAGAGACAGGAATAACTTTTTCTGTTTGGCCTTTTCTTCCTCTGTAGGTACCAGAGACTCAAAAATTGAAAGAAAACTTGGAGTCATTGAATCAATGCCGTGGCGACATTGAATTGCCCTTTTCTGAATCCTCAGTCTCTGGCTTGATACATGATTTCCTCTATACAAGTCTAACCTTACATCCTGAAATAAAAAAATCTAAAATGTAATGACATTTGAAGTACAGTAAAGATCAAAAGGATAACTGCAATATGCTAAACTTAGGTTGAAAGAAGAATTAAAGCTCACACACCCCGTATATGCATTTTGTGAATCTCAATAATTAAATAATTTTGTGAAATACATTTAGCTAATCGAATACTTTAAGTCAGTACAAAAAAATGTTACATATCACCATCACAAGGTAACTCATAACTGTGATGCAGCAATTTGTGACAGAACAAATACAAGGAAAAGGCTCGATGTATGACTTAGCCACCAAAACTCTAAAATGCCAATACAAGTGACATCAATGGAACTAGGGATATTTATATAGCAAGAATGGCAAATTAGGAAACTTAAAATAGACACCTAAAAACTGTAAAAGGAAATTATTAAAATCCATATATTAATTATTCACTTAGTTTTTGTGGATTGAACCTAAACATTCATAATCATAGGACAAAACTGATGGCTCGAAATACATAGCAATATTTTTTTAAAAAAATAAAAATTTCAGAACATTAGCTTATGTTCAATATTTATTTTGTCGAACGAAGATTGAATTACATTTTACTTTTTATGATACGACATTGTAATGTAATAAGAAACTAGATTACAGTAAAGCAATATCCTAATTGTGTGCTCTGTGGAATCAACATGGTAATCTTAAACATCAGTATATTATGATTGCATCATCCCATCCATGAGCTCCTCACCATTCCTCAGCAGGATTTCAAACCTGACTGACTTAGTAACAAATGTACACCATGACCAAGTTAGATGAATAAAAATACATTTCCTTTCCTGAAGGTGATGCATGTATATCTTGTTCGCATTTAAAGCCTCTAGACAACTTACGCCTTGTTTGGATGGGGTGAGGGGAGGTTCATTAATGGAAGGGGAAGGGAGGGAAAAAACTTACACCCCAAATCGGGGTGTAAGAAAACCTTCTAAAAAGGAGTAAAAGTTACCCTTCCCTTCCTTTTCTCATCCCTTCCCAAACAAGGTTTAAAGTCTTCCCTCCCCTTCCCTCACCTCCTCCCAAACAGACCATTAGGAAATGAAAATTGCTCTTCAAACGAGAAATCGTACAGTCAAAGATGGTATGCAAAGCTCAAACTTCTGTTTGTATTATAATCTGAAAGAGGTAAGAATTATGCATTTGCCTCAACAACATCTTATCAAACCATACAAGACCCATCTATTTTGGATCAGCTATATAGATTTTATCCCTCCATTGGATCCTATACAAAGCTATCACTAATAAAACTATAATCAATTAGGTGTTGTCTCAGCCCACCCACTGCATATGAAGGCAATCGGAGCCTAGCCTTGCAACAAAATGGTTAAAACTCACGTTCACAGGGTTAGATACTTTAGGCACTGATTGAAGAATATTAAGGGCACGTATCATTAGAAGAATAAAGATTTGAAGTAACAATGAAAACAATGAGTAAGAGGCTAATCGTTGCAAGATATTCTAAACACAAATTAGATGATATGAGAAACTGCCACAGTAAACTAAAGAAGAAGTTATCTTTTGTGATTGTACGAAAGAAATATGCAGAGTTTAAAATCATAATAAACCATGCACAAACAAATATTGTGATTTACCTTCGAACTTGAAATGCTAGCAGGTGACACCATCTCTTTTACTTCAGCAGACACCGATGATCCCTCTTCACCTGGAGTTCTTCTTTCAGAGTAATTGTCCTCGATCTCCAGCTTCTGCATGCTAGTTAGTTCTTCAACAGTTTCATGCTCTGAATCCTGATCAGGTTCCTCAATATCCTTTTGTCCATAATTAGGCGGAAAGCTACCAAAAGTAAGCTCAGAGAGTGTCATATTCCGCTGCTTACTTTGCTCAAGAGAAGGCGTATACTCTCGAGTATTTCCAGATGACACAGTTCTTTGAGCATCTGCCATGAGTGGATGAATTGCACGATCGTCACGCCTCTGGCTACGGATTTCTTCCATATGAGCGTCAAAATGCTTGCCCCCTTGTTGTCGGTATGCCTGGTCTGTCTGCCTCCTTTGCCCCATCTTCATTGTAGGCCTCTGGAGTGTCGTACCCCAACTATTGTTCCCACGAGAAAACCCATTTGATCTCTCCGCTTGCACTTCTCCACGGTCTCTTGTCGCCCTGCCATCAATAACACTCAGGATGGCAGATCCAGTACCGACCTCAGTGGCGGCTCCGTCTGGTAACCTCTGGAACCCCGGTGGCGCACGCACGGAACTGCCACCACTTGGACCCTGAAGAACCGATTTCTGCCTGGCCGTCCCCGTGTGATCGGCAAGAATCGTATCACTCAGCAACTGACCATGATTTTGAGCAAAATCGTTTCTTTGGAGAGAACCGACAGGGGGTTGGAGGCCTCCCGAAGAAAAACCTAATCTTTGGTGATCGAAAGGAATGAACTGGCAGTTCCCGAAGCCCGCAGAGGCCCTAGCATCGCCGCTGGGAAGGAACCCTGGAGGAAAATTTCCAGGAGGCAACGATAAAGCAGGGGGAGGGAAGAGAAGGGGCTCGGATAGGTGGCCTCGCGGAGGAGGGCGAAGGGTCTCGTGGGGGAGGAACAGGTGGCTAGGCCCTACGGCGGCGACAGCGGGGTCGAAATGGTGCTGGGGGGCAGAGACGGATGCTCGAGCGGGTTGAGGCGTCTTCTGGAGGAGATGGAGGAGGAAGGCACCATCCAAAAGGGAAGGGGCCGCGGCGGAGGTGGCGGGGTTACCTTGAGACCCAGTGGCCTTGTCGACGGAAGAGGAGGAGGATAAGGCAGCGCCGTCGCGGCCGTCGGCCATCCGCCTTCCGTGCTCGGTCGGCGGCGGGAGGAAGATGGATTGGAGACGGGAATAGATCTCGAATCTGCCAACCGATCACCTTTTTTTTTTAAAGGAAAAAATAATTCGCTTTATTGCTTTTTTTAAAGCGACATTCGGGATTATTATTGAGCTCTAATTATTTTCCTCCTTTTTTTTTTTACTCAAATATTTTACTGTGCGAAAGGGGAAATTTCTCTCTCTTTCGTCAGAAAAAAAATATATATACCATCAAAAGTTGGAAGGGATCGATCCGTACTGATCATATTTAGTAGAGATTGCTCAAATATTTTAAAATTTTATTTTGTAATTTTTTTCCTAAATATAAAAGAATACATCAAAGAATAAGTGCATATCATTATCATTGAAATGTTTTAAGTAATTTACGGATCGATCCATACTGATCATATTTAGCCGGGATTGTCTCGGTGGAAAGGGACCAGTGACTAGTACATACAGAAAGTTATATAAATGGGCAACGAGTCAATCCTTCGTAAAAGTGAGGTTTCATCCCTCTATGCGCTAGTTACTAGTTTCAAATGACCAAAGATCCATCGTAATTTACCTCCCTTACGTTGACTCGGAGACGAGCTGGTAGGAGCTGCTAGGTTGACGGTTCCAACCTTTATACAAATATTTAGTAGGGATTGCTCAAATATTTTTCCTAAATATAAAAGAATACATCAAAGTAGACATGTTTAACGGATTGATTCGATCCGGAATCGAATCGAAATCAATCTATTAAATTCGAAATTGAAATTGATTCTGGAATCGAATTGGAAATGTTTCAATTCCGATTCGGTTCGATTCCAATCGGTTCGAAACCGTTTCGGAACCTATTCTAGTTTCGATTGGTAATTTAAAGATAGAAATTCTTAACATGCCAATATACTTATAAAAATATTTTGCGATAGAAAAAAAAAGAATAAAATCACCAGCACGTTAAATGAATTTGGAAGCTCAAGTTCAAGGAAGATGGTCCGGAACTATTTCGGAATCGATCTAGAACCGTTTTGAAACCGATTAGGAACTAGTTCAGATTAAATTAGTTCCAAAGTTAAAACTTTGGAATCGGACCCGATTCAGAATCGATTTTGAACCGGTTCGGATAGATTTCAATGTCGATGAATTCGAAACCGATCAGAACCGAACTGGAATCGATCAGAATCGGAACCGATAAACATGTCTACATCAAAGAATAAGTGCACGTGATCATTATCATTGAAATGTTTAAGTAATTTACGGACAAAATGACAATTTGGTGCATCAAATTTTCATATGGTATTAGAAAAGAATTTATTGTACATATTTTTATTTTATTTTTTAAAAAAATATTTAAGGATTCAAATTTGTAATTTTTATATTTTAAAATAATAATTTTATCGTTCATCAGATAATATCAAATATAATATAAATCGAAAATAAAATTTTATGAATTTTATATTGGGTTAGAAAAAATAGAGGATAGGGAAAATTTAAATGTAAGTAAAATTATACGAAGATAATAATTAATTTTATTTTTATTTTGATTATGGTCAAAGAAATTTATTTAAATAAGAATTAAAACTTTATTTATTTATATTTTTATTCAAATACATCAAAGTATACACTGCCCTATTTTTTTTTAAATAATATATATTTAAATTTGACTTTAAAAGCAAAGTATCTCTGGTTGATTTCGATAGAATTTTTTTTTATAATTTTTATTAATAAATAAATTTATAGGACAACAAATTAATCCTGGATTTCCAAATTTTTACATAATATTAATAAATAAATTTAAATACATATTATTATTATTATTTATTTTGTCACAAGGTTCTGAATAATTAATCTGGGCCGTTAATCCAAATTCCAACGTCTCATCTAAAAATCTTAATCCTTCCCACCACCGCGCCCCATGCGCACCGTTGCAGCGTCCATTTGTTGCGCCGCTCCGGCCATCTACGGACGTCTTCTCTCGTCGGACGTCGCCTCCCAAGCGGCGTTCGTCGATTCTGACCCTATAAACGGAGACCAACCCTGGAAATGGCTTCTTCACACAGTCACACGTGCAATTCGAGACTGTCGTATATCATCGGCGACATTAATGGCGGGTTCTTCTTCTTCTTCTTCGCCCATTAACTCTATCTTAAACCTATTCCACTTCCACAAGCTCGACCGAAACGTCTACGACCAGTTGCTCGCCCACGGCACCGACCGCGGCGTCGCCCGGAACGTCGTCGCCCTCCTTATCTGGCTCGACACCATCGGCCTCGACGTCCTCTCCTACCTCGACGACCACGCCAGCAACTCCTACGCCTTCCTCCGCCTCGTGGCCGAGGCAGAGTCCGTGCTCGACTGCCTCCGCCGCGACGTCCCTCCGCGCGACTCCGCCCTCGCCATCCCCGTCATCGCCTCTCTCTCCGACCAGCCCATCGACCTCGGCTTCTTCTACTTCAACCGCCACGACGCCGCCAAGCGCATAGCCGAGGTCCTGGCCGGCGCCGGCAGGGTCTTCTTCGACGACGCTCTCTACGCGTCCTTCCTACGGTACGAGGCGGCGGCCGCGGACGCCTGGCGGGGGAACGCCGCGCCGCCGCCGCTGCCACAGGAGCTGGCGAGGACATACGAGCTCGCCAGCACGATGATGACGTCGGAGGACCAGCGCTCCCTGTTTTTCACATTTTCTAAGGGATTTCCATTGACAAAGGAGGAGATCGTAGCATACTTTACAGAGTAACACGATCGATCGATAACTTTGTCAGTGCTCTGCAGTCTGCGATCGATCAGTTGATTGATATCGATTGTTTGATCATTGACTAACAGGAAGTGGGGGGATTGCGTGGAGAATGTGGTGGTGCAGAAGCCGGCGCCGGGGTCGCCGGTCGGACCGCTGTATGGGAAGGTGGTTTTCAGGCGAGACGGCTACGCCGGGCTGATGCTCAACGACACAAAGGTGTATAAGTTCGCCATCAACGGGAAGCAAGTGTGGGCGCGCCAGTTCGAGCAGAAGAGGAGCAGGAAATAACATCTCTCTATCTTTAAAAGTTCTTTTCGCATATATAAAAGTTTTCCTAGATTAATTATTTCCTTATTATTATCTCAATTGATGTCGTTTGTCATGTAATTTTACAATTCAATATAAGAAATTATTAAAAAATTTAATCCTTCCACCAAAATATATATATATATATAGATATATAGAATTTTGATAGCCTGTGATCCTGTCTTTGTCGCGACGACTCAGTACCGTCCGATCAGCAGTGAGTAGCATAGTCACGAGCCACGTGCGTTCGCCCGACGTCGCCGCCGTCCGACCGTCGGCCGTCGGACCAGCGCGGACGATCGGCCTACTCTCGCCGGCGATCCGTAGGAGAGTTCTGGCCGAATCGGCGCTTCTTAAATGAAAATGACCAAAGATCGCGGCCGTGATGGCGGCGCGCCGGCCGTGATCTTTGGTGATTTCCGACCGAAAAACTCACCCCGTCGGACCGCCGATGAGTGGCACGTCGATCACGTCTGGTCCGTGATCGGCGGTGGCGAATGATAGCGACGCGGCAATGAATGGCGTCGTCAGGAAATCGTAGGAGATCAATTATATATATATATATATATATATATATATATATATATATATATATATATATATATATATAAGGTTTGGATATCATGGGTGACACTCCTACTTCCGCTCGCGTGTGAAAGTAAAAAAATACACAATAACTTCCTCTTTTATGTGCGTGTTGAAAGTTCGGCTTCATCGAATTCCAACGTGATGACAGTCGCAATTGCTACAATGATCGTAGTCATAATCGGGATGGATTTCGATCAAAATTCGATCGTGATATTGACTATAATATCATTCATTATCAACACCGAAGGAATCAAACGTTGATCACCATCGAAACCATGCATCGTGCATGGGCGCGCACGGGAGCGTCGACCAGAATAAAAAAAACTCTCTCTCCCTCTAAATATATAAAATTTACATCCTACGTGACTTATCCCAAGTGATTGGTGTCTGACTACACAACAACAAAAAATGCACAATGTCGCGCGCTCAAGCGACACCTCCGCACACTTCTATTTGGCATTGTGCCAATCGCAGCTGAGGGTGGACTCAATTGTATCGTGACAAGATTATGATCAAATTCTGACTAGATCGAGATAGAATTTTGATCGAATCATGATCGAATAGTGATCGTGACATCACGCCCACATCATTATCAGATTTCTGACCGGATCGTGACTGCCACATTGCGACCAAATCTCAGCAGCCACATCAACACGAATCACAGCTAGGGCATCGCAATCACATTGCAGTTGCGTCACTGATTGCTCATGTCCGATTACAGTGAGAGGATGACACAGGCAATCAACTATAGCTTTAGCACGGATCAAAAGAGACTAATGCGGACGATAAATCGAATGGCGATCGGACAATTGTGAGAGAGAAATGGACGACAAATTGCAAGTTGTTGGAGATTTGACGGCGCTAGAGGGGGGGTGAATAGCGTGTAACCGTACGTAGATGGAATTCTTTCGCGTTTGATCGTCTACAATCTTGTTAGCACAGCGGAATAGTAATAACAAATAAATATAACAAGACACACAATCACAACACGATCATATAACGTGGTTCGGAACCACACGGTTCCTACTCCACGGATTGAGCTCTAACGAGCTCTAGCGATGCCAATGCAATCACTAATCAATAAACTCCTTCTCGACAACAAGTCGGAGGTGGAGAAACCTCGTACACAAGATTACAACAATAATCTAAAGAAATGCAAGCAAATACAAAGGAAATGTAAAGAACACTTTACAAAACTAGGGTTTGAGCGCTTTGCTTGTTGGTTGCTTGGATGAGGTTGAAGGGCCCTGAAATGCACCTGCAAATCGCCTTCAAATCGCCTCAAGAAAGCTCCCCAAGAACTGATGCCGCAATCTCCACGAACAGCTTCCTTTTATCTCGCGTCGGGCTGGATTTCCGCCTGGCAGTCGACTGCCATAAATCACCAGTCGACTGCCAACACTGTAGATGTGAGACAACGGCTCAATCCACGTTGGACAAGTTCCAACGGGACTCTCACCGATCGCCAACATTGGCGGTCGGCCGATAACGCCGTAGTCGACGCCCGGCTCACGGCCACGAGCGTCTGCTCGCAACTGACCGGCTGATCATCCATCCCGATCATTGCCGACACCCGTCGACTGCTCCCATGAGCAGTCGACTGCCAGAGCCCTTAAAGCTCTCAAACGGCAGTCGAACTCGAGTCGACTCCCGGCAGTCGAACCGGCCATAATGCCAGTCGACTGCCAACCTCAAGAATGAGGTTTTAACCCAAGTATGGTGCCCCCATACTTGCTAGACCACCCTTAGCCTAGACCTAAGCCTTTTAACCACCTCCATCAGCCTCACGCCTCTCAGATCCCTCCAAGCCATCCATGACTTGTTCATCCATCGCGCTAGCTTTCAGGTGCTTCCATCGGCTATGTCATGCTAACGGTGTCTACACCGCCAAGGCACATTGGACTTACGCTGCCAAGACTCCGCTTGGACTTTACGCCGCCAATATCAATCCCCTTGGACTTCCCAAATGCCAAGACTCAAGCTTGGACTTTCCCTTGCCAACCCATGTCGGACTTTCCATGCCAAGACCCATGCTTGGACTTTCCATTTGCCAAGACCCATGCTTGGACTTCTCATTTGCCAAGACCCATGCTTGGACTTCTCATGCCAAGTGCTCAAGACTTGGACTTTCCCTTAATCACATGGTCAACCCTAGTCAACCATCAAAGTCAATTATAACCTGGGTCGATTGTATAAACAATCTCCCCAACATATTAACCGACATCAATGTCCAACATCAATGTCAATCCTATGTCAAACATATTTTGTCAAACATCAAAACATCACTCGAGTCAAACTCGAGTTCTGGTCAATCGTGACCTGGGCCGATTGCACCAACAATCTCCCCCTTTTTGATGTTTGACAAAAAACCAAACAAATCATGAGTTAGAGCACTAACTCAAATCCCTTACCAATTATCCCAAATTGGTAAACACTCACCAAATGTTCTCCCCCAAGCATTTAAGTGAAAATGTAAATCAAATGTTCTCCCCCAAACATTCTCCCCCTTTTTGACTAACATCAAAAAGGTTTTCTCTCCAAGGAGGTCAATGTCTCATGTCCCAATGAGATCTTACAATCTCCCCCTTGATCAAAAATACCTAGGATGCCTACCATCTTCCTAGTGATAAGTCCCATATCACTCAAGAGAGGCACTCCTATCTCACTCTCCCAATTTCCAAATTGGGTATCAAACACCCATCAATTTTCAATTGATAACATTCTCCCCATAAAAAACATCCATCATCCCAAGATGGATACCTCCCCCTAAAGGCTTGCTCCCCCTTGACAATTGCACCAACAATGTCCTCGAAAGCCCCTAAGCCAATAGGAACTCTAAACCATCAAAATTAAGGTTCTAAGTTCAACATAGAACTTTTACTCACCCTAAATTTGATACTTTGACCTAACACAACTCCTAATCCATATCCAATGAATTTTCACCCTTCATAATGCTTCCCAAAGCATATCCTAGGGTTAGGAGTGGTTAGGAACCTTTACCATAGCTGAACACGGGCTAAACAAACCTTGTTAACCCGAAATCGGACTGGCGATCGACTTGAGAATCGATCGATTGCCACATCATCGATCATTCGCCACAAATGATGATCGGCCAGAGTAATTTTCCGAAATTCAACTATCAGAATCCAATTTCAGAAAATCATAACTAATTATACGTATATCGAAAAATCACGAAATTTGATACGTATAATACTTATGACCAAAACAATGGGTGAAAAATGTTTTAAAAATAATTTACCCATAAAATAGCGAAATTGATACAAAATCCAAAAGTGACTAAAAACTTTAAAGTTTAAGCTCACTTTGTATCAATCTCATCAATGGTGATTGCTATCAAAAGATAGACTTCACCAAGGTTTTTCAAAATTATTTTAAAATGTTTTCAAAACCTTATCTTGGATCATATTCCTTGGGCTCTATGTACATGACTTGTACACATGCTCTCCCAATGATCCATGAGTCATATAAGATGAGTTTTAGTTTATCTAGATGCAAACACTATGCACCTTGAACTTAACTCATATCCTAGCATCTCACATGTATCTAGGGTGTATAAATACACATACATGTCAATTGGATGTGAGATGTGGGTTTTGGTTCATTTAATCTAGGGTTTCATGCATTTTTCTAAGGCAACCCTACTTGATTCCCTTATAAATGGGACTTCAAGTCATGCCATTATCCTTAAATCAATTTCAATCAAAATATCTTAAATGCATGAATGATTATGGCATTAGAGATGATATAGATAAACACATGCTCATAATCATGATGTCATGGCATAATATGAAATCTAAACACATGACATTTAATCCTTAATCCTAACCATGTACATGACATATAAATGATGAGAATGAACATGATGTCATGTCATGGCATATGACAAATCAAAGCATGGCAAATAAGATATAAAGGTATGTAATACCTAAATTTTAATATTACTTGCCATTTGATATAATTAATCACATTTTGCCATATTTCTACTTTTCTCCCTAGTGTGCCAAAAACCCATGATGGCACACTAACCACTAAACTTAAATTGTGCCAAAATGATCATTTTATCAAACTTCATAATTAATATTGGCACATCCTAAAGTCTTTTAGGATTAAAATCAAAAACTATTTCCAAGGTAACCATAACCTTGAAAATATCCTAAAGTGCCGCCTTTGCCATGATTAGGTTAACTACCCATCCAATCAAGGTTGACACACCCTAAACCCATCTAGCGTGAATCAATCACACTCTTAGGAACCCAAAACCTATTTGAGCTCCTAGGGTTAATTAGGTATTCCCTAGGGATAACCTCCCTAGATACCTTCCTAATGATCCTCCTAGGTTTATTAACCTTGGTCATTTGGGTCTCACCTAGGTTGACTCTAGGGGTAACTCCCCTTGCAACCTTCTTAGTGGCCACCCTAGGTTTCCTAGAGACCCTAGCCACTAGGCACACCCTTTGGTCAACTCTAGGGATGACTTCCCTATTGACCTTGGTCTTTCTAGACCTAGTTAGTGTTCCATAATCTAATGGAACACTATGGTAAGCCACCTTAGGCTTAGGTTTGTGACCCAAACCTTGTTTGCCCTTGGTTGACTTTTGACTCTTAGGTCCTTGGTGTTGACTTTGACTTTTGGACCTTGACTTTTGATCGTTTGACCCTTTAAATTGATTTTGTATAATTTTAAGGGTCTTCTCCAATTTCTCAAGCCTTGACCTCAAGGCTTGGTTCTCTAATTCTAATTGCCCGAGTTTAGAATTTTGATTTAGATCATGGGCATGAGACTTTCTAGGCATATGCCTAGTCCATTTAGGTTTAAGACCTAGGTGATCCCCTATTTTCTTAATTGATTCTCTAGCTAAGATATTTTTAGGGACATTAGTCCCAAATTTCTCCTTTCTTGAAAGGTTTACCCTCTTGGCTCCTAAGCAAAATTCCTTACTTCTAGCATGCTCTTTATGATAAATAGCAAGACTATTAAAATTATTCCTAGCATGCTTTTGACTATAGGAATTAGAAAGAACATTACTAAATGTACCTTAGGGTTAGCCTTAGCTCCCCCTACATGTGAAGCTCCATTTTGCCCCTTCTTCTCCCCCTTTGGGCATTGACTCCTATAGTGCCCCTTTTGATGACACTTGAAACAAATGATGTGCTCTTTGCTTCTTTGACTTTGGGCACCGACTTCCTTGATTTTGGCACTGTGGAGTCTTCTTAACCCGCTTAGGACACTTACTCTTGTAATGTCCTTGCTCCCTACACTCAAAGCAGATAATATGAATTTTATTATTATTTGAAATGCTCGAGTTACCTAGATCCGTGATAGGTGCCGGAGTTGAATTTTGGGCTTCTTCATCTTGACCGGATGTTGAAGCTTCTTGGTATTGCTCCGGTGTTGAGGATGGCCTCTCCTCCTCAATTCTAGAAGTGGATGCTTCTTCCACTTCCTCCACCAACCCGAAAATTGACTCTATCAACTTCCGATTCTACTTCCTCTTCCTCTTTGGATGTTGATGATCTCTCAACCTCCAAGTCCTCACTTCCTTGTGAGGATGATGCATTAGCCTCTTCGGTCTCTTCCTCTTGGACCATGAATGGGCTTTCATGGAGCTTTGCCAAATCGCTCCATAGCTCTTTAGCATCCATGCATTCACCTAGGCTACACAAGAATTCATTTGGAATTAAATCAAAAATAAATTTGATTACCTTCTTGTTTTTCTCGAATCTTGAGTTGATCTTCACTCCATCTCTTTTCTTGAGGAAGCCACCTTTTGATCCTCTAGGATACTCAAATCCTTCCATTAATAGAGACCATTCCTCAAGGTCTCATCATCAAAAACTCTTCACCTCGCCTTCCAAGAATTGAAACCTTCTCGCCCATAGAATGAATAAGGACCGTGTGTTGATATCCCATCCTAATTGATCTTGGACTTCCATCTTTACCCTCTAGCTTCTAAGCCTAGCTCCCTGCTGTTAGTCCGTAGAAGAGCCCCTGGCCTGATACCACTTGTTGGAGATTTGACACGGCCAGAGGGGGTGAATAGCGTGTAAATGACGTAGATGGAATTCTTCGCTTGATCGCCTACAATCTTGTTAGCACACAATGGAATAGTAATAACAAATAAATATAACAAGACACACAATCACAACACGATCATATAACGTGGTTCGAACCACACGGTTCCTACTCCACGATTGAGCTCTAACGAGCTCTAGCGATGCCAATGCAATCACTAATCAATAAACTCCTTCTCGATAACAAGTCTGAGGTGGAGAAACCTCGCATACAAGATTACAATAATAATCTAAAGAAATACAAGCAAATACAAAGGAAATGTAAAGAACACTTTTTGAGCGCTTGCTTGTTGGTTGCTTGATGTCAACTTGAAGGGCCCCAAATGCACTCGCAAATCGCCTTCAAAAGCCTCAAGAAAGCTCCCAAGAACATGCCGCAATCTCCACGAACAACTTCCTTTTATCTCGCTGGCCGATTACCATCACCGATCGCCATAAATCACCGCCGATCACGCCATCAGATGGATGAGACAACGGCCAATCCACGCTGGACAACGGATTCCAACCGGATCGCTAACATTGGGCCGATCGCTAACGCTCGTAGTCGACCGCCTCACGGCTACGAGCGCTCAGCGACCGACTCGACCGGCAATGATCGCCATCCGGCCGATCGCCGAGCACTACGATCGCTTCCCATGAGCGATCGACCGCTGTCTTAAAGTTTCTCAAACCAATGAACTCGAAGTCGACTCTGCAATGAATCCGCCATAATGCCGACCGCCAACCTCAAGAATGAGGTTTTAACCCAAGTATGGTGCCCCCATACTTGCTAGACCACCCTTAGCCTAGACCTAAGCCTTCTAGCCACCTCCATCACCTCACGCCTCAGATCCTCCAAGTCATCCATGACTTGTTCATCCATCGCGCTTAGCTTCGTGTGCTTCCATCGGCTATGTCATGCTAATCTGGTTCACACCGCCAAGGCACATTGGACTTACGCTGCCAAGACTCCGCTTGGACTTTACGCCGCCAATATCAATCCCCTTGGACTTCCCAAATGCCAAGACTCAAGCTTGGACTTTCCCTTGCCAACCCATGTCGGACTTTCCATGCCAAGACCCATGCTTGGACTTTCCATTTGCCAAGACCCATGCTTGGACTTCTCATTTGCCAAGACCCATGCTTGGACTTCTCATGCCAAGTGCTCAAGACTTGGACTTTCCCTTAATCACATGGTCAACCCTAGTCAACCATCAAAGTCAATTATAACCTGGGTCGATTGTATAAACAATCTCCCCAACATATTAACCGACATCAATGTCCAACATCAATGTCAATCCTATGTCAAACATACTTTGTCAAACATATTTTGTCAAACATCAAAACATCACTCGAG
The DNA here is from genome assembly GCA_025175895.1 of Wurfbainia villosa. Lineage (NCBI taxonomy): Eukaryota > Viridiplantae > Streptophyta > Magnoliopsida > Zingiberales > Zingiberaceae > Wurfbainia > Wurfbainia villosa. Next base: position 3,648,945 of record JAKLTH010000299.1, on the reverse strand, counting down.
TCAAACTCGAGTTCTGGTCAATCGTGACCTGGGCCGATTGCACCAACAATCTCCCCCTTTTTTGATGTTTGACAAAAAACCAAACAAATCATGAGTTAGAGCACTAACTCAAATCCCTTACCAATTATCCCAAATTGGTAAATACTCACCAAATGTTCTCCCCCAAGCATTTAAGTGAAAATGTAAATCAAATGTTCTCCCCCAAACATTTGGTGAAAGAGTTACATAATATCCAAACTATATATATATATATATATATATATTTGATCTCCGGCGATCGATCCTTCACGATTGTGAAATGAACTCCACGCCAAACTCGCCATCGCTTGCGCTGAAGCGCACTACGCCGGCGGCCCGACGGATCGGCTTCCGGCGCCGTGATTCGGCAGTAATTCCGGCCAAACCGGCCGAGAAAGGACCGCTGGCGCCGGGCGGTCCTTTCCTAACATGGTGCGCCGATTCGGCGATCCGCCGATCCCGTCCGGATCACGGCGAGGTGCGCTAACGCACGGCCCGGCGCCGTGAGGTGACCGGACGGCGCAATGCAGCGGGTGAGGGTAGGGCGCAAGTACACTGCTTCATTTCTTCTGACGGCAAGGCGCAGTCGGTGCGCAGGAGATCAAACCTGTATATATATATATATATATATATATATATATATATATATATATATATATATATATATATATATATATATATATATACACACACAAATCTTCAAATCTGACGAAACTTTCGACTGATTCGCGACGCGCCGAGCCACCGCTGCCGCCATCATCGCGCCGTCCCGACTTCGGCCACGGACTGGCGCGATCGACGCCTGTGTCGCCGGCGGTCGGGGCTCAGCGGCCGGATTCCGGCCGATTCGCCGCGAATCCGGCGATGAAGCGCGCGGCGCGCCATCGCCGGCCGTGATCGGGCCAGATTCCGACTAGAATCCGGAGGAAGGATCGCCGGGCCGGGCGATCCTTCCCGGCCGGACCGGCGCCGCCGAGCCCTCCGGACCGTCGGCGACCTAGGCATCGATCGCCCAGTCCGCAGAATCGAGGTGGCCGGACGGCGGATCCTTCCTCCCGGATTCGGTCAATGCGGCCGGAATCCGACGGCGCTAAGCCCCTCCGGACCGCCGCGACTGGCGTCGATCGCGCCAGTCCGGCGGCCGACGACGGCTGCGACGACGATGGCAGCGGTAATGGCGGTGGCTCGACGCTCGCCTCGATGTCGATCGTATATATATGAGACATATATATATATATATATATATATATATATATATATATATATATATATATATATATAATTGATCTCCTGCGCGATCGATTTCTCCACGCTCGTGCGCTCCTCGACGACCCCACGTCATTGTCGTGCCGTCCGGCTACCGCCGGCCATCGGACCGGATGCGCCACTCGTCGACGGTCCGACGGGGTGAGTTTTCCGGCCGATTAGCGGCCGGAATCCGGCGCTAACCGATTGAAAATCACCAAAGATCACGCCCAACAGTGGCGCGGCCACTGCCGGCCGCGATCGGGCCGGATTCCTGTCAAATTGCGGTCGAAATTCGGCGCCGGACAGACCGACAACCGACGTCGATCTGTCCGGTATAATCGGTCAGCCGCCATTCGGTGTCCATTGTCTTTAACATTTGAGCCCAAAGGACACTAATTCTAAATAACAATTGCCATCTGTTTAGGATTGGAAGGAGAATCGTAACCCTTGTGAGCTAGCTCGGATGGTAAACACATATAGAATTTGTCCAAGTAAACAAGGATCAATCCCCATTTCTACATAGTATTAACTTTCTATGTGATTTACCAATGGACTTTGGACTAAAGATTCTCCATAATTTACCTCTTTATAATGGCTCGAAGATAGACTGATAGGGGCAGAGCTGACTCTGGGGAGGAGCAGTTGGGCTCTCACTCGAGCCAAGAGAATTTTTTTTCTTCAAAATTTATAAGGAAAAGACCTAATTTTTATTAAAAAAAAAAATTATCGATAAGAGAGCTCTATTTTTATTGTTTCGCTCAGGGCCTTAAAATACTGAAGACCGACTCTAAATAAAGGTCGCTAGATTGACGAATTCCAACCTCATGCCCAAAGAAGAATCGTAATAAATATACAAGGAAAATAAACTGGATCATAGGAAACTAAATAAATAATTCACTACGGTAAAAAATTGTAACCGTCAATCTTGCGGCCCCCATCGACCTGTCCCACGACCATTACGAAGGAGATAAATCACGGGGGCCCTATGAACCTTGATGTGGTGGTCAAGATACGTGAGGGTCATCCGAATCCAGAAAAAATCTTTAGACCTCCTCCGAAATCGATTCATACCACTTCTATAAGTACCGTCGTATTTTAGTTACCACGCCGTTAGAGCTGTCAAACGGGCCGACCCAAGGCGGGGCAGGCCAACTCGTCGTAAACTCAATATTTAGCGGAGAGGGGCGCGCCGACCCACCATTTCGGCGGGTTGAGAAATTTTCAACCCAACCCAACCCAACCCAAGGCGGGTTACGGGTTAGGCGGGCCAACCCGCGGGCCACATAAATTTAAAAAATATATCTAAAATTACTGAGGTGTTGAGGGCTTGAGGTAATGATTTGTAAGACAGATAGAGTACCATGATTAAAAAAATAAATATTTGAAGTAACTAAAATCTTATAATTGAGATTCAATTATCGACTTACAAAATTGAGTACCGATGTTTTTGATTCCTTTTCAATGTTATAAAATATTCAAATCTTGATAATATGTAAATGTAAATTTTTGCTCTTTCAAATAGAGATTCAATTGAGATTTTTTAGCTTGGGTAATTATTTGATTTTGATATGTTATTATTTCCTATATTGATTAGAATAGTAGTGACAAGATAATAAAAAATAATTAGAGTATAAAAAATATTCTTTTGTTCTTTACTCTTAACTTCTTTTATACTTTGTTGAGGTGTCTGTGTGATAGAAGAAAATTGTAACGATGAAAAACTTATCTTTTGATATTTTTCAATCCGCGGGCCAACCCGTCCCACGGCGGGCCAACCCGTCTAGACCCGCAACCCGCGCAGGTCGCTCCGTTTAGGCCCGCCAAAATGACGGGTTGATAAAAGTTCAATCAAATCCGCTTAAATTGTTTAGCGGAGCGGACCAATCCAACAGACCTAACCTAACTTGACAGCTCTACACGCCATGGTGACTAAATAAACAAATAAACAGTCCACAGAATTTGAAAACATGAAGCAAAATTATGCATATTAAATCAAGTATCTTCGACCTCACTCTCCTCTTCGTCGTTCGCTCTCCTCAGGTACTTCTCGTGGTCAGAAAGGGCGACGTTGAAATCGAAGGCCTCGATGCGCTCGTTGAATCCGAGACCGATGAAGGCGTGCTTTCCCCGGCCGTCCTCGATCTTGAGAACGAAGTAGCGGCGCTGGCCAGGGAGCACGAAGCAGGCGGCGAAGAGCTCGCCGGAAGCGGTATCCTCGAGACGAATCTCGCAACGGTGGCCACAGGAGACGACCCGACCAGATCTTGTTGGACTGCAGCCACTCGCCGTATTTGTACCCGCCGCTGGTGCTTCTCGGCGGGATCTTATACACTGACACTTCGCGCACCACCAACAGAGTGTGTTCGAACGCCTCCTCTTCGGCCTCCGCCGCTTCAACCCCTCGCGACGACGACATAGTTCGTCACCGGAACGGAGGTCGCAACGCGGTGGAATCTGAAAATTTCCCAGGAGATCAGAACTTCTTCATTTCGCGCAATCGAAACTCCGACAAGAACAACTCGTTTTACCTAGATTGAAAACGAACCAAACACAGCAAGCGATCTGATCTGAGCATCAACAATCGCGAGAAGACCGTCTCTTTCGTTCCATCTTCCTCTTCGACATGTAAACCGTATTCCAAAAGTTGGGAATCTGCACATGTAAACCGTATTCTGTTCTTTCTATTTGACGCCCTATTTTGTGGGAAACATATTTGTTCTTATACGTGTCCATCAAATAAATAATTAAAAAAAAAAACTAATTTTTCATCCGTTTTCCTTCGATCCAACGGAAGGCATGGATCGCCTCCTATCATTCGATACGCAGATCCCATTCCAAATCAGACGGCTGAGGTCAGCGCCCTGGATCAATCAAACGGTAGTATATATGTACGTGTATTGATGTGCGATATCGATCACCACACCACTTCCATTTTCTCTTTCCTCTGTCTCTCTCTCTCTCTCTATCTCGCGCTCAGCGATTCGAGGTCCAACGAAGCAGCACTCCTCTCGCTCCCCTTCGTCGTCGAGTTCGTCGAGCTCCGCGATCCGAATCTGCTTGGCGCGAATCAATCTTTCGATTCCGATCCGTATCGACCTCCCAGGCGAGTGGTGTTCTAGCTCGATTTCGTTCGCTCAAGCCTCCGAGTCGCGTAGAAAGACGATCTCACGAGTTGAGAGGATCTGTCTTATTCGGCTTCGAATCTGGGCTCTTGTTATCAATTCGACCGCTTCTTGTTTGGGATTGCAGGTCTGGGCACTCGGATATGGATGAAGAAAGGAAAGGAGCGAGAGGATCGTGTCGGGAGACTTAGGGTTCGTCTTGTGTGATTTGTTAACCAAACATATATTTTTTGGATTCCTTCGACGGGGAAAACTCGGAGATCTAGAGTTTCTTATATTATTCTTCTCGCCGGGTTTGATTGGTTGGAATGGATATCGATATTGTGAGGGATATGGCGTCGCTTGACCCGGAGCTGTTGCAGCTCCCGGAGGTATCTCAAGTGGCTCTGAAGGAAAAACCTAAGATAGCCGAGGAACTGTTCTGTCAGTGGCTTTCATTAACCGAAACAGGAAAATTGGTTCGTTTTCTCTCTTGTCGTTCGTGTGATTGTTGGTTTAAAGAGCTCATTTTTCTTCCTGATGTGACTTATTCTAGAAGTCATGAACTATTTATTCACAATGCTTTTGTTGGTAATAGGTATGACTTGGTATGCCAGTAATCAAGTTAACCTAATTGTCTCGTCATTGAAGACTAGTTTTGATTCTTAAATTAATGCATATAATGCCTTGCAATTTTGGAACGAGCATTTACTTCTATCTATTTATGAAACAAGGTAATGCTTTATAAGAGTCCGTTGACAAACTCTAGAGTCAAGTGATTCTGATATATTGCTAGTTTCTTAATCTGCTAGATCAAATCAATTGGTTGAATTCATATGATCGTCATAGCACCGAGATGATTTGTCAAACTTTATTATTTGAATGCCAATATAATATATCCTTTTGAGGGTAAATTTGTGTAACATTTCTCTATGCCAATTCAGTGAGCCAAACAAAAAAAAAATTACAATAGCTTAGTGATCGTAGGTGTTGGTGAATGGTAAGGTTGCTTATTAGTTATTATGGTGCTTTAGAAAATCAAGGTTTATTTTTAAGCAACTATACATTTTCATCTTGCTCATTCTAGATGCAAGCTTGGTTGAAGTCTTGTGCACTAGGAGGCTAGGAATGCTCCTTTATAAGGATGTATTATAAAATTGACTTACCTAATGTCATATTATATTTGTGAAAATTTACCTCATTTCATGTATAAGATTGAAGGATAGTTCCAATTTCTTCTCTCTTTTATGTCAAATATATTCATTTCCAAAATGGTCCACATATAAATTTTATGTATTATGCACAACTTTGTTGATGCATGTGTCTTCCATTGTATTTATTAATGTGGTGCGCACAGTTCTCTCAGTGATTGCTTACATTATGAACATGATGCAAACTTTGTATTATCTTCTTTATAAGATATTGATCTAGATTTTTTTTTTATTTAAGGGTATGAAGATAAAGAAAAGACAAATTATATCCTTTCTTGTATTTGAAAAGTAGGACTTTCAATACTATGAGCCTTTTATTTGCTTAAGATTTTATTTTTTTTTAGAAAACATATCCAAACAATATGTAGTTGAATGATGATAACACAAGCGATATAGAAAGGCGTATGTAGGTGAATATTTGCACATATTTCTTTAGAAATGGCATTATCATATTAAAAGCTGCATATAAGATTGGATGTTAAAAAAATATATGTTTATATTTGCTAGATTTACATCAAATTAATCAACATAAGCACAACAAAAATACAGCATGTACGAAGCAAGATACACTAAAAATACAGACAACAAACACAATTAATAAAATGGAATTTACATGTTGTGATAAATACGACATGGAACATATTTTTCTGCTTGGACATTGCTTTGATGTGATCAAACCAGTGTTAGTTTGTAAATGATTTGAACTTTGATAGGCTTGGGATTAGTTTAACCTACGTAATCCTTATGTGACATAAGAGGATGTTATGCAGTCCCTCACCACATAAATCCTATGATTTCAACCCAGACACGAGATTGAATTAGTGTGGCTATTGGATCAATGGCTCAACTTGTCAAAGCAGTTGAATTGGTTGACCTGGCAAATGACATCATAATTCATTTATATAAATATAAAATGATACATATCAATTCAACTAAACAACATTGCATAGTCTGTGCTGCCACATAAATGACTTATTTGGCTGGTTTTCTAAAACAATGAGTGAATTTTACTTGTGTAAGAGTGCCATATTTCTAGTTACACAATTGATGAATTTCTGGATAGTGGATAATTTAACATAGAACCTTGATTCTCGTTGTAGCAGATAACTTTTGTGATTAAAACTTGGTTGTTGCAGAATAGGATAGCACAATTAAAAAATTAGCTTTAGACAATAAATGATATGGAGAGTTGGGATACATATGCACTATTTTTTTTTAAATCCCTATTGTCATAGTTGGGATCTGCATTGGCAGGAGCTTCGTGTACCTGACTGCCCTTTATGTCATAATTTTTGAAATTTGTTATGACTGTGGTTATGCTGAATTTAGCTTGTTCTTGCATGAGAATGCATTAAAACTAACAATTTTGTCTGGTCCTTTTCCCTTTGAAGTCACACCTGGCCATTACATTTCTTGAATGGACAAAAGGATTTGTTCATCGCTTAAAGCTTCAGTTGATATGGATCTATCTTATAATCATGGGGCAGATATGGGTTCAATTTATGAATAGTTAGGAACGATAACACATTAAAAACTGACTACAATAGAAGAAAAGATTGCTGTGAACCCTTTTAAGAGATGAAGGGGACAATTATATTTTCTAATCCACCTTAAAGTTCCTATTCATCTTGATTTTGTTTTTATATCTTAAGTAAAGTTGTTTCGGACGAGGAAATATCTCTTAGATAAGTGGTACTTATGTGATGATTGTTTGGAAAAAGCCTGAAATAGCTAGCTTTTATATTGGCTGCGTTGAAACTCTCTCAGCAGGATAAAGAGTTTGTGTATCAGCAGTGAACTAATGCATTATATAAATCTGGAACACTTTGTTTGGACATGCATCAAGTATTTATCACTTAAATTAATTAGTGGCGATTACGTTCTCATTTTTGTTGTTACCAGAGGCTCCAACGAGTTAACTTGTATCAGGGATATTATTAGATTAAGCATATATCTCAATGTAAAATGGTTACTTTGTGATAATTGCAGATCTTAAAGTCAAACATGAATCTTTCTAGAGTTGATAATCTCAACCTTCAAAAGATTCTCTAAGTTAAAGTTCTTCCAAGAGTCTAATCTGCATTAAATTTTCATTATGAAAAATTTATTTGATATTTTTGTTCAAAATAATAATAAATTTGTGATAAATAGTTAAAAACAGCTAAACTTATTAAACACACTAATTATATTTAGCTTGATAAGTAGTTGTAGTGCCCCGAACTTCAAATTGTATGATATATAGACTAAAGCGGAACATTAGCTAAATGAATATGTGCTGTGCAGTAGACTTTTAGAGTCTATATGTCCTTGTCAGGTTGATTTCATATTGCATATAATCCTTATGTAGAGTAACTATGCCTTACCAGTGCCATTATTTGCCATTTGGGCCATCATCAAGGTTATTAAATTTCAGTTATTATCATGTTGTTTCAATGAATTTTCCAATGATTGTCGTATCTGCACTCAAAGCAGTTGGTGGTGAAATATCATGTTGTTAATTAAATTCCAATTTTAAATAAAATAATAATTATTTTTAATTAAGGTAAAATAAGGACCTACATTTTTTGTAGAATCGCGATCAATGTGCTTCATCAATCATATTAAGTTATTATAAAGAATATTCCATTCTTTTATATATTGTAGGGCATAACAGTTATTCCAATTGAGGTAGAATCTTTTTGAACTTTTCTTAATGAGTTTCAATTGAGCTTTACCATTTGGTATGATTCTTAACTTGAAAATTCACCAAAATGATTCATGATACAAAGCCTTGCCTACAGTCATATGACCTTATTTTAAGTGCCTAAAAATTATGGAACTCTTGTTTCACATGAGCTTCGCATCTGTGTTGTTGATTCCAGGTGAAGACATTGATTGAAGATGCAAAAGGGAGTTCACCACTTAATGTTCCAGGCAGTTCATGTTCAAATTCTGTAGGAAGCAATTCCCCGCCTTCCATGTTTCCTGCTGGCAGTGTGCCTCCTCTCTCACCTAGGAGCACATCTGGGTCTCCTCGTTTTTTGAAGCGTAACTCAAGTGTTGGACCTTCACCCTTTGGTTCTCCACTAAAATTAGTCAGTGAACCTGTCAGAGAAGTTATACCTCAGGTACTGTCTGTTGATCTGTTTTTTTTTTCTTTTTTTTGCTATGCAGACTAAACCATGCCCTCTAGATGGTCACAAATTTTCTAACTGATCAATACCATGACAGTTTTACTTCCTAAATGGTCGTCCAGCTCCAAAAGCATTGAAAGAACAATGCTTATCTAGAATTGATCATCTTTTCTTTGGCAATATGGATGGGCTACAATTACAAGGTTAAAGTGCTTCCAATAATTGATCATACTTAGTGGTTTGTTATTTTTCAAGGCAATCATTGAGACAGTATTATTTTCCTTTTCAGAATTCAAAACAGTGACAAAGGAAATATGTAAGCTACCATCATTTCTCTCCACTTCTCTTTTCAGAAAATTCGATGTTGAATGCACTGGAATGGTGACAAGGTATGCCTAGAAACTATCTGATTTTGTGCTGTTCTACTATTTAATTGTGGCAATTTATTGTTTATATTATGTATGCATCTATTGTGTGTCTGTATTGAGCTCTTTATACTTTTCTATGAAGCTGTGGGGTTTATTGGCTTGCAGTCTGAGCCCTCTTTTTCCTCTTTCCAAGGTTCATTATAAATTTTTTAAGTGCCTTGGTGCCAATGGCTGGTAATTAACTTGCTAGAGCGACACTAATTCCTCATTGATCTTATACATCGTCGTTCTTTTTACTGTTCTTCCTTGTGAATGCACCTAACACAGTGTCAGTGTCTATGTTCTAAGTGGTGATCCTTCCACTTCAGTGTCTTTACATCCTGCAATATTTGTATGGGCTTATATGTTCATAACCAGATCTCCCATAAATTAGCAGATAGGTAATGTACTACTGAAGCCTACTTCATGTACTTAGAGGCCCAGATGGTGAATCAGAGTTAACCTTACATATGGCTAACTATCGTTCTTTCTTGTGCAAATTTGCTGTAAACTGCTGTCAGAAAATTTTTAATGGTATAAAATTCTTGGATTAAACTGTTTGTTTTGTAGTTCACAATTTGTGTTGTTTTAACTTATACGGTGTGTTTTAACTGCAAATCTAGGATTATAATCCATATCTAGGAGGAAGCAAATGGACCCTGTTATGTAGGAAAGGCAATAGGATTTGCCAGTGATACTTTTTTCTGTGGGGAATAGAAGTAACAATATTTAACTCTAGGCACCATAGATATAAGTTTTTCTTCAATTCTGGAGAGGGCTATTTAATATGCTTGCTTCTGTATGGCTCTTTTATCATCCTTATTATAATATTGTGCTTCATGATATCCTTTAACTAGCTTGGATGGTTTTTAATTTCCAGGGATGCATTTATCGAATACTGGATTAGTAGTAACTTGATGACAAAAGATGTGGCTACTCAGATCTTTACTATTCTGAAGCAAGCAGACCACAATTACCTTACTCAGGTCCTTCTATCGTCTTTTTGTTTTTCTGTAATACATGTAAACTACTTTATAGAATGGTTGACTAGATAATGTAGTTATCTGTTTATCCAAATATTTATTTTAGAATTCTGATTGAATTGTAGGATGATTTTAAACCTGTCCTGCGAGAGCTTTTGGCAACCCATCCAGGTTTGGAGTTCCTACAGGGGACTCCTGAATTTCAGGATAGATATGGTTTGTAATTATCATATCTGCACTATATTCTCATTTTTGTTTAAGCTTTAGGATGTGTTGGTTGACGCATGATCATGGTGCTTGTGTCTACAAATTATATACTTCCATACACAAGTTGTGCTTTCCTGGTAGAAGTTTGCATAAGCTTGGCCACCTTGTGATAGTTCCACTGGCGGATTGAAGTTTTGTTTCTGCTCATCTTTTCATGTTGATATTCTAACTTCAACCCATGGTTTTAAATACCAATCTGTTTCGCCCGAAACGGATGGTATTTCTCGTTACGGCGTGGGACCGGCATCGACACGTTTGCGAGATGCCAGAAGCAACGACGATAGAAGGAATCGTGATAAGCTTACCCGAAAGCAGTGGCGAAGGCGCGATTGAGGGTGGGCGACGAGGCGGCGACGACTTCGGAGGATAGGATCCCAATCGTTAGCCGCAGTGGTGGAATCACGCGATCATCAGCGGCGGGATCACACTGCATGATCTCAATCACGCGAGCACTGTGGGATCGCGATTGCACGTGCATTGCGGGATTGAGATTGCGATCGCACGGGTGCTGCGGGATCGCGATCGCAACCCTGCTGAGGGATTGTGATCGCGATCGCGATCGCGCCTGTGTAGGAGCTGGCACGCGATTGCTAATCGCGATGGATCCCATCGCGACCGGGAATTTGGAAATATAGTTAATAATATATAAATTATTTATTAATTAATATAAATACTGTAAACTTATTTAATATAATATTGTAAAGCTTAATTAAATAAATTATTTATTAATTAACATAATTATAATATATGAATTCAAAGCATTTAAAATAATTAAATATTAATGTTTAAAAAATAAAAAATATCGAAATAGTATCGGCACGCATGATACGGTACCGAAACTGGATCATTCCGATCGCTGACCGAAACCTCGATATGTGTCGAGATTTTAAACCTTGCTTCAATCATTGGGATCAGAAAGCTAAAGCAGTTGTCTTTATAAGTATCTGTTGTATAGAGTTACCACCTTGTATCAAGATATAGCTTAGTCATAGATCAGCTTGATTGTGCTATGCTTGCATTTGTGTCCATCATATGACAATAAATATTTCTGAGTGAAATTCAACTGATTTACATTTAGGTGATATTCACAGTGTATTCTCAGTTCTCACCAGAAGTTTCTTAGATTTTGGCGTCATGGTTCCAAATTACCAGTCTATTCCAAGTAATGGTAGGTGGTTGCACTTTTACTATACTGAAATAGTGACTGATGCATGAGTGATGGTTTGGAAGGGTACCATCTGGGAGAGAAGGTGGAGGGAGGGAGAGGAGAAAAAGGAAGAGTGTGAGGACAAAAATTCAGGTACAGCAAGAAAACAAAATTTATACCGAGGATTGTGTACCAGTGACTTATTTACGAGTCACATGGCTTGGTAACAAATGAATTTTGAAGTCTCTATGATACTTTAATTTTTACATAATATGATGTTGGCATCCTCATCCTGTTTCTCTAGAGTTCTTTCTAATGATCTAGAAGCTAAACATAATCTACCTATAATTGCTGAACCAATCTTTCTCAACATAAAGGTTTTTGTAAAGCACAAGAGGGCCACACAACATCTATATCAAGATAGATTTACATAGTCGAAATTATCTTGGATGCACTCTCATATGCATTGGCAAACCCAATTGTTTCTAGCATGATTACAATTATACCTTGGTTTTAGTTATATACTCGCCTATTGAATAACAAAAAATCTAATATTATTTGTTTGAGAAATTGCTTAGAGCTCATGATTAGTGTTGAAGCTTGGATGCCCTATGTCTATAATTCTACATGGATAAGCAGGTAGTCCATGTTGTATATATATTGAAAGGATACTTCCCTCCTAAGTAATCCTTTCTATTAGGAGGAAGGAGATGACCTCTTTATATATATAATGTACGCCATGAAGCACGTTGAGAAGTGTAAAGCTTTTTAGCTTCAGCGTGTCTCTTCGCATCCATCATGTCATTAGAGCTAGGTTTAATACTACTGAGTCATGATGGACATGAGACGACGTATTGAAGTTAGATTGCTCTTCATCCATAGTCTCACATGGACTAGTAGTCCACGGTACTATAAGAGGGTGTCCCCACCTAAGTGACTTGCCATTTTGGTATGGAATAGGCTCCACGCCTATTTAACAATTAGTTATGATAAAAAAATATTTTAATTTATGGAAGATACAAGGCATGGACCTGTACATTATACATTGGACAGTGATGCCAAACTTAATTTAAACACATTTAAAAACATCAAATTGCAAATTAAAATATTTGAATCAAACAACATGACTTGGAAGTAGCTAATACTTTCATAACTAATTAAGAAAACTCGTTTATGGTTAAAAATCAGTAGAAAACTCAAAGTGTGTGTTCATTGTTTTATTTTGGTTCTTAGAAAAGGACTTGCAATCTAATCATCAAATTGAAACAAATGTAAACAAAACTCTCTCAAAAAGAACAATGAATTTGTAATTTCGTAAACTAAAAAACTCTAAACGAAGAATAAAGGTATGCTCTTGGGCAAAAATAAAAAAGACATGTCTTATTTTCATTATCATCAAAAGGGCATCCCATTTTGAAAAAAATATCTAAGTGACACCCCATTATTTTTTTCATCCTAAAAATACCTTTCTTCCAACGTTGTTGTAGCAACCTTGGTCAAAATTACTCCTAGCAATTATGATCAACTATATGTTATAGCTGTTCTGATCAAAATTGGTCCATGTTGTAGCAGTTTTGGCCAAAACTATTAGGATTAAAATTGTTCCAATAGTATTTTACCGATTTTGACCAAGTTGGACTATTTTTGACCAAATTAGAGCAATGTTAACTAATATATGATTATAATTACTTAGTAATTTTGAGTATGTTGGAGCACCTTTGGCCACAGCTACTATAATATTGCCTGAATAAAGAGATTTTCAGAATGAAAAATATGATGAGGCACCCTTTTGATTTTTTTTTTAAAATGAAGCACCCTTTTAATAATCATGAAAATAAAGGGCATCCTTTTGATTTTTGCCCTATACTCTTTATAAGAAATTTAAACGATACCTGTCATATTGGCGAAACTGAAATGGTATTATGACATTCTTGAATAAAATTTATTTCTTTTGAGTTTCTATAGATTTTTTTTAAAGAGAAAATTTTAAAAATTACTATTATTGTTAGTAACAAAAGTGCTCTAGTATGAAACACAAATTTACCATGTCCTCTTCATCAATTTGGAAGCTTCAAAATGAATTTTGTTCTTATATTGATTTGGATCTATGTTTGGGATGGAAATGAAAGAACAATCTCTTAAAGTTAACTCCGAAAGCAACACCGTTAAATTATGTCAGGGTGACTATTTGCCTCTCATGGACCTTTTGCCTACATCTGTAACTTCTTTCTTGTTTGTCGAGTTCAATAGTGGCTTGCAATACAAGTCCTCTTCTAAAAGTCTGTTATAATCATTTAGAAAACTCATTTGGCCATATCAATTTGATGCAATGCTTAACGAGACTCCAGAAAAACATTCCACATTGTTTATCCAGCTTGTCAAATATCAGACAAGGGATACATTGGAATACTATTTTTATCGATTACAATGAAGAATCAGGGACATCACGGAATAGTACACACCCTAATAGCTGTGAGCAAACAGCTAACCTTTCTTTTTTGCCTCACAGTTCAAATTGCATGTCCAAAGATGAGAGAATGTATTAAGGATTTTGTTGAACCTGGAGTCCCTCATTATTTAGTTCTCATTATTTTCTAAACATTTGTTTCTAACTTGTATACATAAATAAAGCTTGCTTTTTAGGTTAACACATACACAATATATGGTCGACGTTGTGCATATGGGTATGTGGACATATACAGTTCACACTAAAAATGTAAAAAAAAGGTATTTATATTAATAAAAATGCATAAACAGACTATTAGCAGTATACTAAGTGGATTCACAAGAATAGTTCTCTGTCAAGAAAAAGAAAAAAAATAAATATAAAACCCTTATCATTTGAAAAGGGATTAGTGCAAATAGTCATTAGGATTTCTATTTTTTGGTTCGACCATATTGGTTCAGGTGAATGACAATTTTAACTTGTTGGATGTCCTGTATATGCTGTCCCCAAGTTCTGATTGACCTGTATATTGAAGCTAAACAATATATGGGGATCACAAATGCTATATGCATACAATCTGCCAGCTGATGCTTAGGTGTCTGCCTTTTGAAACCATGGTTACTTGATTTAGCCTCAATTGTCAATTGTAACAATTTTATGCAGAAATTTCAACGATAATAAATTTTTTATCTTAAAAAACAGCATTTATTAAATATAGAATAAATTGTTGAGGTTGCAATTTTACATTCCTACAGGTTTACATGAAATTTTGAATTCTAACTGTAATGAAGTGCCAAGGTCATATTAGTTTGCATATGAATTCAAATATGTACTAGAGTATGACTTTTTTCCCCTGATTTTTTTTTAAATATTACTTGGAGGCTTAGTAGGCTGACCAGTTTGCAAGATAACATGTGAGACTTCCACCTAGGCAGTTGGCACCTCATCAATTCATTTGTGCAGAAAGTTACGATATTCAATTTTGAAGATAAAATTGTTGCTCATTAGAATTCATGATTTTCTAATTTACCCTTAATTTATTTAAACCATTGAAGAATGAAGAAGATGTTTATTCTTAATGCCTATATACATAAAAACATTGTTTTTTTTTTTTTTGAATTTATAGGATATTTTGTATTTGGTCATTGAGATTGGGGGGATTGGTTTGAAGGTCAAAACTCATCCTATTTAATTTCTGATTACTGTCATGTAATGGTTAATTGTAGGTTGTTGCTCATAGTTTTAAATTTATGCTTGTCTATGTTGTATCTTCAATATCAAGAACTTGAAGTGTTGATTATAACTGTTAGAAAGTCATGCTACTCTTTAAATTTTGACTTTTTTCCTAATTTTGATCTTGAATCCTTTTTCCAGCTGAAACTGTCATATACAGAATTTTCTACTATATGAATAGATCTGGCAATGGCCAACTTACCCTAAGAGAATTGAAACGGGGAAATTTAATTGCTGCAATGCAGCATGCTGATGAAGAAGAAGATATTAATAAAGTCTTGAGGTGACTTCTTGTACATTTTTTTACTTGAAATATTGCTATTGTTTAATTTCTGTTCTGCCCTAATCATTATGCTATCTTTTTCTAGTGCATGATTTGTTATGTTTATTCTTCTAGTGTTTGTCACTTAGTTTAAGATATGATTTTTGTTGTTTCTGGTGCTTTGGTATGAGTGAGACAATAAAAGGTTTGCTAAGTTTGAGGGAAAGAGAATAATCTATCGCCTTTCATCTGTGTGCGCATGCATCCATCTGTGCCTTTTTTTTTTGCATGTGAGGCCTAAAACTTCTCTCTGCTAAACCAGCATTATTTCAAGGACAATCCTTGTTCAGATAATCTATCACCTTCATCTAAAAGGATGTATGTGTGTGTGTACCTAAATCTAACTTTCAATCCGAGACCAAATCCATGACACTGATGACTCTATTAACCTAATACGTCTAACAAGATTGACTATTAGTGCTTGTGTGTGCGCCCACCAATAACTTTATTAACCTATTGCCTCTAACGTGGTGTTTTTCTGATTATGATTATGCAGAGCATCTCTGCCTTCTTGGTGGATGTGAGGCCTAAAACTTTTCTCACTTTATGCTAAACCAGCTTGCTTTCAAGAAAGTCCTTGTTCAGATATAGTATTGTTAAAGCTGTCTGGTTAGGATGTTTGTATTTTTATTTGGTTTTATATTTTCAATAGAAGACACATCAAACTGTTTGATGCAGCTAGAAATATATTTAGTGAAATATTTTAAAATCTAAAAGGTTTTATATGTTCAGTTAAATTTAGTTTGATATGTAGATGAAGAGAACATTGTCAACATAATGTTAACATTTTTATTTGTTTATACTGCATTTGTAGTTGTTATATTTTGACTGGGTGATTACTTATCTGGAACAACAGATATTAGGGAATATACATCCTAAAATCTCCTCGATGTACTTTGGTGATCACTGTGCTATTTAGCATGAAGCAGTTCTTTGCACCTTGTATACATATATAAATCTTTGTTTTCAAATTTCATAAAATTGACACATATGACACTTTAGCCTCAACATCTTTCTCTAGTCATCATGGCATATCGCCATATCTATTTAGTCATCCTGCTTCTATATCATATTAAGTCTGATCAGATATCACATACCACAATAAATCTTAAACCAGGTGGAATGCTTCGAAGCTGCATTTCTATATTCTTAATTACTGTGAAAAAAAAACTAAAGAAAAATGTCTGTTCAATTGGGTCATAGAGTTTGACCCATGTATGAGGTTACTGCTAGTGTCAGAGTGTTTGTGCAAAATTGGATAGGACAAGATTTTAAAAGCCGACTCGTATTGGGCGAAATCGACGAAACGTTTTGTTCCGACATGGGATCGAAACGGAACGCGCGCGAGATTTCGGTAAAACGCACGCACCGACGACGAAGGAGAAGCGAAGAATCACCGACGACGGAGGAGAAGGGAAGAAGCATACCTGGAAGCAACAGCGAAGGTAGAGGCGGCGACGATGCAGAGGCGGCGATCGCCGCGCGCGCTCGGGATCGCGATCGCAATCGTGATCACCGAGCGCGCTCGGGATCTCAATCGCGATTACTGCACGGGATCATGATCCCGATCCCGATCTGCGATTAATTGAAAATTGAATTTATATAATTAACTAATATAGAAATTATAATATAATTATAATTAAATAAATTATTAATTAAATTTTTATATATAATATAAATTAATTAAATCGTAAATTTAATTAAATAAATTATTAATTAATTTATATTATCGAAACAGTATCGATACGCACGATACGATACCGAAACCGTATCGTTCCGGTTATTGACCGAAACTTCGATACGGCTCGATATTTAAAACCTTGGGATATGATCATCTAGATTGCCTGATTATTCCATGTCAACTCTCTCTCTCTCTCTCTCTCTGTGGTTTGACCCTTGATACTGAATATTTTTCATGTTGGATCTTGAAACAATCTTGTGGTGAGATGTGGAACTAACACATGATTGTGGAAGGGGTCAGATACAATGTCAGTGCTGTTGTTGTTTGTTCTTTATAATGTCAACTAAGAACTAGTTTGTGGTACAGGGGCATCAACCCATTATTGAATAATCTTACTAAGAATTATTATTTAATGATTTTATATATTAAGGATTATGCTGATTAAGGAATATAAAAGCAAATAGCAATAATAAACCATGATAATCCAGACAAATTTCTCTTATTTTGTTTATTGTGATTCATCTGGAGTTTGTTTCCTTATTTTGAAAATTTTGGGACTTTTATGATGAAACAATTCATGGTGCAGCATAAATAGTTTGGTCTGATCTTTTGGAGTTGGTCAAATGAATCCAAAAGTCCTTCCCAAAACCTTGGTCTGATCTGCCTTCTCAACCTTTTTTGTACTTGCCACCTATGATGACCTTAATGCTATGTTTACTTGGAGGGATGGGAAGTGGAGTAAGATGGCGAAAGGAGGAATATGAATGTGGAAAGTAGGGGGAGAAGAATGATTTTTTGATCTTGTTTCTTTTGAAGGAAGGAAAGAGATTGAAAAAATTACTTAAACAATTCATAATCTGTTGAAATTTGCCGACCTGTCAGGGTCCATCCTTCCTATTCTGTTTCCTCTTATTCTTGAATTGGTACTGAAAGAAGTGGTGAAAAATTTTGTACAAATTTTCTTACACTCTCCTTCCATCAACATAAGCAATTTTCCACTTCCCCTTCCCTTTAAACCGTCCCCTGCCTTCTTTTCTCCATGGAAGGCCTAAATGAACTCATGATTTGTTATAGTAAGAACAGATCTTTTCCTTCTTTCTTTTCTACATTACACTTAATAATAAGAATTAATTTTACAATGAACAGAAACAATGACTCCTCTATCCTATTCCTGCAGGTACTTTTCATATGAGCACTTTTATGTGATCTACTGCAAGTTTTGGGAGCTTGATACAGATCATGATTTCGTGATTGACAAAGAAAACCTTATAAGATATGGAAACCGTGCACTGACTTACAGAATTGTGGAAAGAATCTTCTCACAGGTTTGCATTTTTGTTGATTCATATTAAAGATATTCAAGATATCACAAACTTGTATTTATTCAAGATATACTTTGTGTTTCCTCATCTAGGTTCCCAGGAAATTTAAAAGCAAAGTTGATGGCAAAATGTGCTATGAAGATTTTGTGAATTTTATACTAGCAGAGGAGGACAAGTCATCTGAGCCTAGCCTTGAATATTGGTAGGTTACTGTAGGTCCTCTTGTAATATGCATTGCTGGGTATGTTATTAAAATGCACATAAAATAATATGCTTACATACTTGGATCTTAGCACCTAACAGAGAAATTCTCTAAGATGGAGCAAGGATATTAATGGATGTCCAATAGAAAAATATGTTCAGTGAGTCATATAAAAAGGAGATTGTGGATCATGCATGCTTGAGAAGATTTATAACTGATCCATTGTTAAGAGCTATTGATGCAGAAATTGACGACTTGAATTTGTGTTTCTTAAGAGTGCTCTAAAAGTACAACTTCCTCCCTGACTTTTTCTTAACAGTACTCCCTCTTGTAATATATTGCATATATAGTTAAAATAATGCAAAAAAAAGAAGAAGAAGAATATATACACTCGTATACAAAGACAGTGGCACCTAGTTGAGAAAATTTTCCAAGATGGATCAAATATACCAATAGATGCTCACTTGTTATACAAAATAGAAAAATAAGTGCAGTGAGTGATAAAAAAATGGATAAGAAGTTAGATATCGATCATGCATGCTTGGTCAACTGATGCATTTTTGGAGAGCTGTGATGCTGAAATCAACAACTTAATTTGTGTTTCATAGGGGTTCTCTAAGAAAATAATCTTCTTCCTTAGCTGCTCTTTTCCCAGAATATTAAAGGGATTAAAATTTTACAAATGTGAAGAGGAAAAAAAAGGAATTGCAACTGAGAGACGACTTGAAGTTCCACTATCTACTATGCTATGGAAGGAGAGGGAGAATCAGCAGAAGTCCAATGTTTCTTCTAGAGAGAAGAAGACAAATATATTTTAAAAAAAGGAATTAAATCCTGACATCTGCAGAAAAAGGATGCTAGAAGACATAAACTAGTTGATCTGTATTTTTCATAGTTGCTATCAATGTTGAGAATTGATGAAACTGTTTCAGATTAAAAAAAAAGAGTTACAGTTCCAACTATTGTCATCACCAATAACTCTATCACTAGAATAGGCTGGAGACTGTTATAGAACCACTTGCTAGCTCTCGTCACCTTAAACCATACACTTATTGGCCCAAAATAATGCCTCTAGAATGCGGATTATGCTCCACTGAAAGTACATATTATGGAATTGTCATTTCCTTTGATAGAATAGCACAACAAACAAAGGGGACAAGCAATTAACATGTTTAAGTGTAACTCGACCTTCATGAAGTGAATCTGAGTTTATATAGTATATGAGAGATATGAACATTGCTAGCAATACATATAGTTCAATAGTTTAATGGAGGGATGCATACAGACTAACATGGCTTTCTGGTGAATAAAATTTGATAATTTCCATGCCTAAAACCCATGGTTAGCAATAATGTCGTCTAATTATTTGTCATCAAGAGAATATTTTCTTTGACTAACTTGTACTTGGAAGCAAAGGAAATCTTTGGGTTTCTAGCTGACTTTGTGCCGTCTCTGTTGTTTCTTCATGTGTGACAAAGTAAAAGAATTTTCAATATAGCATAGTTGGCATTTTAGCACTTAGTACCCTTTCATCTGTGTGATTAAACCATGGATTTTTTTTTTTTTTTTGTAGCTTAAGGTTTCTCTTCAATTTCCATATTACTACAATATTTAGTAAGGACTTGTTTTATATCAAGAGAATATTTACTCGGACTAACTTGTGTTTGGAAGTAAAGGAAATCTTTGGGTTTCTAGCTGACTTTATTCGCCTCCGTTGTTTCTTCATGCGCGATGAAATAAAAGAATATTCAATGTAGCATAGTTGGTATTTTAGCATTTAGTACTCCATCTGTGATTTAATCATGGAAATAGAAAATTATTTTGTAGCTAGAGGTTTCATTTCCATAACATTATAATATTTGGTGAGAACTTGTTTTGCAGGTTCAAGTGTATAGACTTGGATGGCAACGGAATCATTACCTCAAATGAGATGCAATTCTTCTATGAGGAACAGTTGCACCGTATGGAATGTATGGCACAAGAACCTGTACTCTTTGAGGACATTCTATGTCAGATGATTGATATGATTGGACCTGAGGTAATCTGCTTTCCTTATGTTTTGTTGTATTAGGATGACTTCTGAACCATTTAAAATCTATAATTTCTTCTTTGCAGAATGAGAGCTATTTTACACTTCAAGACTTAAAAGGCAGCAAACTTTCAGGAAATGTTTTTAATATCCTTTTCAATCTGAATAAGTTTATGTCATTTGAAACCCGTGATCCATTTCTAATTCGGCAGGTTTGTTCATTACTGTGCATTTGCAATAGTTTCGAGTTCTTTAAGAATTCTTCTGTGTTTATATGCGGAATTCAACATGTTCTTTTTGCAATTATTATTCAGGAACGTGAAAATCCAACCTTGACAGAGTGGGATAGGTTTGCACATAGAGAATATATTAGGTTGTCCATGGAAGAAGATTGTGAAGATGTTTCAAATGGAAGTGGGGACATTTGGGATGAATCACTTGAGGCTCCTTTTTAACGAGTTCCTATGGTAAGAAGTTTTTCTTCTCATCCTTCTATCTGATTGCTTCTTCATCATCTTTGAACATACTAGCTGTTTTCTAAATTTATTGCAGAAATGATACTTCTTGTCTTATTCCAAAATTAAGAAACAATTTGTAGTTCCTCATTAACTCGATGCAATAAATGAAATTTTATCAGCTACATGCTCAGTAGTAGTCCAATCACCTTCTATGTAAATTTAATGTGTCATTATTAATCTAAAATCTATGATTGATTTTGATTAGTTATTAGTCATGATAAATCCTCTGTTTTTTAAAAAAAAGAAGATAATTACAGTTTTTCAAGAATGTTGGAAGTAAATTCTGATCGTTCTATCGGAAGATTTAACGAGTGAAGCTGCATTCTTCATTTTTATGAATTGGTTGTACACCTAAGCACAAATTTGGCTCATTAATGATTAAAGGATTGTGTTGCTTAAACCAAGCTCATCTCTTTCAGGACCTAATGCTATACCAGTTATATTAATGTTTTGGATGGTATTATCTCAGATATCATACAATAGACAAAATTTGTACTGTAGACCTAAAAACTAGATAAATGTGGAACTGTTTATTTTATTGCTTATTTTGTTTGCCTTTGACATTCTTATCTGACGATGCCTGACAGAAGGATTTGGTTTTCTGGATGCTTCCCAGAAACTGCTCCAGAAGCAGCTACATCACTTGCATAAGATAAAAGGTTTGCATCACATATTCCTCTGGTGAAATAGCAGGCACACCTGATATAGTCGATTGGTCTATAATTTCGTCGAAAGGTATTTTTTTCCTACTCTATGTTTTCATGATTTGCAAATTTGTGCTCTGGAAGCACTTGAAAGTTGAACGGTACTTCTGAAGTGCTGTGGGTCAACCCCACCTATAGCAAGGTAGGCAAGGCTTATTATGTTAGTCTTCAATCTTCACCAACAACGTGACATTTTCCAAGGCCAAAAATCAAGTGGATTTATATGCTCTGTCCATCGTAGTTGGAACCAGTTGCGGTTGATTTGTAGTTTTTTCTCATTTCATTCTCTTCCTTTTTCTTTTTTTTTTTTTGTTCTCTTCCTTTTTTCGCAATGGGTTTCTTTTTGGAGTATAGGGACGCTGCTATATTTCTCTCTTTTCAATCTTTTCCATCTGGTGGTATAACTTATCTTGGTATTTTCCATGTAATATGTTCATTAACCTTGAATTTATAATCATGAGAAATCTAACATTATTGAATTGATTTTAATCGTTGTGTAACTCTGATTTTTAATCGGCAATGGAGTCAAAATCCATGTGCCGGCATGCTTCCTAATTTTTTGAAAAGCTTCTATCATGCATGCATCTGCCTTTTATTTTTTTGTAAAAAAAAAAAAAAAGAAGCTTTTCTCAATTGATGAACATGATATGTATTTATTTCGTGATTCTAGCATTCTTTCCGGGTTTTTATATTTGTTATATACCATTTTTTTTTATTATTTTGGGGGTGGGAGTGATACTATTAACAATGTCGTTATATTGATCCATAGTTCTTAATCTTTGATAGGAAAGTTTTTGAATTTAATATGATTGCTTGAGTTATAATAGGTTTGATTTACTTTTAAATTATTAAGAAATCCTATTTGAAACTACTGAAGGAAATGTCAGAGTTGATATTGTGAAGAATCATTAAATTAAGTTAACCGTCTGCTATGAGAAAATTTTCCTCATCTTTAATGATTAAATTAAATTAAGTGGTTCTATAGCACTTAGAGGTGATCTTATTTTTTTGTAAGGAAATATAAAAATTATCCTCCTCTCCTTTCCTCACCTTCTTTCCAAAGAAAATGAGCTTTCAGGATTACTCAGTTGGTAAATATAAAAGGGTAATTTTTAAGTGGATAGAGGTTAATTGTCGAAGAGGTCATGATTTTGAATTATCAATGAATCACCTTTTCTCATTTGTCATTTGAGTTTTGATTTATCTTCTCGCATTCGGAGGGGGAACGGTTTCACATTTTTTTTTCTTTCCAAAGAAAATTTAAAATTTTTTCTTCCTTGGTAACCTTTTCTTCTTCTTCCCTCACCTCCTTCCAAATACAGTGTTTGAGACTTAAGTGGGAGTAGCAATTGTCCTGTTTATAAACATAAGTGTTTATCAAAGTAAGAAAACAAATTCAACTAAAAAAAAAAAACGAGGAATATTCTAACAAATCATTTGAATAAAATATATCATTAAAATATCCGTTTTGAGATTTGGCACATTTTTTAGTTTACAGTGTGAGGTGTTGAATAGATAGATTTATTTTTGTATGTGTGATTGACTGTGTTAACTGATCTTAAGGAAAAGGGAGTTACACAAGAAATTGATTAAAGACTCTTCCTTCGCTAAAGTATTAATCTACTAATTTTACTGCTTTATAATAATTCTCGTACAATGGAATGCTCTTTTGCAAATACTTTTACTCTTCTAAAGATGAAAAATTAAAGCTTAAGAGTGAGTAAATTATTTCAATTTTGATTCAAGCCCTTGAAGATCGTTAGGCCCTCTAAAATATTTATTCGGGTTAAGAAGTTATTCGTCATTTTTTATCAACGGATTAAAAGATATAATTTTTTATGATTTATATTTAATTGTCTTTTATTACATAAGAATAATTTTATATGGTCTCGTTAGACATATGCAATTGAAATGTATTTAGGCTACGTTTAATACGGGGTAATGTAATCAATCTTGTAATGTAATCAAGTTTGTAATGTAATGTAATGTAATGTGTATTACATTACTGTGTTTGGTTAGCGATTGGTGTGTAATTTTTGATTACAAAAGTGATTACATTCGTTTGTTTGGTATCCATATTTGTTATAAGGAATGTAATTCATATTATTATAAAATGACAAAAATAGCCTTATAAGGTTGTCGCCGATCGCCGAAGGGCACCGATGGGCGGTGTTCGGTCGTCGGTCGACCGTCGGTCGCCGGTCGTCGGTCGGTCACGGTCATCGATCGGTCGGTCGTCGGTCGGTCAGCCGGTCGGTCACGGCCGTCGGCCGTCAGTTTGGTCGTCGATCGTCGTCGTAGCCGCCGGTCGCCGATCATCGGCTTCGTCACGCTCGAGAAGCAATTAGAAAAAATAAAAGAAGGGCATATTTGTAAAGACAAATATTAAGTCCGTAATGTAATCAGATTACATCGTTTTTCCTTCGTAATCGAGATTACGGATCTTGGCTCTTATTTTGTAATGCGATTACATTACATTACATCTTTGAAATGTTAACAAATAAAGTAAATCATTTTGTAATGTAATTCGATTATATTACAAGCCTGATTATCCCGTACCAAACGTAGCCTTAGTGGATACTTAAAATATTGTGGTTTAAATTCCAACTAAGGCACGTTTACAGTGTGTCCGATTGCTTGCGAGCGCTTTTTAGAGGGGAGGATCATTCGTCTTTAGAATTAGTTGAGTTCGCAAGGATCTAAATATTTGGAATATATTAAAAAAAAAAGGAGTAATTTTTTGTGTGAGAATCTTTATATAAAGGTTAGTATTCTAGACAAATGAAGTATTAAAAAAATATAGCCACTAGATACTTGGTCAGAACACTAATTTTCAATAGAAAATTTTATTTGCTTAGAAATGATATTTAGTCAAATTGTATGCGTCCGATCGATTGTTACATAGGTTATTCCAGCTTCACTCGGTCAACACAAGTGTAAGCTGTAAGCCTACATAAAGGCCTTGGATTGAATTGGTGACTTAGGTATTATCATTCGAGACACACGGACAACATGATATTAAGCAAAAAAAAGGGTCGGTCGTGGGATAAAAGTAGAAAGGTATTTCACAGGGGAGAGTATAGTTCGATCATCTACTGTGATATTATTTGACGATGAATTTAAGAAAAAATTTATCCGAATGGTCTTGAGATTCAAGAGTTTATTCGGTGGACAGAGTATGATTTCGACGTTGGACCGTCATTCAGGGATAACACGATTATGGAATCCGAATTGAACCGTAAAAAAATTACGAGTGTTTCTCTGATTTACTTTTGATGGTTGGTGGAGGTCATTTGAACTCCGACCTTATCCAAATCAGTTATTAACGAGACATTCCGAAGGTTCATGGGACATGATCAATTATTTTCAAAGATTAATTGGATAAAAAATTCGAATACTCTTGTGCCAATAAAAAAAAAATGAATTAGTATAATTAGCTAGTAACGGTACGAGTGCTTATCATATAAGATTTTATGATCAATTTTTAACTGATGTAAAATATTTTATTAAATTTTTTCTATGAAAAAGGATCGTTTTGCTAGGATAATATTTTTTTTATATATAATTTATCATCTCTTATTGAATTGAGAGGTCGATCATGAAAAATATTCGATGGTTGTCATATTTTGTTACACACAGAGTAAGAGCCTTAAAATTATATTCACTATTGCAATACTTTGTCCTTTTAACGCCTCTTGCCCTTCAATCTTTTCGGTTTAGAGTTTAGACCACAGGCATTGAATGCGCCAAACTCCTTTTGTTCGCGCTATGCCATCCAAGCCACTGATCTATCAAATGCACTAACGTCCTCGTGTAACAGTTTCTGCAAAGTTAGGAATCTGTCCAACTAGCAAAACTCGTATAGAATTTCAAATATATATATATTAATCCTTCCTCCTACTATTACAAAGTCTATTATTTAATTAGTGCTCCTATCTTAACGCTAGGATTTGGAAAGAGATTTCTACAGGGATGGTATGACGGTTAAGACAAAATGATATTTACAGAAGTGATATTGATAGATTTCGAAAGAGATTTAAAATTCTTTTTTAGATTCAGATAATCTCTACGTGTCTTGATCACCACGTCAAAGTTTATAGAATCCTTCATGATTTATCTTCCTCGTAATGATCGTGAAATAGATCAATGAAGACTGCTAGGTCGACGATTCCAATCTTTTAGATTTGAAAAAAGATAAGAGAAGCGTAAATAAAAAGAAGTGAATTTTAAATTTTATTTGCAAGGGAAGAGCAGGGGTGAAAAATTTTAAATTTTGTTTGGACAAAGTGAGGGAAAGAGAAGAAAGATAAAGAAGGATAAATTTTAATCTTTTTTTATCCATGAAAAAAAGATTTTTTTTACGTCTCAATTTACAATTTAGGGGATAAATTTTGATCCTTTCTTCTTCTCCTTTTTCTTTTTCTTTTATTATTTATATTTCTCTCATCTCCTTCTAATCTTTTTTTTATTATTTATATTTCTCTCATCTTCTTAATCTTGTCATATCCATAAGCATCATTAATGTCACTAAGGTTCAATAATTTAGTCTATCAAATATTCATGATTCATTATTTAATTATGTTGTAACTATTTTGTATTGTAAAATATTATTAGCGAAATAAAAAATCTAAGATATTGAAGAGGTAAAGGTAAAAAAAAATAGTGTAAGTGCAAATTTTATGCTACAGTATAAAATAAAAAAAAAAAAATCCAATGACATACTGAAAAAATATGATGAAGGTGAGAATTCAGAAAACGAAACTTTCAAAACAAATTGAAAAATTATAATGATTTTTTTTGAAATTAATGATAAAGGCCCTAAAATTCCATGAAAAATAAATAAAATAAGTTCTAGTATTCAAAACAATTCATTCAAAAATGCGAAGTATTTTAAGATATTGCTTTAATGTAATGAATTTTTCTTTTTTCTTTTTAATTTGAACTCCTAAACAAAATAGCCCTTTATAATGCTAAAAATTCGTGCAAAATTAAAATGTTTGGAACCACATGCAACAATTGTTTTCTAAGATTTTAAAACGATAAAAAAAAACTATAAAAAAAGGTCAAAACCAATAAAATTAAGAATCACTGGGAGCGGATAAATTAACAAAAGCAAAATACTAATATTGAAACTTATTCTCTAGCAATGAAAAAAAAAAAAACAAATTCAGCATCCACTGGATATCAATAACAAACCTACTAATTAAAAATACTCATACGGTCTCTCAAATATTCATGATTAAATTCCATTGAAATATTAATCTACTAGATCTTCTCGCTGTGAATATTTTCAAATTGATCTTAATGATCAATGAAATTTTTTCATAAGATACCTAATATAATCGATCATTTCCCCTGCAATAAGAAAATAAACAAGCAGCTAATTCCTAAACGTTTACAGTTCATTTTTAAATAAATGGGAAGAATAGAAAAGTCATATACAGTGAAAAGAACTAACACGTTAGAGATAACTTGAGAACAATGATTGCCCTTAAACACACATAATTTGAATACTGCAACGCAGCAAGCATAGTCTATGACTATCAAGAAAATTAATTAATCATATCTAATGTAGCCAGCTCAGGATATCATGAAAACCAGAGGTGAAAATGCAGTTTCAATTGCTAGATATGTTCAGTAAATTTAATTATGTCAAAGAACTACCCTAATAATTAACTGGCTAGACCTAGCAATATTATACTGGCACAGGAGATACTATGGTAGAATTGCACTTTCTAACAAGGAAATGGTTATGAAGAAACACATAACTATTTTATTCAAAAACTAATCAAAATCCAACAATAATGTAATTGTAGAAGATTACCTTTAGCAATTATACGCTAAGAAAAGCAAATCAGATATCGATATTCACTTATTTAGGTCTAACACACAAACAGGATATTGATCTTTGAGAAAAAAAACACACACAACTATGTATTCGGGAATATATAGTGAAAATTCAAAGTTCATTAAGCTAAAATAATGAGTATACCCAAAATAAACAACACCACTCAGAAACACAAATTAGAAAGGGAAACAAAATTGTCAAAAGTGAAGGTGTGATGACAAGAAATGTCACAGAAATATACTCATTTTAGAATAGTGAATTTCAAAATGCTTGATTATTTCTCTACATAGAAAATTATTTCATAAGAAAAAGATTACTAGCTAAATATTATTTACATGATTTTTGTTCAAATGGAGAAATTATTTGGGTTAATTCCACAACGTAGTGCCTACCTTGTCAGTTACGTTTAACTCTATAAGTTTGTTAAATTTACAGGAAAGTCCAATCTGTTTAGAATTAGACCCACAAAAATATGGGACAAAATCACATGAAATGTCAGGCCAACAATTTATGCACACCAATATAGGACGCTTGACAAACACCTAAAATTCACAAATTTATCAGAGTATCAGAATCTGCATATGTGGCAGGCGTACACCTATCCATGCAATATTTTAGTTCACTTCGAGATCAAGATGACATCAAGACTCAGGAAATCAATAAGTTTATTGAGTTTTATTCAACTAATGATCCCTTATTCTTGAAAAACATTAGTCTTTTTTTCTGTTTCTTTGTTAGATAGGTCACCACAGTTTGAAATAGAATCTTACAATGAGCTATTTAGTTACTGACTGGTCCTAATTAATCAACCAACTGATGTAGATATTTTGAAGAATTCCAATCAGCATTTTGCGTAAGATATTGAACAGGTTCATTTATATACTGAAGTTTTGTATCATTTAATTACTAGGGTTCAGAAAAAAAAAGAACAAATAGGATGTAACTGCCAGATGCTGAAATCTTGCACATCAACCAAAAGCTGGTGCTCACATTTCAGGATAATAACAAATAGTGTGATCAATCATGCCCCTTATGGTTAAAGTGACATGTTATGTTTTTTCAATTATTACTGCAAAGTTCTTTCAAGTTCTCTGTTGTTTGCTTTGTTCCTATCAAGTGCTAAACAACCACCCATAATTAAAAGTGATGGTGAAAGGTCCACTTAATGTTTTAGGTAATTTCAGTACTTGATCTGAAAAGTCGAAAGCAAAAAAAAGCTTTGTCAGCCAAAGCCTCATTGCTTTGATATTCACAAAGAACAATCCTATCATCCACTAGTCATACTCGGCATGCTAGACATGATACAAGATTATGAAGTCATGCTAACATATGGATTTCGTATCGCAATTTAATATCCAACATAATTCAGAAGCTCCACATGTATTGCATATATGTGATCACACCCTGGTGGCTGATGCTGCTTCTCTATAAGGAATGATTTATACAATTCTTTAGTATATATTGTAACCTTTCTGCAAGTAAAATAAAAAGTTTGCACATAGCAAACAAGAGATTTATTCTTTCCACTATGTTTTGACGGATTTTTAGGGAGACAGATGAAGACAATGAGAAATCATGAATTTTCCAAATTTTTCATTGATGAATATGGTGTGCCAATAAGATTTTCAAAGATAACAATTGGGTTGAGAAATAAAAGAAATAACAAAGTGGTATTCCATGATTTCAAATATAGACAAGGTAAAAATTGATACACACCATTCAATTTTCTTTGATCCATAATTTTTTATACCAAAAGATCAGCATAGATGTTCCTAAAAGTACAGTAAAGACAAGAGATTCAGCGTAGATATAATAAAATATTACTTCCTAGTCTTTTCATATACCCAAAGATTACGATTGCTTGGTACTAAATTGATCCAATAATCAGTACCACATATAGGTATGTGTGTTTCAGGAAAGGAAAGACAATCAGAGCAACATTAAAAAAAAGAGCTTCAAAACTTTCATACAAATTAAATAACACCATGACATTTTTTGAAGATCACTAGCTAAATTAACAGACTCGGTAACATTAAAATACTGTAATTTTATGTCGGTAACTGTACCCCCAAACCAGTAGATCAAAAGTTAACAGCTACAACGTACTACCACCTACATATATGCACGGGATAATGTATGAACAATCATTTCACCCCAAACTGTACATTCGAATCCACATGCCTCTTGCTAACAAACCCACGTAGTATAGCATTGCTTGAAAGAGAGGATTGTGAAAATGCGAGTGATTACAATGAATTGGTTGAAGAAGCAACAGTAGTACCTCAATTTGGGTCACATCAATTGAAACGACTGTCGACTGAACAAAATCATTCAGTTAGCTCATCACATCCAATCACCCGAGGCCATTTAGAAAGTCCTCCAAATCTCTAACCCCAAACGGTCGCACTATCAATTCTCCATCTGCGTTCCTTGCTGAAAAATAGAAGAGCAGCCCAACTCCCATGAAGTAAACTTGGGCAATCGAAAGAAAAGTGGTCACAAACAACTTCCAGCCAAACACTGTTGCCATCCATCCTCCCATACAAGCACAAACCAGAGTTTCTAATAATTTGATTCAAATGGCCTGTCTTGGATCAGAAACGTCAAAAAGAAACCTTCTTTCAGACTTTCAGTACATCATTCCCTCACCGCTGTAAATCATGGTCCATGATCACCACCCAAGGGACAACCGCAAACACAAGTGATGCTGCCGTGTCCACCAGATCCTAGACAAAGAAGAAACCAGACAGCGCCTCATCGTAAGGGCCAGGCCACGAATTCACTGGAGCGAGAGAAAAAAGCATGAGCTTGACCTTGACAAAGTGCTTGAAGAGTACATTCTGGTCTCGCACATCTGCAAAGAATCAGATGCACAGGAACTGGATCAAAGCGTCCTTCGCTGCCCACCTCAAGAACACGAATCCCGGGAGCCGTCGCATTCCTAACTGAGCGCCGGAGCAGAATGCATTAATGACAGAGACCAGCTTGCCTAGGTGAAAGGTCACGATGGTAAAAAAAAACGATGCCGAGGGTAAGCGAGAAGAAACCCAGCGATGGCAAGAGCGTGCGTGGAGGAAAGGAGAGTGAGGAGGTAAACGATCGCCCTGGCATCTCGAGGATCAGGGCCGTCGAACCCGCGGCCAAGGAACCGGAGATCTGGGAAACGATCTCGATCTACATCACGACCAACAGGATCAGTCATTTCAGGGAACGAAAAGGCGAAGGGGGATGAGGGAACAAACTCGGGGACACTAAATTTCAGGGGCTCGGTCGAACTCCGATGCCCCACGGTACCTTCGCGGAGGAGGAAGAGAGCACTGCAGGGAACGAGGAGTTGGGGGAGGGGATCCCGCGGCGAGCGGTGGTCTAGAGGAAGGGTCAGAGAACGGACCTTCGTCATCGACAGTACCGAGGCGGGCGAGGTGGAGAAAAGGGAGTCGGCGGCGGGCAGCGTGTGTAGGAGGGAGCGTATGGAAGGAACGCAGTCGGGGAGAGAGGAGAGGCGGAGAATGCCGGCGAGGAGAGCGGAGCGGAAGAAAAAGAGAAGGAAGGAGGCGAGGAGGAGAGGAGCGAGGCGAGGGAGCGGAGGCAGAGGGAAGCAGCGGTGCGGTGGGCTGTGCACAAGAACGGTGAGAAATAAACCGATCTAAAATCGAAAATTCGATTTTTCTTTTAAAAAATATTATTTTTTTATTAATTCATAGAATTAGAGAGTCGATTGATTGATGAAATATAATATAACAATTAATTTCACTATGATATTAGTAATGTGAAATCATATTAGTATAAAAGATTGGAACCGTCAATCTAGCGATCCTCTTAATTGCTCGTAAATTAAGATAAAGAGTAAATCGCGGTGGGCTGAGATTAGTAAATGGAGAAAGGAACTCGTTTTTACGAAATTGATCTATTTCATATATGTATAATTTTTATATACGTTAACTAATTTTCTACAGCGACAAAGTATCAATAATGTAAAATTAGACAGCGACATTTTTATTAATAATGCATTTGTAAGTCTTTAAAAAAAATTATAAGATGTAAAATCAATTAAACTCTATAAAAATTAAGTTATATGTTTATAAAGATTATTATTTAAAAAAAACGACTTAACTTGATAAATAGTTAATTTATGCCAAACCATTTTTATATTCGAATCAAATGAAAGTTTAAAATCGAAAATCTTAGCGACAACTTTTAAACTCCTGCCTAGTTTCCAAAGCAACTAAACTCGAAAAAATATACAAATATATTTAAAAAACAAGAAAAAAAAATTAAGACTAAAATGATTTCATACCACAATAATCTCCTCTAAATATAACGTTTTTCAGCTGAAATTATAAAATTAACTTTATCTATAGGTTATTGAAACATTACAGATTGACACATAAAATCGTTTTCATTAGTCTCCCAGTTGACTGTCTGCTTGCCTCTCCTTCTTGGAGCAATGATCTGACTGTTAGCTGAAGTGCCATATTATACTACACTACGGAGGGTTAGGTTAGTTGGTGATTTCCCTCGAATGGCAATGGATCCTCCTCCATCGCCACTGCCACAATTTTCTCATCCTGAGGTGCCACTGCTTCCTCCGGCACCGGCACCGGCACCCCATGGCTTACTTGATTCATGGTGAGTGTGTCACTTGGGGTGCAGCCTTTTGGCCATGCCATGTAGTTTGATTTCATCTTTCTGCCAAATATGCAGCTTGTGGTGTCTCAGCTGCTGTGGATTGTTCACGAGATGCTGCCCGCCATTGTTTGAATCGGATCCGTCCCCTGTTTGACCTCGCCATGTTCGAACACAGACTATGCAGCAACCATGGCATGATGTCGCAGAATGCTAGTTTGTAAGCTAAAGACCCACTGTTTTCATTTTCAATGGCACAATTTAAGTATGGAATCCTTGTAATGGTCCTCAATCACTGTTATTTCTTTCATTGGTCTTTGACGGAAAACTTGTTACTTTGATCATGGGGAAGACTGGATTGGAACGAGCATTTATGCTATTCTGTTCGCGTCTCCACTATTGTTCGTCGTACAATTCATTCGCTGAGTAAGCACTCGATCTGTTCGGTCTCCATGATCATGAAAACTCTTCTTCCACCTCCTTTTTGGTAACTTGGCAAACTCTTGAAGTTGTGTTTCTGCATCTTTTCTGACTCATGAGTGAAAAACTCAGCAACTCTACCCTCCTTCATTGCCAATACGAAGCTCAAAGAAGGACTTGATCTCAGTTCCAGACTCTTCGAGATAGACCACTTTCTTCCCAGTGAGAAGCTCCAGAAGAACCACCCAGAACTATAAACATCATCCTTGTTAGATATTCAGGGTCTTAGAATGTAGCAAACTGAGTCTCATTGGCCGGTACCAACATGGAGCCTCCAAAATCTGATGACATTGCAGATTGCCATCAGATACTATGTTGGCACTTTTCATATCACCATAAGCATCAAAGGAGAGCTGACAATTGCAATTAGCAAGTGCTTCTGCAGACTCCAGTGCAATCTTTAGGCAAGTTTCTAGTGAACTGGATGCTTTCTGCTACTTTCATGAATAAACTGGAATAAGCTTCCACTGGGGATGAACTCGTAGACCAGTATTTGTATTTCCGCCTCCAGGCAACAGTCCAAAAGCTTTACTATGTGTATAGGTCTCTTTATTTCCACAGTCCAATTATTGTTCAGGATTCCTTTGTATACCGTTCATTGACCACCAGCCTCAATAATGTGATTCTTGTGGAACTTGTTTGTTGCTCGATCAAGTTCTTCTCTAGTAAAAGTTTTGAATCCTTACCTTGTTGCGATTTCATATCTTCAAGTGGCAACTGTCCGCCATTTTGCTTGAAAAATACGTCTTTGATTCTCTGGAATTTCTTCTTCTTTCATGCATGATGTTAATAATAAAACCAAACAGTAGGACAAGGCAATAGCTGACTCCTGCAAAAGCAGAATAACAAGAATTTGTTAAACCTAATGACAGATGCAAACACTTCAAGTTCTAGCGCTAATCTTCTTTTATCACTTCAATAGGTAAATCACTTCTTGATTTGATATAATGTTGATCATATTAAGCAGGGTTTGAATTTTTAGAGGGGTGGGAACAATCGATAACTGCACGTAACACATTTTGCCAGATGAAACATTACTAGATATGATAATTGCGACCACAAAATCGAAATACTTCTAGCCATAACTTTCTAATTTAAGCATCTAATCCTAATGTAATTTCATCTAGCAATACAGCTATATGCAATTGACATTCAAGTAGCACAAATATGGTGCAAAGCTACTGCAAGGGTTGCAGTCAACTGACTTCATGGTGAAAATATAACAAAAAGAAAATGTCTTAAGTAACCTTTCCTTGCGCTATTTTTCTTTCACTTTTATTGGTGATATAAATTTAAGTTAAAACGGCAACAAGTCCAAGTTATTGGAATTTATAATGAGATTGAGGGAGTTGAGGTATCCTTCTAAAATATGATGACCTCTTTGAGTGATATGATGCTTGACGGAAAAGTCCAACTAGCCAAAGAGTAAAGACAGAATAGCGTGTCGGAATGCTAACCTGAGATCTGCAGATCATATAATGTTGAGTCAGCAGAGTTGCAAATCAAGTGAGGTTGAGTTGACAAGATAAATAGGGTTGACAAAATAAAAGATTAAATTAGCAATGCTGATAGGCAGGTCAGCTATGTTGAAGGTTAGGTCAGAAAGACATATAAAGCTAGAGAGCAGGCGACAAGGTCGATCTAAGAATTCTAAAGTCAAGGTTAGTTGAATCCAAAGAACCATTTGGTGTCACATTGTGCACTGCATAGTGCCCCAAAGCTCCAAACACATGAGATATTTCTAGAAGTGAAGGTTGCAGTCATTTGGCTCTACAGCTTATGCATACCTTATTAGAGTTCAGCTATAAAGTAATAATATTTGCACATATATCGTGTTTTAGGCTTTAACGCATACAACTGTGCTAATAGAGAAGTGTGTTTGACGATGTAGGCAGCAGTTATTTTATTGGAGAAAGATGTGAATCTATACATCAGAAAATGTAATCCAGAAAAAAACCACAATCAGATAGACACAACACATCACGTAATTTAAATTGGTTGAAATTTTTTACTCTTTTTACTCAATAAACCCTTTGTCATAATGTCTGCCTCCCTCATCTGTACCATCCCTAAGAAATTCTACATAAATCTTGGTGTTGTATTCATGTGTTGACTATCTTGATCTATTTTGTGCATACTTAATGTAATATAAAGATAACTGCAAAGTAGGTGTCAAGCTCAAGCAATAACAGTTGCATTGGACCTAGATATTCAACATTGAACAAGTTTGAACCTATGAACAAATCTCTACCAGTGATATATCCTTGCATATAAAGATCAATGGAGAAAAAAAAATCATGTAGAATTAGGCACACACAGCTTGATGACGACAACTTAATGTAGTCTACATGAATTCTATGTTCAGTCATCTTAATCTACACATCCATTGTCATCCAATGTGGTAGCTGAGCTATAACATGCCCTACAGTGTGGCACCACAGCATCTGACCTCAAATTAAAGGGAAAGATATTACCAATGAGCAACTCCATTGCCAAGTAAAGGTTCTCATGATAGCAAACCCCATCAGTGAAAGGATCGCCCTGCTTCCCTGGCGAGCAAACACAGCTCTATCCCCCTGGTTTGTTTGTACATACTCCAAAGCATGAATAATCCTCTTTGTCTTTGCACTCATCAATGTCTATCAATCACGACTTCAAGTTTAGAATTTTGTCAAGCACCTCAAGTTATGAGAGAAATCAAACAATATAGACCTTGGCATCCATCACTGAGGCAGGAGCTCCCCTGACAATCAGTGGAGCAGTTGCAGAGGCAACCTGGGCCACTGATGGAGTTCACAGACTCGCGATGCTCATTGACACACGCATAGGCCGTCCTGTTCTGCCGGGCCACCTCACATGGCTCGCCTCCGATCGACCAGCCCCGCATGAGCTGAGCACGCATGCCCGGAGTCCGAAAGAGATCGCTTGAGGTAACGCAGAAGGCGCTGAACTCGAACCATTCCCCGTCGACGAGGGCGGCGTAGCTGCAGGGACATCAAACCGCCACACATTAGAGTTATTGAAGTCGGCGGCGAACGCCACCTCGTAGTAGCTCATCCCCCGGGGTAGGGGTCTGGCAGCAGCCGATACCATACCAGGATTCATAGCCAGACTGCCGGAGTCATCGCACGCGGAGACGCAACCGTTCGTGTATCCACCGCCGGGTCCTTGAGGCCCTCCATGTAGGCGAGGGTGTCGCGCGCCATGTTGGTGAAGCGGTTGCGAGCGTCGGAGAAACGAAAGGGAATACCGGAGAAACAAGGCGTCGTAGCATTCCCACGAGATGTGGTTGCAGATGTGTGCCTGGATCGAAGCCAGGGTTATGCCGATGACCTCGGCGGCTGCGAGGAAAGGCTTGCAGACGAAGCTGCCGTCGTCTTCGTCGGAGGCCCGCACACGCCAAGGCGAATCCGCCCTAGCAGTAGCGGCCGACGCCGAAGGAGTAGCGAAATGGGGACCTCGCACCAGGTGGTCGGGCAGCCGGGCAAGGAGGCATCGCCGGCTGAGAATGAGACGATTAGGAACGGAAGCAGCAGCATTCGATCGACGGATCTACGAGATCGATCGCTAAGTCGAAGAAGATTTCAACGATTGCCCATAAACCTCGCCGAACCAAGGCGCCGTAGCATTCCCACGAGATGTGGTTGCAGTCGCAGATGCGTGTCTAGCTTGAAGCCAGGGTTATGCCGATGACCTCGGCGGCTGCGAGGAAAGGCTTGCAGGCGAAGCTGCCGTCGTCTTCGTCGGCGGCCCACGCAGGTCAAGGCGAATCCGCCCTAGCAATTAGGCCCGACGCCGAAAGAGTAGTAGTGAATGGGGACCTCGCCGCAGGTGGTCAGGCAGCCGGGCAAGGAGGCATCGCCGGCGGAGAATGAGACGATTAGGAACGGAAGCAGCAGCATTCGATCGACGGATCTACGAGATCGATCGCTCCGTCGAGGAAGATTTCAACGATTGCTCATAAACCTCGCCGAACCCAAAAAAAACAAAAAACACATAAAAAGGATGAAAATTTCAATTTATTCATTTTAATTTCAATTTAAATATTAAATTAAAATTATCAATTTCGCTTTTGTTTCGTAATATTATATAAATAAATTAGTACAAAATTAAATAAGAATTATTGATAAAAAGGCAGATAATCATGAATTAAACCGAGCTACGTGCTAACAACTATTACATCATATCTACAGTTCATTCCGATCACTTTTCCAGGACATGCTTCCATTACACACTCAGAATTCCTCCTTCCCCAGCTCCGTCCTCCATCGTCGTCCCCCACTCCGACAGCAATCCAAGCCACTCCTCCTCCCCCCACCTCGAACTCGTCAGCGTCCCCTCCAAGGCCGACTCCCCTCCTCGATCTCCTTCTCCTTTCCTCTTCTCGAAAACTCTGCACAGCACCCAGTCCTCCTGCCACACGAACTGATCATTCAGCAACCAATATCGCAAGCACATGCTTCTTCTACTGGCGTAATGCAGCGTACCTTCGGTGCGGATCGAGGCGTCTCTAGCCTGAACTCATGCATCACCCAATTCGTCTTCGCCCCGTTGGGGGCTCTTCCTCTGTAGAACACCAGCGTCTTCCTCATCCCCACCGCGGCGCCCGTAGCCGGGTCGCTGACAGCTCGGTCCTTCCCCGTAGCCTTCCAGTAGCCCGACTTGGTCGCCCGGTTCGTTCGTGACCCCGTCGCGTACTTGCGGTCGCGGAAGCTGAAGAAGTACCACTCGTCGGCGCCCAGCTTAGCCACATCTGCACAAGTGGACCACGATCAGCGAGCTCAAATGACGAAGAACGAAAAGGCGCGCGATCGATCGGCTGACCTGGGAGCTCCCACGGTTCTTGAGTGTGCAGGTCGACCTCCACCATGGTCCTTTCCTGGTCGCTGACCTTCCTGGAGAGGTAGTGGCACACCAGCTCGTGGTCGCTCGGGTGGAACCTGAACCCCGGCGGCAGAGTGAACCCGATCTCTCTCAGCTCCATTTCTCGCAAGCTGCAAACCGAAGTATAGCAGGGGATCGGAACCTACCGCCGAGTGAATTGAATTCTCGAGGTGTATATAAAGGCAGAGACTAGAGAGGCAGGGGGGCCGAAGCTAGCTTATGCTTATAATTCGTGCACGAGAGATTGCTGCATATGATGATGAGCAGCACGAGAAGCGTGTGGAGGCGTCGCAATCGCAGATAAGGGAATTGGCGGATGCTTCTGGCGCTGGAGAACTGGAGAAGACCGCGGTGACAAGAAAGCTCGTGTCATGCTTACACAGGGAATGATTTCAGGGTCGTTGCGTACGAGGGAATGAATGAGGTGGCACTCGGTTTGCTCGAGAGGAAGACGACGAGGAGGAGGAGGAGGAAGAGGAGGCGATGGTCCGCTCAATAATTGAGGAGGATTATAGCCGCCGCGTTGCGTACTGCACTCATTCTTGCCCTGCGAGGAGGTGCATGGGAGTGGCTGCATGCGCTTGCTCTGATCCAGACAAGGCATGGCTTCGAAAACAGTAAGCCAATGATCAGTTAATTTCATTAAGAAAATACGCGTACTTAGTTCTCAAGCATCTACCAATATAATTAACGTTAAAAATGAGACGCAGTGTCTTCTTCGTCTCAACCACTTTAATTCACCATCCCGTATCGTCCTTATCGAGCTACCGTGCACCAACATCGATGACTTGGCGCAATCATCGGCTGCCACGCCTGCAGCAGCTGCCAACTAGTCAACCTTCCGGTTGGGTGATCTCTTACAGAGGTAAATGAGCCAAGTCAAGTTAAATTTTACAGTGTTCAAATTTATTTGATAAGATAACTAAATTAAATCAGTCAAGTTTAAAATTAACCAAGCTATTGAAAAATATATTCAAGCTTGACGCAATCATCAGTGTATCGTCCTTATCGAGCTACCGTGCACCAATATGGATGACTTAGCGGAATCATTAGCCGCCACTTCTGCAGCAGCTGCCAATTAGTCAGTCTTCTATTTGGGTGATCCTTTGCAAGGCTGTAAACGTGTCAAATCAAATCAAGGTTTATAGTATTCAA